>CM035791.1:44049125-44096625 GCA_020466265.1 Siphamia tubifer | reverse complement strand
TAAATATGCAACATACCAAAAAAATCTATGTATTGTATTTACTATAGTCAAAATAATATATATATATATATATATATATATATATATATATATATATATATATATATATATATATATATATATATATATTGATAACTGCAGGATTATAAATAAATAAATAAGTTAAAAATAAATAAATAAAAAAGACAAAAAAAATAAAAAGTAAATAAAAATATCTAAATAAAAATAAATGAATGAATGGATAAAGAAAGAAAGAAAAATAAATAAATAAAATAAATAAAACATTTAATATTTTTTAAATAAAAAAACTTAATGAATGAATAAATAAAAAAAATACAAATAAAAATACAAATAAAATAAATGAATAAATATAAAACAATACAAATAAATTTACAAAAAATTAATTAATTAATTAATTAAATTAATAAATGCAAAATAATATACAAATAAATAACTGCAGGACCTGTGATGTGACTATTGCGCACGTGTCCATTATAATGTGGATGCTCAGACCATATATAATGCAGCTCTAGTGTGAATGAACATGAACTGAACATCCCATCACTGCTCCACAGACATCAGGTGGCTGATCTACAAAATGCAGACCTCCACATGTCCACCAGACAAGAAAAAGATGCTTCCCCAACCGTACACATTTAGACGCATAACTCACAACAGTCTGGAAAACATGCTCTCACTGTTCCAGCTTCTAGAACTCTCTTCACCAGCAGAACGTTCACACATTCACACTAGAGCTGCACTATATATGGTGTGAGCGTCCACATCATAATGGACGTGTGTAATAGTCACAATAGTCACATGGCAGGTCTGCCAATTTTTTTTTTTATTTGTATATTTTTTTAAGAATTAAAAAAAAGTATTTATTTTATTGTATTTCTTTAATTTTATTAATTTATTTGCATTTTTGTATTTATTTGTCTTATTTATTTATTAATTTTTATCTATATTTATTCATTTATTGTATTTTTTGTATTTATTATTTATCTTTTTTATTTATTTACTCATTTATCTATTTATTTTTTAATTTATTTATTTTTTAGTTGTCATTTTTATTTATTTATTTTATATACGTTTTAACATATTTATGTATATATGTATTTATTTGTTGACAATTTTAGTTAATTATTTTGGCTACAAGGATGACACTGAAACATACATTCTGTGTCAACCACTAATCTGTTTGACCGTATATATATATATATATATATATATATATATATATATACACTTCTGAGTTTTTCATATCGCAGGTTTAAAAAAAATGGGGAAGTTTCAGGTGTACAACTGCAACAAGAGCAATCATTTCTATAAATAAAGAAATACTTCTATAAAACAATATACTTTTTAAAATAAATATAAATATATACACGTTAAGATAAACCATTGTTTTGGATGGATTAAAGATGTGGATGCAAAGACATAAGTGAGGATTTGAGGGACAGAAACAGCTCACGTGTGTTTTGTGTGTTTGTGCGTAATGAGCGGTGACCATTTAAATGTGTGTGTGTGTGTGTGTGTATGGGGGGGTGGGTGGTGGTGGTGGTGGTGGTGGGGTGGGGGGGTTGTGAGAGTGGGATCACACTCCCTCAGTGGGTGATGGTGAATCAAGGCTAACACTCAACACACTTCACTGATCTGAACTTACAAAGTTCACAGGAACAAGAACAGGACCCAGAGAGTCTACAGGCTTTGACTTTTTTGAAGGTCTTGTCAATCAGCACAATCAGCTGTGGGATAAACACTGAAATCAGCCTGTGTGTAGTAGTAATCAAACCACACAAACCATTCTGCTACTCCCTATCTAAACAAGCTCATTATTTGACACTGGGCCTGTTTACATGAGAGCTTTTATTACTGTTTAATTCAGAATAAAGGTTAATTCCTCTTTAAGATGAACCATATAAACACATAATTCCAGTTAAAAATGATTATTCCCAAATTAAACTGAATCCCGAATGAAGTCACTACTATATTTTCCAGACTATAAGTCGCTCCAAGCCAAAAAAATGGATAATAAAGAAGGAAAAAAACATATATAAGTCACACTGGGGTATAAGTATAAGTCACATTTTTGGGGGGAAATTTATTTGATAAAATCCAAAACCAAGAACAGACATTACATCTTGAAAGGCAATTTAAAATAAAGTAGAATATAGAACAACAGGCTGAATAAATGCATGGTATGCTAATGTAACACATTCAGCTAATGCTACATGATGCATAAACAATGAACTGAGAACGTGCCTGGTATACTAACGTAACATTAACAGTTATTCAGATAACTATAGCATAAAGAACATGCTTATGCTCAACAGCGCCCTCTTGCTGTTGTCAGTGTGAAAATAACATTCAAAATTATATAATAATGTGTTAATAATTACATATAAGTCGAACCCTCAGATGAAAAAAACTGCAATTTATAGTAAAAAAAAAATTCTGAATTTGATAATTCCTCTGACATGTAAACAGTTAATTCCGCTTTAAAATTCTGCACATGCTCCTGGTCTTGTTGCCAAACTCGTACTCGTCGTCTCCCGCTTCATCCTGGTCCAGGTTGCGGGGGTGAGAGGAGCCTCCTGGACGCCTCCCTGGGGAGGTGTTCCAGGCATGTCCATCCGGGTGGAGACCTCGGGGTCGACCCAGGACACGCTGGAGGGATTATATCTCTCGGTTGGCCTGGGAACGCCTCGGGATTCCCCTGGAGGAGATGGCTGAGGTAGCTGGGGTGAGGGAAGTCTGGGCTGCTTTGCTGAGGCAGCGACCCGCGACCTAGTATTGTCGTCATTACGAACATATTTGTTGATTCAGTCGAGCTGCTGCTTCATAATTATTACAAAATAAATGTAAAAAAATCACATGTATTATCTGGTCTAACATGTTGGTAGTTGAAACAAAATTTAAAACAGGAAGTGGACGCCATTGTTTTCTTATAGTATACATCCAGACGTCACATGGGCGTTCTGTCCAATCAGAACCCTCTGCACGTCCAGTTCTTAAAGCCCAATTAATTAGAGTAGAATACACCCATTTCCATGGAAACCTTTATTCTACATTAACGTTTCGATGTGAACATGAAGGAAGTAGCTTTAAAGGTGTCATTCCGCAAAAAAAAAAAGGGTTCTGAAAAAGAACCAGTTCTAGGTACCAACCCTAAGCCAAAACTTTGTTGATTCCTGTAAAAGTTCCGGAAGGCGGCCCTGTCGGAACGGCTCGGTCAGTGGAAACACGTGCACACCGTGACGTTCCTGTAAAATGGCCCGGAAGTTCCGTTAGTGGAAACACGCCTTGAGTTGTTACTACTGTGTCAAGAAAGGCCTTAGTTCACAACCCAGCAGCTTTTATTATTATTATTTCTTTTGACATTCTTTTAGTGACATACAGATGGACGCATGAACAGATGGACTGACGGCTGGATTAATGAGCACAAAGTGACAGCTGGACAGACAGATGAATGAAGAGGTGAGACATGGACAGATGACGTTTGGTGTGAATTGACTGACACAAGAAAATGTACAGGAGGCCGAATGGAAAAAAGAAAGATGAAGAAATTAAGTGACTGATGAACGGATAAATGGACAAATGGAGACGAGGACAGACGGACGATCATGACATCTGGTGAATATAATAAGGCTTTCATATGATCACAAATTTTCGTCAAAAAAAGCAATATTGATCTTTACAACATAGTGTATTTGGTGTATATTAAGAGTATTTTTCTTTCAATTTTTTTTTCTTGAGTGATCTGTTTCCTTCATAACGATGCTAATATACTCCAACTGCAATATTCCTGAACAAAAATCACATCTTTTTCAACACACTTTGTGCAACCGATCCAAATATCCACCACAGATATAATGACTAAACCCTAAAATAACTGACTTTAGCTGCTGCCAAGACTCAACATGGACTAAATGAGAGTCATTGTGCAACATTATCTTCACCATATAAAGTATATGTGTGTATTAGTGAGGCACAGGTGGTCAAAGTACTCACATTATGTACTTAAGTAGAAGTACACTTACTTGTGTAAAGGAATACTCTGGTAAAAGTACTGATTAAAGTCCATTATTTAAGTAAAAGTAATAAATAAATAAATAAATAAATAAATAAAGTACAAATTCTAAATTAAAGCTACCATTTTTAATTTAATTTTATGTTATTTTATCTTGGATGAAATGCTTATTTAACCAGGAAAGATCGGAAAAGATTCTAAAAGTATCCAAAAAATAAAGCCCTTCAAAGTGAATTACTGTGTAGAAAATATGTTTGATCAGGCCACAGTACTCAGTTTTGTGGGTATGGTCAGGGAATTTAGGTACAAATGGGTAAAAAAAAAAAAGTCACAATTGAGATAAAAAAGTCATCATTACAAGATTAAAAAGCCATAAATATGAGATAAAAATGCATAATTATGAAAAAAGTTACAATTGTGAGATAAAAGGCATAAAATATGTGATAACAAATGTATAATTATGAGCAAAAGAGTTGAAATTATGAGATAAAATAGCAAAATTGATATTAAAAAAATAATTATGACATAAAAAGTCACAATTTCAATCTGATTTTCCCTCTAAAGTGTTAAATGTTTTAGCATTTTACAGTTATGTCTAGTTTGAAAAAGTAATGAGAATATTTTGAGAATGTAAGGTGTATAAAGTACAGATATTTATGCAAAAATATAGGAAGTAAAAGTAAAAAGTTGCCAGAAAAATAAATACTGAAGTACAGATACTTAAAAACTGTACTTAAGTACAGTAAAAGGAAGTCCGTCTACATAGTTACTTCTATCTCTGATCATTATTATTGATGTTTTGTTGCTTGATTTGTATTGATTTTAATTCCTACATGTTTGAAATAAAGATAAAAAAAAGAAAAATGGTATGTCTTTGCACATTTGTTAGTTTACTGTTCTTATACCCTGCAGTATTTCTGTGGTAAACCCATGTTTGATGTCACAACGTTATGATCTGTGGGTAATTTCTTCAGGCGAATTCTGTTTCCCATGTATTTGATGACCTAAAAAAGAAAAAAAAAAAAAAAAAGAGGGGGGGGGGGTGTTGGGTATGGATGCTGGGTTGGGGCCACAGATCCACAGATGAAGGGATGAATTGACAGAGGGAAGGGTGAATAGAAACCCAGTGTTTTGGTGGACGGACTTGACGGCGGCGGAAGGACACATGACCAGACTGATGAAGACCTTTCCTTGTTTCATTTCCCTGGGTCGGCTATTGTTCCCTTGGGTCACAGGTTTTCATTGATCTTGGTATTTCTAGTAACTCCTGCAGCAACATTAATATGTTGACATTTGTACTTGACACCCCCCCCCCCCCCCCCCCCCCCAACCCCCCCACCACCACCTCCACATCACACTGGAAGCTGCAGGATGAGAAGATCAATATTCCCTGCCTCGGAGTTCCAGTCTTTGCGAACGAGCCGTGACGTTCCATTAATCTGAACTCATCCACGGCTCCTCATTCAAGTTCCTCCAACAAATGAGTTCGCTGATAGAGAAGCAAACGCTGACGGTAGAAGCTGCACAATATATTGTTCGAGCGTTGACGTCGAAATGTACATGTGCGCAATTAGTCACATGATAGGTCCCGCAATGTAGGAGATAAATTCACCATTTTTAACGCTTGAAGGGTACAGAATTTAAACAGAAGTACACAGTTCCATACGTTGTCGATCACTATCTTCAGTAGATGTTCGGGTTGTCAACATGCCAACGGTCATGGCAGAGTTAACGATTGATGTTGTTGAAAAATGGGCGTGTAAGGATTGTAATATTCCCTGGGCTGTCTTGCTGGAAGGATACAGTAACTGGGTTGAAGGCTACATAATGTTTAAGTAAGCTAATGGCACTGGTAGCATATCATCAGTACTGACAACCATCAGCACGCTAACAACAAAATGGAAAATATAATGTTGAAATAAGATAAGATAAGATAAGATAAGATAAGATAAGATAAGATAAGATAAAGATAAGATAGACTTTATTGATCCCACAACGGGGAAATTCACGTTACAGTAACAGCAATGTAGAGCAATAGAGGGACAGCAAGAGAAGAAAACATATAGATAAATAAATAGTACATGTACACGAACACAGATATTGAGAAAAAGAAAAAAGACGAAATATGCTATGTACACGATACAAAAGTATGTGGAATTGAAAAATTATATACAGAAGGAATAAAACTATGTGGAGATGATAAATAAGAATAATATATATATATATATATTGCACATAATATAAAAGAGGAATTATTGTCAAGTGGTGTCAATGGTATTTGTTATTTTACTACTACTACTATTTTACTACTACTACTACTACTACTACTACTATAGCATATAGAATGTAGTGTTATGTAATTACACATTCATATTTTCTTATTTCATCATGACATTAGGTTGATTAGATGGTTGTTAGCGCTATATATCATTGATGCTAGCCTGGTAAGCTAAGCTTAATGTGTTAGCTAAAGCATTTCAGTGGACATAATTATCCTTATCTTACCATGAATTATGGACCAGGATCCCTCTTTATGTTTCTGATCCATTCACGCCAAAGTGCCTTATTTTTAGGGAAATGGTGGGAGGTCTGTCCACCAGGATTTTTTTTTTTCTTTGAGGATGTACATTTCGGGGTGCGGCAGTGAGGCACCATTGCATTCAGGAAAGTGTTGTGTGTAGCAACAAGTGTAGCCCTCATCGTCTTTTGAACGTTCTGGGTGAATAAGGTCCATAGATCTGGTCTTGTTAGATTTCTCTTCCGGACTCATTTGCACATCTGTCACATCTGTCACATTCTATTTCCTATACTTCTTATATTCCTTGGTTATATTATTGTATATTGTTATTTTACTGTAAATTAAACTTCTCATTCTTACTGTCCACTAATAGGAATTTAACCCACCGTGCCTTAAATGTACTATGATAATTATTTTATTTTATATCACTTCTCCAATATGGGATGCACTTAAAATATGCAACACATATTTATATACCCTATTTAGATACTGAGAGAGAATAAAAAGGAACTGGGTCATTTGTTGCCATTTTGAGTTCAAAGGTCACGTCCATAATGCTGGAATTGCTCTAAATTTAAGCTGTTGAAGGTATAATCATGTAATTCACATGAACATGAAGGTAATAATCATGTTAATTTTATATATATATATATATATATATATATATATATATATCTCTTTTCTTTTTTTTTGCATATTGTTTTGGATATTTTTGCACATTTTTGTGTGTGTTTTCTTCTGTATTTGAGAAGACTTTTTCTATACAATTTAGATTTTTTTTTGGTCCCTTTTTTGTGCTATTTTTTTGTTCATTTTAGTGGATTGTAGTGTGTTTTGTTTTATATTCAATTCTTGGTTGAGTCTGTTTTATCATACAAAATGAACTGCAATTAACCCTTATAAACCTATGGGGGCGCCGGTGCTCCCATTTCATGTCACATCTATAACGCATGTCTTTTTTTGCAATTTACTTGTGCTATAAATTAAATGTACTATGATAATTTTTTTTGTCCTCTCTCTTCTCCAATATAGGATACCCTTAAAATATGCAACACCTATTTATATAATAGGAGAAAATAAAAAAGGAACCGGGTCATTTGTTGCCATTTTGAGTTCCAAGATCACATCCACAATGCTGGAATTGCTCTAAACACATCATCTGTGTTTCAACTAAACAAACTCCGTCACTGCAGCCAAGTGTTTGTCAGTCCTTCATTGTCAGACTCAGACTTGATGAAGATGATGGATTACTGTTGTTTTCCTCTGACTTTGCCTGTTTTAGTGCAGCAGTCTCTCTCTCACTCTCTCTCTCTCTCTCTCCTTGGTTGGATTGTCGGTGGTGCTCAGACAAGAACAATTACTCCCTTTGTGCTTCTCGATTCCGCTGCTATTCATAGAGGAAATACTACACACACACACACACACACACACACACACACACACACAAACATTCAGAATCAAAGAATGACGTTCTGCTGGGAAAAAAATGAAGGCAGTATGAGCCCGCCACTGTTCTGCATCTGCTCCCCATGTCAGTATCTATGATCACACCATGCCTTATTTCTTTCCCGGTGTTTATATGTGACACATGTAATGCTTTCATGTATGTGACAGGGAGCGATTTTTGATCCCAACCTACTTTTCTTCTCCTTGTAAACCAGCAGCAGCAGCCATTCAGGCAGGCTTGAGTGTTTCTCCCATGTGAACTTGTGAATATTTGATGGGAAGTTCTGTCTTTAGTGCGAGCGGCACAAGCAGCAGCTGCTTTGTGTGAATACGTCGTATATAGGACAAAAACCCCAACAGGGTTTATGAGGGAAGCTGCCATATTCAGGTACTTTACAGCTTTATCAAACCACTCAGGGATTTTCCTGTCATTTCCAAAAACAACACCAGAATGTGGTTGACAGCAGAAACCCAATATGACCGACTACAGCTGCATAATATATTGTTTGAGCTTCGACATAGTCATGTATGTGTTCGCAATAGTCTCATCGCAGGTCCTGCAATTATGTTATTTATTCAATTCAATTCAATTTTATTTTCAGTACACAAAATCATCAAAACATCAATCAACGTGGTCAAAAATTGTCTTTTTTTTGTACTGGAAAAGGAGTTGGATAGAAGTAAAACTTATAAACTCCCACCCTCCTATTACAAACAAAAAAAGCGCGTTTCAAGACACCTATGGTCACTGCGTGTCTTGAAATAACGATATAAACAAAACAAAAACATAACAAAACAACATAGTTTGAAAAACTATTATTTATTTATTTATTACTTTATTATATTTAATTCTCTTTTTTATTTAATTGAATTTCTTTATTTATATTTCTTAATTTTTATATACTTTTTAATTAATTAATTAATTTTTATTTATGAATGTATTCATCTTTTATTTATGTGTTCATTTATTCATTTATTTGTATTACTTTTAAAAATTTTAATCATTAATTTTATTTAATTACTTCAGTTCATTAGTTTGAAATAGTCACATGACAGGTCCTGTAATGTAGGAAACAAATGAGCTCAACATTTTCTGATCTAGTTTCAACAGAACCTGACACACACTGAACACATCACAATTATTCTGAACCAGTTTGGAGTGAGTCACTGGTAACAAGACTGAAAAATGAGCAACCAACAAGAGAAAATCATCGAAAACCAACAAGAGAAAATCACTGAAAACCAACAAGAGAAAATCACCGAAAACCAACAAGACAAAATCACTGAAAACCAACAAGAGAAAATCACCGAAAAACAACAAGAGAAAATAACCAAAAACCAACAAGAGAAAATCACCCAAAACCAACAAGAGAAAATCACCCAAAACCATTTTTTTCAATTTCTCTAAGGATTTATTAATTTTATTTATTAATTTTCTTTAATTAGTTCAGGTACAAGAAGGATGACGCAGAAACGTATGTTCTGTGTCGACCACTAATTCGTTTGACCGTATGTGTCGGCACCACACAGCTGTTATTTACTCCTGAGGAATTTTTTCATATCGCATATCGCAGGGTTAAAAAAAAAAAAAAGCAAGCAGTTTTTCATAATATTGTGCAGCCCTATGACCCACTCAGATTCTTTGTCCACAAATAAGAACTTTCGCTCACCTTCATCCTTTTTTTTTTTTTTTTGCATCTGCTTCTCTTGGCGCCATGGCAACGGGGCGCCTCTTGAGTGTGCCAATATATAGGTCAGTGGTCATGCAGGGCTCCACCCATAGCAAAATATCACATATAGCTGTGTGCTTTCCATGCATACAAAGGTGGCAGATGAGGACGTGAGCAGCCATCCATGCAGACAGTCGTGACACAGTAAACGCCCACAAAAACATGAATATAAATGACCCAGATCTGGAGTGTGAGTCTGCAGCAGCTTCTTCACAGGTGATCTGTGCCATCAGCTGTGCAGCGACGTCAATGCAGGAGGACAGAGATGCTGCCCGACGCCTTATGTGTGTGCGTGTGTCTTTGTCTCATGATCACGTCTGTACGGCAAATTGGCTCAAAAGGCCAAAAGGTGATGAACAGTTTCTGCGTTATGGATGACATTTGAACTCAAAATGGCAACGAATGACCCAGTTCCTTTTTATTTTATTTTTTCCCAGTATCTCAATAGGTGTTGCATATTTTAAGGGTATCCCATATTGGAGAAGAGAGAGAGTGAGTGTGTGTGTGTGTGTGTGTGTGTGGGGGGGGGGGGGGTCATAGTACATTTAATTTATAAAACAAAAAAATTCAAAATGTAAAGAAATTGTCTTCTAAAATACAGGAAAAAAACAAAAAAAACATGATAAAATATACAAAATGTGCAAAAATATCAATATATATATGTATATATATTATATGCAATTAACATGATTATTCAACATCATCAACAGTTTCAATTCAGAGCAATTCCAGCAATATGGATGTGACCTTTGAACTCAGAATAGCAGCAATTGACCCAGTTCCTTTTTATTCCTTCCCAGTATCTAAATAGGTGTTGCATATTTTAAGGGCATTCCATATTGGAGAAGAGACAGAGGAGGAGGGGGGGGGGTTATCATACTACAATAAAATTGCAACAACAAAAAAAAGACATGTTATGGATGTGACAGGAAATGGGATCACCGGCGCCCCCATAGGTTTATAAGGGTCCATTTCATTTTGTTTTGCATGACCAAACAGACTCAAGAAACAAAAGAAAACACACTACACTATAACAAAAAAGGGACAAAAACATCCAAAACATAAAGAAATTGCCTTCTAAAAAACAGGAAAAAAAAACACAAAAAAATTTGATAAAATATCAAAAATGTACAAAACTATGAATATATATACTATATGAAGTTAATTGATTATTGAACACCTTCAACAGTTTCAATTAAGAGCAATTCCAGCATTATGGACATGACCTTTGAACTCAGAATAGCAACAAATGACCCAGTTCCTTTTTATTCTCTCTCAGTATCTAAATAGATGTTGCTTATTTTAAGGGTATCCCATATTGGAGAAATTATAGAAAATAAAATAATTATTATACGAACTGTGTGAACTATGAACTCTAATATGAAAATGAAGATTTGATCCATTTGATGAAGAGGTTCAAGATTTGTCTTAAATATTTTGTATTTCATGCAGAGTCTTGGGAGGAAAAATCTGTGTTACTATGGACGTGATATAATTCTGTTATGGATGAAATACACATGGCATCTGTTCTGGAAATCACCAAATTAACCATCATAAGTTTCTGTTCAATCAAAAACAACTCTAAACATTACAGTAGTTCACACTTCCTTTAAGTTGTTAAATAAATCAGATTTTGTCTGGCTCCTGTTTTGCTGTTTTATTGATTTCAGTATAAATGTCTGTGGTGGCTTCAATTTATTTTAACAGTTTAAGAGAAATTTAAGTCCATTTTTAATTTACAATTCATATGACAATAATATTAAACTCATTTGCCTCTGTAAAATATAGACTTATATTACATTTTTTCCCCAAACAATTTTGTTATATTATACGACACTTTATATTTCAAGGGTGAGGATGACATTTACATGGAATTGCTCATTTACTAAGATAAGGAACTTGTCAAGACTTTGGCTTTTGAAGGATAATAGGTCAAGGATGGGAGTATGAGTGAGAAACTGCACAGAAGGTCAGAGGAAACCAGATGATACAGACAAAGATGTGTTACACTGAGCACAATAAGAGGTGGAAATAAAGTGACTTATTCTCTATGAATGAGTATTCGTACAAAACTCAAAAATGCTCTATGGAAACTCATTAGACCATCATGGTTTTATACATAAATTAAATAAACTCAAAGCTCACGAGTTCCTAAAGGAGTGTTTTTGTTCTAATTTAGAGAAAATAAATTTCTAAGGTAGTGTTTTTGATCTAATTTAGAGAAAACAAGTGTCTAAAGGGGTGTTTTTTGGTTGTAATGTGTAGAAAACAAGTGTCTAATGGAGTGTTTTTTTTATCTAATATAGAAAAAACAAGTGTCTAAAGAAGTGTTTTTCATCTAATATAGAGAAAACAAGTGTCTAAATGAGTGTTTTTCATCTAATATAGAGAAAACAAGTGTCTAAAGAAGTGTTTTTCATCTAATATAGAGAAAACAAGTGTCTAAATGAGTGTTTTTCATCTAATATAGAGAAAATAAGTGTCTAAAGGAGTGGGTTTTTTTTCTAAATTTAGAGAAAACAAGTGTCTCATAAACTACTGTGTTCCAGATCTACTTTTTGTCAAATAACAGGCTGTTTCAGGCCTAACACAGCTCTGATAATAGAAAATGAATGCTCACCGTTACACCACTGAAACGGGTGCATCAATGCACCAGAGAGAGTCCTGTCCGTTACCGGCAGAGCAGTCCGTTACCGGCGGGATCCGGTGCGTGTTTACCAACAGACAACAGTCGCCGCCTGCGCGCGGACGGATGACCGCAGAGGAGCGCACGAGACCAGCCGCGGTGCTTAAGGTGACCCACACAAAAACATCTAAAAGCCCGAAAATACCACACGGTTACAACAGGGAGTGTAAAAGCCGAAAGTTAGAGTTAGTGCCACGTTGTCTCCGCCCTGCTTCATCCTGGCTGTTTTCTAAAAAGGAAAAACAGAAGTGTGGGTTTTCCCTCTTCTTCTCTCCGTGGCTATTTTGACTCTATTATTATTAATAGACGGCATCATACTGACCCAGCAGCAGCATCTGCGTGACAGAGGAAAAGACGCTATTGGCTGGATTTGTCTACTCCCGCCTCCAGCACGCATTACTGACAGGCAAAGGAGCCAATCAACGGCCCGCCTTGGTTCGCGTGCGCGGTGACGGTGCGTCTGAGTGTGCTGCGCGTGTCTGTGACCATCATCTAAGGTTTACTAACGCGTGGGTCCATGTTCGACAACCTGATCAATTTATTAACAAACCCAGGGGACTGGATGTGACACAAACTGAGGATAGGAGTTCAAAGTGACCCCAAAGCTTTTTTCTTTTTAGAGAAAACAAGTGTCTAAAGAAGTGTTTTTGGTGTAATTTAAAGGGGGGGTAAGTGTCTAAAGGAGTTTTTTTTATTCTGATTTAGAGAAAACCGGTGTCTAAAGAAGTGTTTTTGATCCAATTTAAAGAAAACAAGTGTGTAAAGGAGTGTTTTTATTCTGATTTAGAGAAAACAAGTGTGTGAAAGAGTTTTTTTTATCTCATTTAAAGAAAACAAGTGCAAATGGTTACATTTTTGTTGTGATTTTTGTTGAAATTTAGAGAAAACAAGCTGTGTTTTTGTTCAAAGTCAAAGAATTTCAACAGCCTTATCAATTTATTAACCAACCCAGGGGACTGAATTTGATCAAAACTGACAATATGAGTCTGAAATTACCTCAACACTTGTTTTGTTTTCTTTTTTTTTGCAATATATTTGTATATTCAATTTTTTAAATACATTTTATATTCCATGTTTTCCTCAAATAGTTTGTCTTTGACATTAGGCTATTTAGATTTGCATGAACTGGAAAAACATCTACATTTGAATCTAATGTTTTTCATTTCCAGTATATAGTCTAGTACCTTCTACTACGTCTATCTAGCATATAGAGTCATCAGACTGTAGAATAGCACTCAATAACTCCAAACATACACTTATAACCATCATGCAATGCAATGTAAATACTGTACATAATGTAAATTCTGTATATATACAAATATGCCTGTCCTCTAGTATATCTAGTAGATAAAATAAGTTATTTTTAGACAATAGATCTGGAAAATCTTATTTTCAGAAATCTTTCCAAGAACATTTTCACTTGTTCCATTTGGAGATTTATATTTTCTTAATTCCAGCAAAAATATCTTGTATGATTTTTTTTTTTCCAGTGAACTGAAAGACATTATTAATTATATTATATAATACATTACAGCATAGAACACATGAATTCTATTTGAGGTCATTTTTGAGCCACCTCGTGTCAAAGTGACATACTGTTTTAACAAACTAACCTGAAAACCAAACAGAAAACAGTAGGGAAAAAAAAGTTCCTTAAAGTTTTTTCACCAAAAACATGTTGAATGAACCATTTTCAAAACTTAGAATGAACATATAAATACTATATATATATATATATATATATATATATATATATATATATATATATATATATATATATATATATATATATTTAAATGAAATGCAGGCAAACATCAGGCCTTTTGGGGGAAAACTAAAACTCTGGCAAAAAATAACAGACCTCTTCAAAAATGAACACTTAAAGATAAAGTCTTTACTACTTTTGTAAATTATTTTAACCCTTTGGTGCATACTGGTCACTCCAGTGGACAGTTATTCTACAGTTGTTCTCTTGTATATTCATGGGTTTTGTTGTTTTAGTTCCATATCAATCAGTTCATATCATTCCTGTAACTGGTCTTTTATTAACACTTGACCTGCACTAACATTTTTACCTGTAAATCAATTTCTTGTTATTATTAGATTGTAATCAATAGTCTTCTTAAACAAAAACTGCATTTTTTGTTATTTCATAGTGTATCTTATCATATTGTGTCTTAAATACATGTTTCTTTGCGTCAAAGTTTAAACACATGTTGTCCAGCTGAGTGGACATTTTTGTAAATCCATAAAAATGATTTCATTAAAAAGATTTCAATCAGATGCCTAAAGAGGAATAAAAACACTTGGGGAAAAAAATGTTGACTAAGGTTTTCATATACAGAAGAATAACTGTCATGCAAACAGGCCCACAGTGTATTTAAGCCTAAATAATAATAATAATAAAAACACTGAAGAAGGAAATCTCTACTAAATTACTGATGATTCATGCATGAAATGGCTAAAAGATATGAAACCTTTTAGATCAGCAGATGCTTTTACAAACAAACAGCTGTTTAGCTCTTTGAGGGTTAAACTAAGTTTTTACACTCGTTTGTACTTTCTTATTTTCACCAGTTGTTTCAGGTCAGTTGAGTCTGATAAGAAAACCACACGTCATCTCCAATAAAACCACGTCCTCATACAAGAAACAATAGGCGTATATAGCCGTGCAACAGCAGAGTGTCTCCAGTGGAAAACAAAGACAACTGTTTGTTTCAGTGACTGAACACAACTGTGCAAAAACACAACAGTAAACACAGCCATGCAGACACAGACTGGATATGTTCCACATTTTACAACTCTGGCTCTGTGTGCTTAGCTCCACCCCCTCCCATAACTATATCCAATCTGAAAGCAAGTGATACAAATATATAATAATTACACATATTAAAGCCACAATGTCAATAATGCATGGGCTGACCCGAAGTGAGCTGGTGCCCGTGGTCACCTGTAGTTACGGGTCATTAAAAAATATTTTTAATGATATTCGGGGTCGTTTGTCGTTTGAGATGACAGCTAGCTTATTACCATATTAGCTTCAACAACACACCGGTGCTAAACAACAGCGTTAACTTATGCACAGATAAACAACACACAATGCTAATATCTATCCGAACTGTGCTGTGTTATTCATCTCACCTTGTGGTATTTACACACAGTAATGCCCTTTTTGTGGCATTTTATGGTTACAAGATACTTTGTAAATGTAAATAGTTGACTAATTTGATGCTATTTTTTTTTTTTATTAAAACAGACAAATATATGAAGTTGTCATTTATAGGTATAATATCTTTTTTCACATTAAACTAAGAAGAAAATATGGAGTCGTATTTTGTAGGTTATTTTATTTTACTTTATCGTATTGGTCTGTTATTTCTACACAGTTCTAGCTTAAATGAGTTCTACAGCCTTGAATGTGGAATTTTTGCACTTTCCAAATTCCTCCCACAGGCCACATTGGAACCATTGGCGGGCCACATTTGGCCCCCATGCCGCATGTTTGGGAGCCCTGTGTTAGAATAAGCATCTGTACGGAAAATAAGTTACAAACTAAGAAAAGCAAACGTAAGGTTTCAGCAGCAGGTACATTATAACAACAGCCTCCTAAAGTTTCTATGCAAAAATGTTTTTTACTGAGATCCTTTCAACAGTGTATGTGAATAAAAAAGATAATGACATGAGACACTAATATAAAGACATGGATTGTCTATTGTGATCAAGTTTTAGGAAAAGTATCTTTCAACTCTACTGACACCAAGTGGTTTTATGCAGTAAATGCAGATTTAGCAGAAGTTAAAAAAAATCAGACTAGACTAGACTAGAAACATAAATAAATAAAAAATATACAAGAAAGTTTTTGGGGCTTTTTTCCCCTTTATCCCAATGGGGAGAGGGGTTTTTACTGAACAAATTTCCATGACATTTTCAGGAAAGGTGTAATGTGGTCTAGAATAGACTCCATTAAATTTTGGTGAATGTAGGTGAAAGGTCAAGGTCACAGTCACCAAAAATGTGTTTCAACAATAATAAGAGATGGGACAAGTCAGGTAAAATGTGTACAAGGGGAGGGGTTTGTTGTGCCTGGCATCAGCTCCACCAAGGAGTTATTAAATTCAAGTTTGTTTGTCTGTCAGCAGGATTACGCAAAACGTTCTGAATGGATTTTGATTAAACTTTCAGGAATGATAGATAATGGGTCAAGGAAAAACCATTAGATTTTGAGCAATGAAGGTCAAAGGTAAAGGTTACACTAAAGGTTAACAGCTAAAACACATCAGTGGTAATATCTAAAGATTCAGACAAGTACTTATCACCACTGTTTGGACTTACAACCATTTGAAATCATGCAACTTTAATTTTGACCTTTCAAGGTCACTCAATAAACATTGACTCAATGACCCTTGACCTCTCAGGTCAACAATAGGTCAAAATATATACACACAAGATGCAGAATTTAAAGACCAACAGTTGATGCTCATTGGGAGTCTGTAAGATGAGGTCAAAAGTTATATCCAAAATTCAATTTTGACCTTTATTGACCTTGTCTTAAAATTTGTCCTTCAAGGTTCTGATGTTAAAACACATCAACCAAAAAGAAGCTAGATTTAAAACTGAGTATACATTCATGAAAAGGAAACTCCCCATCTCTGATCATTGGGAAATCATATTTTTGCTGATAAATACCCCCCACCCTTTCCGTTCAGGGGGGGGGGCACCAAAACTCCCCACCCCTCAAGCCTTCATGTCCACCCCACAGTTTGAGGAACACTACTTTAGCCAGTATTGTCACAGACATCAGATTCAACCACTAGATGGAGATACATTTCAATTAAAAATTATCCAGACTTTTTATCTGTTGTTGGAAATCAGCAGCTTTATTGAACCTCACAGACCATAAACTTTAACAAATAAAAACAATTCATTATTAAAACTAAAAATATGTAACAAAACATTAATATAATGTTAGCATTTCAGTGCATCTTATGGACATGGTTCCACATGTGGTTCTTCAAATACACTATAAGACATTTACTTCCATTCATTCACTTCACTTCAGACGTATTAAATTTAAATATATTTATCTTATATCTGGTCACAGTGACTCTGGGAACAAGCATCTCTTCTCCAGGTGGAGAATTTCCAATGTTAAGACATGAGCTATAGTTTTTCCATCTACTTCAAAATATACATCGTTAATGCAATTCCTCAAAAACGGCACGTATCACTTGGTCCTTCCAGTCTGATATTTGTGCAAACAGCAACGTTCCATTCCATATCAGTCTTCCTCTGAAAAAAATGTAAAAAAAAAAAAAAAAATACACAAAATGAAATTAACCCTCTGGTATCCAGGTGTGCTTTGTATGCACACTTCACACTTCATGTTAAAAATTGTATTATTTGTATTTTTTTATTAGTTTTCAGAATTTAAATCAGGTCAGATTTTTTTTTTTTTTTTTTGCATGATCTTTAAAATTCTGAACAACTAAAATGTTCACATTTTAAACAAAAGAAAATTACCAGATTAACATCTATCTCTATAGTGTACATAAACATTAAGGCAAACATCATGAAAAAATATTCATATATATTTATACATTATATATTATATGTGTTTTTCTGCATCAAAAAAAATAGCGACATGATCAATAGAGATTATTATTGTATCCCCCAAAAAATGGTTTGATTGTTTTACAAACACAGCATTTAAAAGGTGAATTATATATATTTTTTTTAATAATTAATGAGCATTTGTTTTGAACTCTTTTACATGTTTTTCTGTTTCATCAGCTTGAGCTGTAAAGAAAAATACCAAACTATGATTTTTTTTTTTTTTTTTTTTACTTTACTCCACAACTGTGCTTTTTCACACACTTTCTGCTTAGTAAGGGCGTCTGTGGGAGGGACACCCAAGAATTAATACATACTTGAAGAAAAATGTTTTCTATTTCAGCCCTGTCTTACATTAGCTCCACTTTACCTGTAAGCTGTGGTATTTCTTTCCTAATATCCTTATACACAGCATCCAAAAGCTCCTCCTTTGACTGCAGTCCATCTAGAAACACTGGAAAAATATCATCAAATGTTATTCTTTCTTATTTTAATGTGCAGCGCTCACTACAATGGACAGACCCTCAAAGCTGTTTTTTCTCACTCACCAGATGTTTAAACTTTTTTTTTTTTTTTTATTATTGAACATTTTCAAAATTATACAGTCCAGAGCAGGTACATACAAGTTATTTTGGGGTAAAAAAGCAGCATATCTAATATACTGTATGTTCACAGTCATGATCTCAAGAGTCTGAATGGGATTCAATTCTGGCATTTTCAGCCCAAGTTCTCAAATATTCCAGCACTTTTACAAATTTTTCTATAAAAAAAAGAAAAAAGTCTTTCTGATTCTTAATATAATATCTTAACTTTTCCAGAGAAACACAGTCAGATGTCAGTGACTTCTACGGCCTAATATGAACACAAACTGAACAATATGTTTATGTGTTCTCTAGTCCTCTAGCGCCCCCCAAAGGAGACCTGCTGCATTACTTGAAAACCACTGATCTAAGCCATTTAATTCTAATCTATCTATACCACAGTTGTCACACTTGTGGCTGGTCCCTGGAATGGTTTTGTGAAATGCAAAAATTACATTGAAAATATTAATAAACAAAGATGCTCAAATCATTTAGGTTAATTCAATCTAAGGTGGATCAGACCAGTAAAAAATTATCCTAATAACTTATAAATAATAGAAAAAGCTAATTTTTCTCTTTGTTGTAGAGTGAAAAAAACTTTGAAATTACAGTAAAATTTTTATATTTATGACAAAAACCAGAAACAGAAACCAGGCATAAGTCGCGCTGAGCCGTTCAGAGCTACAGCCAAATTTAGGCTGGAAGGCGATTTGTTATTTGTGTTTACACCTTATCAAAAAACGGTACCTTAACACCTCTATTTTCAGTTCCCGTGGTCATTACATTGAAATCCAATCATATAAAGGTGTTTATTGGGTCAATTATTTAAGCGGCGACAAAAGTTCAGGGATTGCTGAGCAAAGACAAAGACGACTTCCACCTCTTTTCGCCGAACAAACCGATCTCCGTTCCGTGGGTAAACACCCAAGTGTTTGGTACGAGGTAAAAGCTTATATTGAATGTTCTGTCCAATGGTGTAAGCCAAATGATTATAATACGTCACACTTCTGTCCTATTATTATAATATATAAAACTTCTGTGACATGTCCATCAGAGTGTCCTTTAACATCTGTGAATATTTTTTGTCAATCGGATACAAATTATTATGCATTGCTAAGGACTTCCTACCCCAAAACAATCCAAAACTTTAACGGACAATATCTAAAAATATGCAAATTGCAAAATAGGTCCAAATGTGGATATTAAAATGACCATAACTTTGGTTCTACTTGTGATAGAAACATAATTTTTTCACCATCTTAAACCTTAGTTTCCACTCTACCAAGCTACACAGATAACTCAGTTTTTATTTCCAGACACTTATGCCTGGTTTCGTGGTGGTGGGTCACATATTGGGCTGTATGTGGCCCCTGAACAAAAATGACTTTGACACCCCTGCTCTGAACAAAAACATCGAGCACAAATATATGAATATTATGGCCTTTGAATGCAGACTCACAGATTCCAGATACCATGTTCTTCATCTCTTGGAGGTTTTTCAGATACATGGGCCACACGTGTCCATCGAAATAACCCGGGGGATCAGGAGGCGAGTACACCCTCAAACTGTCAAACAGCACAAGTACAACAGGAATCTTTTTATCTAACAATTTCAAAGGTCATTTAGAATCCTGAGGTCAAACCTTTGGATTTGACAGATTCCCACCTTCGTCTCTTCTTGCAGATTTCATAAGGAATTTGAATGAAGTAGCTCCTGTTAAATAACTCATTTAAGGGCCTGTGAATACACAGAGGACAGTGTTACTGGGAGAAAACCTGCAATATAATGTTATTTTACACTAAACTTTCATATTACTCAGTTCAAATGGAACATTTTTGCTTTGAATAAATGATGGCTAGAACTCATATGAACAAGTAACTGGAAATTGTGTCACTTTGAAAATAAATAATCATAAAGTGTTTTTGGAAAAAACATATTTTAATGATGACTTTCTTTGACCCAATAATTAGATTCACAACAGGATAAACAAGTTGTCTGGCACAACAAACTCCGCTCCCTCACACACATTTCACTTGATTTGTGACCCTTGACCTACTGTACAGTCACCAAAATTTAATGGAATATTCTGGATTACCTTTCATGAAAATTTTATGGAAATTGGTCTTGTAGATTTTGTGTTAAAAATTCTATTGTAATTCTCTCTCTCTCTCTCTCTATATATATATATATATATACACATACATACATACTTTGATTCTGTAATACAGAAAACAACAGTTTTGTATGTGGCATCAGTTTACTCAATATACACAGATAATTATATGGCATTCAACTTTAATGTCATTGTCCATGTACAAATATAGAGCAACAGATATGTAGTTATCAGAATCAGAATTACTTTATTGATCCCAAGGGGAAATTGTATTAAAATAAGAGTAAATAATCAGTAAAAAATAAACATTAAGTGATGAAAAAATTTAAAATCTGTGATAAAAGATTTTAAAAAATCTCTTATTATGAAAACACATTTTTGATGACTGTGACCTTTGACCTAGATTCACCAAAATTTAATGGGATCCATTCTGGTCCACCTCGCACATTTCCTGAAAATCTAATCAAAATTGGTCCAGTAGTTTTTGTGTAAAGCTACTGACAAACAAACAAACCGACTCAAACACAGTACCCCTCTCCTGTTCGGGGTACTGGGTAAAAATTTATATTTGATCATGATTAATTAAAAATTAATCCACAGCAACCCTGTGATTAATCTGATAAAATGTTAATCATTTGACTCCACTAGTTTTATTTAATTTACTTCAAACCTGGCACAAGTAAAGAGGCGAGTGTTAAGTTGACGACATCAGCACATGCACAGACATGATGACACCAGCTGGATCCATGCCAAGATAAGATCCAATACAAGCAGGTGTGTGTGTGTGTGTGTGTGTGTGTGTGTGTGTGTGTGTGTGTGTGTGTATTCATGCAATCAATAAAACAATCCAACGTGTGTGTACCTGTAGTTGAATATGAGGAAACCTTCCACTATCAGCACATACACATTCAACGTCTGCTCAGAGTTCAGGCCTCGTTTCCTTAAGAACGACTCAGGATCTGTTCTCCAGGACTTCACATCACTCATCATCTGGTCCATGTGCAGAGCATCCAGCACTAAACAACAATATTCACACAGCGGAAGATTCAACAAAGACTTGGAACGAAGGCCTATCTGCTAATATTAGTGAATATTAATTCTGTTTTGAAGTTTATAAATAGAGGAAAGTATTGACATTTCATTATGTTAAGTTACTGGTGAGAACATGGGGTTGAATTAAATACGTTTTTTTTTTTTTTCCTTCTTCCCACTTTTATTCCAACGGTTTTGTACGTTGGCATCATGTGACTCAATATATACAGCTAATTAGATTCCATTCAACTTTAAAGTACAAATACAGAGCAACAGATCAGAATCAGAATTACTTTATTGATCCCAAGGGGAAATTGTATTAAAATAATGAGACTAAATAATCAGTAAAAATAAACATTAAGTGATAAAAAGTACAAGTATGTTGCCCGGCATATTAAAACCCTAACCCACTTTCACACATTTCACCTAATTTTGCCCGATCTCTCATCATTGTGCAAACACATTTTTAATGACGGTGACCTTTGACCTACATTCACCACATTTTTTAACAGATCTATTCTCAGCCACCTCACAATCTTCCTGAAAATTTCATGGAAATTGGTCCAGTAGGTTTTGCGTAAACAGACAGACTCAAAATACAATAATTAACAAAGTACAATTCACCTGTTTTACACAGTTAAACAATAATAAATGTTAAAACAGAGGTTTATTCCTTATCTAATCCAACTGTTTTGTGTAAATCCTGACTGAACCTTTTTATCTTTTCTGTTGAACAGTGAATGAGCAGATAAAGCGTCCTTACCGTCGTACTGTTTAAATCCATTGCTGTCAACTGGCACCACAGAGTCATCCTAAAGAAGATATTTACCCAGATCACACATCATTTTAAATACAACCTCATTCTGTTACTAGTTGAATGTGAAGCAGATCTACCTTAAAATAAGAATCCTGAGCAATGATGCAGCTGTTTGGAATCTGCTGCTGGAGACTCTGAGCTAGAGTGGATTTTCCTCCATTAGTCACTCTGAGAGAAAAACAGCACATACAACAAAGAACAAATGCACTGTAATAGGTTTATATTTAACACACTAAAATGTTCATTTAACTGCTTTCAGACACGTGTGACGATATATGTTCACACCTCAAGTTCAATTAAAGCTTCTCTTCTCTCTCTCATTGTTCATGCTGGTTGTGTTAAATGTAAAATAGATGCTAAACTTAACCACAAAAGGGAAATATATTTGTTTTTTCTTTGGTTACACCTAATGTAGAGCTGCACAATATATCGTTTGAGCATCGACATTGCAATGTACGTGTGAGCAATAGTTACATTGCAGGCCCTGTAATTATTTTTATTTAATTTTTTTATATTTTAAATGTTTTATTTGTATGTTTTTTTAACTTTCAATGATTTTTTTTTAAATTAAGACATTTGAGTTTATTATTTATTTTTGGTTACACATAATGTAGAGCTGCATAACATACGGTTTGAGCATCGACATTACAATGAACATGTACGTAATAGTCACATCGCAGGTCCTGCAATTACTTTTATTTTAGTTTTTAATATTTAAATTTTTTTTATTGGTATGTATTTTACATTTTCATTTTTTTTTATTTTGTTTTATAAGTATTTAATTTAATTTATTTTTGGTTACACCTAATGTAGAGCTGCATAATATAGAGTTTTTATTTGTATAGATTTTTAATTAATTAATTTTATTTATTTTTTTATAGTTTTTATTTATTAGTCTTTATTTTTAATTTTACATTTTTATTTATTTACTTTTAATTATTAATTTTATTTAACTATTTCGGCTACAAAACAGAGGACACTGAAATATATGTTCTGTGTTGAACATTAATCTGTTTGACCATTTGCGTCGGCACCACACAGCTGTTATATACTCCTGAGGATTTTTTTTTCATATCATAATATACATATATATATATATATATATATATATATATATATAGCAGAGTTAAAAAAAAAAACTAAATCCCAATGTCAGTTTTTTTCTAATATCGTGCAGCCATAACCCTAGGATGTAATTTTACATAATGCCTGAAAATATCTGTGTATATAAGAGTATGTTTATTATTTTTATCTTTAAGTACACTCACAGGACATTTTCACTCTCATCACTATCCTATACCAAGTGCATGAATGAAAATTGCATAAAGTCTCTGCAAAGTAACAGACTCTTATCAGTGTTTGCCCCGTCGTGTCATGAGCTGCATTGATTTTTGACCCTTGTTGTACTTTGACATGATCCTAGCTCAGTTGTGCAAGCTACTTGGAAAAAGAAGTGTTAACCCTCAGACCCCCCCACCCCAGAATAGGCCCTTACTAAACACCCAGTGTGCCAAAAAAAAAAAAAATCACACACGTGGAATAATGTAAATGTAATGTAAAAACAAAAATCATAGAGTTTTCTATTCTTATTTACAGCTTAAGTTGATGAAACAGAAAAACATGTAAAAGAGGTCAAATCAAATTTTCATGTAACATTTTTAAACCTTTAAATGCTTTGTTTGTAATGTTAAATGATTTTTGGGATCATTTGCAAAAATTACCTCTATTGATCTATATTTATAGATGCAGAAAAACATACAGATTATATTTTTTTCATTATTTTGGTTTATGAATTAATCTAAATCAGTCGTTGTAATGGAAAGTAATAATGTGTTTTATGCACGGTTTGGAGACTGATGTTGGTGTGGTCAATGTGTACATTGTTTTTACATATTGCTTATTTTTTCTCTCACTGTTGATGTGCATTGTAAGTTGAAGGACACATTTGACACATTTGAAGACTCTAGGTCAAAGGTCACAGTAAAGGTCAAAATAGAAGTATGGATATAACTTTTGAAGTATTCATTTTAAAGACTTCCAATCAGCACCAGAATGCTGGTCTTTCAATTCTGTATCTTATCTGCATCTTCTATTGTTGAGTTGAATTTATTTGAGCAGTTTACATATCTTGTAACAGTACAAGTTATAGTGTTTATATAATGATAGCTCAAAAGGAGTAGGCTGAAGCTGAGTTGCTTATTTGTGCCTACCCCCCATTCCATAGTCACAACCCATACATTCATACTTAAACAAAAAATATATAAACAGAAAAATAAATAACTCGTTTGAAATGCATGGTTCCAGTCACCCAAGAGGTCAAAGGTCACTAGGTCAATACCTAAAAACCTCAAATAGACTATAACAGAAAAACCAGTAGAGATAGAGACTTAGTTACTATTGTTGACAGATAGGAAATGTGGCATGGACTTTAAAATTACATCACCACATTTGACCTTGAAAGGTCAAAATCAAGGTCACCTGATTTTAAATGGTAGTAACTCCAAACAGAGTGGTGATAAGTACTCGGTTACTATTGTTGACAGATAGGAAACTACATGTAGGCTCCAAAATGGCATCATGACCTTTGACCTTGAGGAACCTTAAAAAGGTCAAACGTATAGTCCCACATTTTTTGAGGGAAATGTCCATTAAGAGCTGAAATGTGTGCAACGGGGGGCGGGGTTTGTTGTGCCGGGCATCACTTGTTATTGGTGGGAATGACAAGCTGGATGTAAGTGTGGATGAACCAAGCATTGAAATATTCTTTCCAAGAGAAGAGTATGATGTACCTCATCAATCATCTCTCACCAGCACTTCCTCAACCACAATCTTGTCCTGTAACAGTCACTGCCTCACTCACTTCATCAGTACCTTCAAGGACCCGGACATTATTGCATCTGAGGTCAACATCAAAATGCGTTTACGAAATGGAGAGTTTCAACAGAGGGAAGTAAGGCTACACGATATTAGAAAAAACTGACATTGTGATTTATTTTTTTTAACCCTGAGATATATATTGCGACATGAAAAAATAGTCAGGAGTATAAATAACGGCGGTGTGGTGCCGACACAAATGGCCAAACAGATTAGTGGTCGACACAGAACGTATGTTTCAGTATCGTCCTTGTTGTAGCCGAAATTATTAAATAAAATTAAAAATAACTAAATAAAAAAAAATGTAAAAAGAAGAAATAAATATGACAAATAAATAAACAATAACTAATGAGTATTTCTTATATTAAATTACAGTAAAATTAAATAAATAAATAAAAACAATTAACTAAATTAATAGAAATAAAATAAAAATAATTGCAGGACCTGCGATATGACTATTGCATACACGTATATTGCGATGTCGATGCTCAAAAAGTATATTGTGCAACTCTAGGGGGAAGGAAGTGGTGTTTTGCGAGACTGTCTGACAGAATTTTGGATGGATTTCTATGACAGTTACACACTGGAGGTTGAGGTGAAAGTCCTCTTTATCAGGCACGACTTTCACTGTGAACAATGACAGGCTGTAGCAACAGTGTTTGTAGTAGAGTGGAAACAAGCTGGTTACTTCCCAATGAAGCTTGCAATATCATTTCTGGAGGAAGTATTATATGGCTCAACAATCGGTAGTTTGAAGGATTCTTTTTTTGCTGTGAAATATTTCGGGGAGGACCAGTGATAGTCACACACATGCACTAAATATTAGAGTATTTGGCTGCAAAACTGGAATATGCATTGATCTCAAGCAATGTTGACTACCCCTCTGTGGGGTTAAAAAATGAGAACAAAATGCAGACAAATTAGAAAAAATAAATAAATAAATAAAAAATAATAATAAAATTTAAAATTTCTATTTGTTACCTACTTTCCTATCTGCTCATTTTTTTGGCTCCGTTTTGTTTTTTTGTATATATGTATATATTTAGTACTTCAATTATTTATCATTATTATTATTATTGTTATTATTTTTATTATTATCATCATTTTTGTACTATGCACTCTATTGCTATAAGATGAATTCAGGTTATTGGGAAAGTGAAGAAGGGGTAGGATTAAATAAGCTTATGCTTTATCCTACTCCTTTTCGGACATGTCATTGTTTATTATTATTATTATTATTATTATTATTATTAATAATATTATTATTATTATTATTATTATTATTATTATTATTATTATTATTATTATTATTATTATTATTGTGGTATTGATTATTGTTGCATTCTGCACATGTTTGAAATAAAGCATTCTAATCAAATCAATCAAATATCACAAGAACAAAGACCTGTCCTCCTGAGGACATTGGAGGACTATAATTCAGTGGACACAGATGAATTGATGGATCTGTTCGATGCACATGAATGTAATAAGTCCCTACCAAGGACACACTGCTCCCTGTTTTGGCACAGATTGAACACAAAGAAATCATTCAGGTCCTAATGTTTGTAATTAAGTGCTTGCGTCCTGTTGTGGATTCTGCAGCTGGTTTACTACATCATATCATTGCACAGAAGAAAAAAAAAAACAGCTGTAAAAAGAGTGAAGGAGCTTCTCAACTTTCTAAAGGAGACGACAGCAGCTTAGATAATAGTTTCCCCCGATACCTGAAAAGGTACATTGGGGAAATTGATTTAAATTATCTTCAACTTTTCCTGATCAAATGGTTTGGATGAAGCCATACTAGTTGAGTTCATAGAAACTGTTGCACAACCTGGCTCTCAATATCATGTTCCAATGCTTTTCAGAATGCATTTGTAGCTCAGTCACAGTCTAAAATAAAACTATATCATACCATCTCTTTCCATCTGCGCATCAACCTTCAACGACATTGTGCTTGATTTATTTTTTACCCAGCTGTATAGGAATTATATCTGATATCCAGAGGTGGGAATCAACTAAGTAAAAGTGCTTTGTTCCTATAGTTAAGTAGATTTTTTAGGTATCTGTACTTTATTTGAGTATTATTTTTTTTTAATTTTGCTTCTGACATTTGTTCATAAATATCTGTACTTTGTACTCCTTACATTCTCAGAAAAGACTCATTACTTTTTCAAACTAAACAAATGTGACAGTGTGAAAAATAAGAGAGAAGAGAGGAGAGAAACTGAGAGAAACGGTGACTTATTTCATAATTTTGACCATTTATCTCATAATTGTGCATTTCTTATCCCTTATTTATCTCACAATTTTGACATTTTATCTGAATTCTGTTTTTTTTTTTAATCTCAAAATGATGACTTTATCTCAATTGTGACCCATTTAGGAATGTTACCTAAATTTCCTGCCCATACCCACAAAACTAAATACTGTGATCTGATCAAACACATTATCTACACAGTAACTCACTTTTAAAAGGCTTTATTTTTGGAAAAATTTTGAAACTTTTAGGATTTCTCCTGGTTAAATAAGTATTATTTCATTCATGGCAAAAAAAAAAAAAGTTTTACTTTTAACTTACTTACAATTCATAAGTATTTTTTTTAATACATTTACTTCAGTAAAGGTGTTGAATTAGTCAGTATACTTTTACCAGAGTATTTTTTCACAACAGTAGCTGTACTTCTTAAGTACAAAATGCGAGTACTTTGACTACCTCTGCTGATGTCATTAATAAGTATTTTGTGCGCGCATTATACTTAATTCGTGGCCATGAATTAACATATTATGCGCACGAGATATCCACTTTGTGGTCACGAGGTGACCACAAATTAGTATTTAGTGCGCACGTTACATGACCACAATTTAGACTTTTTTCGCCATGTCACCCATCAAAGGGGATCCGTATTTCTGGGAGGAATACCCGAGGGTTAAAGATTATATCATATTTCCATCATACAAACTTCATTTACACGTGTCCATTATTTGTGTTTTGTAGCATCACTTACCAAAGGTGACTGAGCTGCGTTCAAGATCAGTCGGAGAAATGTGACTTGGTCCATAAAGTAAGTTAAACTCCAGAAAAACTATTTAATTTAGGAAGCACACCTTTTTAAATAAGTAAGAGCTATTAATATGGCAAATGTGGAATATTTTACGATTTAGTTTGCAGCACTTCTCTGACCTTTTCTCTACGAACTGAAAAAAATAAACCGTTATCTTATCTGAGGCAACATGACATGAATGTTTACATTTCACGCGGTACTTACCCTCCCACTCCCACCATCACAGTCTTCATTTTTTTCAGCTTATTATAGCCCCTCCTTTAAAAAAATAGCGATGCATCAGCGTTTTTTAATATCAGAATGACTAACACTCCACAGTTGTGATGTTACCTGGGATATCTAGGCTTTGAAGCATGTGTTTAAAAAAAGAGGAAGTTTGTGGTTTTCTATAGTTTTCAGCGGAGGATGATTCGTCTTTCCTGATCACGTGACCCATGACGTTTGACGCGCCGTTGACACTTAAACCACGTGACTGGTTCAACCTCAGTGGTTGTGGTTCATGCCTCACTGTTGATAAATCTGTATGGGTGCATGTCAACATGAATGAACAGACCAAACAGAGTTATAATTAATATAATTATAATATAATTATATAATACTATAATTAATTAATGTTTGGTTTGTCCACATTACTAAAACACAATTAAGTATGTGGATGTGGATATTAGAAACACAGACAAGGGTTTACTGCTTATAAATAAAATATGCTACTGTGTATATTTGAATTTATTGAAGATGTATTGTTCCATATTATATATATATATATATACATGCTGTAAGATGACCAAACATAGCCTCCCACAATATCCCAGTGTCTATGAGTGTGTGTTCTCTACATTTTCATTCTGGTAAGTTACAGATGTTATATGATTTTCTTTTACATTGATTCTTTCCTTCAGCTGTGACATCACCAATATAGACTACACATCCAGTCAACACATACATAGACTAATGCAGATGCACTGAAACACAGCACAACTTCTTATGCTACACTTATTCTGTGGGATGATAATTGTGATTGTGTTAATAGGAACACCAGCAAATGAAATGTATAACTCTCATCCAGATTGGACATTTGAGGTGATCGTGTCTTTGACATAAAGGACAGTGTGTGGCTTTTGTGTATAGAGGTAAAAATCACAGCCTTCACAGAAGGATGCTGCCAGTTGGATGCAAGCGATGTAGAGAGCACAAGGAAGACTGTCGTCCTCTGAATTCATATCCAAAGAGTAACTGGAACCATCTGCAATAATTACACTTTTTTTTTTATCAGTTGAAGTAATGATTCCACACAAGGATGATGACATGACATTCCTTGATAAAAATGTGTCTGTATTTTCTAACAAACATGAACCCAAGTGTTGTGCTGAAATAAATATAAAATGTGAAATGCAGCCATAAGTGTCTGTTGCATATATACCCACAATTTTCACAATTAAAAAACTAAAATATTTAAAAGCATCCCCACAAGCAAAATGAACATTTTGTTTTTGCTGAAATCTGTTTATTTGAGTTTTAGAAAGTTTTGTTTGAAACCTTTTGAAGCAAATCTAATCAATTCCATAATATTTTATATTTTTTTATGCTTAGTTTTGTCTTTACATATTTTTGTTCTTACAATTTAATATTTTTGTCAACTTTATTCTTTAGTTTTTTAACTATCTATCTATCTATCTATCTATCTATCTATCTATCTATCTATCTATCTATCTATCTATCTATCTATCTATCTATCTATCTGTCTATCTGTCTGTCTGTCTGTCTGTCTGTCTGTCTGTCTGTCTGTCTGTCTGTCTGGCTATCGATCTGTCTGTCTGTCCTCGGACATAGGTTTTGTTTCGCACATGCGCAGTTGGACTTTTCCGCGTAGCGTTAGCAGCGCAGGGTGCCAACTTCCTCATTGGGAGTCTGACAGGCGAGCGACGTTTCTGCCTCAAACAACCCTTGGTGCTTGATTTATTTTTATTTTACTTTCGAGACTCACAAATGTCGAAGCCTCCTCCTAAGCCGGCCAAGCCAGGTAAGACTATGCGTGCGGGTAAAAGCGAGTTAAACATGTGTGCGATGTAGGGACAACACGCCTCTGAGGGCGGGGGGTGAGTTCTGTCAAGTGGGTTTTCTGTCGGGTTTTTGTTCCCCACTAAATATCCACGAGTCCGTCCAAATGTAGATATGAGCAGTAGTTTATAAAAGTGGAGTGTTTGAATAAGTGGACGAGGACTGCGATGTGGCGTGCTACGTTTTACCCTCAGTTTTGACTGACAGGGCTGGCTCGGTGCAACAGGACTGGGCTCATTGTGACAGGCCTGTATTTTCCTCAGTTTTGACTGACAGGACTATGGGGTCTGAGTAACAGTTCTTTTGTAGGGCCTTAGTTTTGACTGATAGGATTTAGGGGGGGGGGGGGGGGGGGTCTATGTAACATGCCTCTAGGACTTCCCTATTTGCATCAGTAATACCAGACAGTGGCCCTGGATCTAAGGTCATGAGGTGATGATGAATCTGTAGGGTCAGTGACATCACTCTAGCTTCCTGTTATGTCATTTTGCACTGTTTTAAAATTAAAAGGAAGTAGATTTACATTTTGATGCACTCATAGAAACCCACTCTTTGGACATCATAGTACAGGGGTTTTATATACCCCGTTTTCCAGTGTCCCGTACCAGTAAAATAATAGCATAGTAACCTATGAAACAATGACAACTTCAAATATTTGTCATGTTTTAAGATAAGATATTAATTTATTGGTCTCATTAGGGGAAATTACAGTTTTAGTGCAAAAATATTTTTAAATTCTGAAAGTAATTACTTTTATAAACTATCAAAAAAAATTGAATTGAACGTGAACAAAAATCATAAGACAAATAAGTGCGATTTTAACAATATTCTGACTCAACTTATCATTTGTCCATACACATGTGCATTATGGATCAGATGTACAAAAGACATTAAACACTTAGTAATAGAAGCAAAAAAATAATTTAATTGTGCTTTATTATATGCACGTATTTTAAGAATTTCTCAGAAGTATTTCTGTACAACAAGGACAAAACAAAGTCATGTGCCAAATTAAAAGCAGTTTATAAAGCATATTTCACATGCACTTGTTTCTAGTTTCTTGGGGTGCTCCTTTTATGCACTTATATACATACATTTCGAATAAAATATTTTGACTTCTTATCTTGAAATGATTGTGACATGATTTATTTTTTACACTCAGTACATAATCATTGCACCTGGTCAAAAGTGATTTACTAATGTGCATAAACAGGAAGAATAAAAGAGGAATGTGGTTGCAAATAAAACGATTCCAACAACTGTATAGTAACACTAGTATGACATGACACATATATAGTGTCCAATGTCACAATAAAGTCACTTCCCAGAACTTTCCAGAAGTTGTTGAATAACAAAAGACGGTGAAAATGAACACTCGAGTAGTCGGTCAGTGAAAGAAATGAATCAATGCCCTGGGGATCCCACATTTTTAACCCTCCTTTTCGGCAAGAAAAAATCCACTGGGAAACAAAGAACACCTTAGGGAGAACCACAGTGAAGGCTGTAGATGAAAGCAGAAGTGATTTATTTGCATTTATTAATTTAACCAGGAAATATACCATTGAAATTAAGAGTCTATTTTACATGGGAGTTCTGGCCAGGATATGCAGAAGCAAAGCAACACATAGTTACATGAATACAGATTAAGAAAAGTGAGTGAAAGTTATAGAATTGGCCTGAAGAACTCTTTAGTTTGGACTTAAACATGCTCAAATAAATCACCTCTGCTAGTTTTCATTCTTTCTTTAACTGATTCCATACATGAGTTGCAGAAAAACTAAAAGCCTTTTGACCAATTTCTGTACAAGCAAAAGGAACAGACAGCAAAATGGAATCATAAGGAGAGAATAAGTTTCAGAATTTGTCTTTTCCTACTGTACAAATGTAACCACAAACAAAACAGACAGACATCCATTCACCACCCACTGACCGACAACTTATAAAAAGCAGTATTCTAACAAGCACAGAGATAGTATGATAACACCTGGGAAATAATCAAACATGTGTTCCTGTATCTGGGTATGTTTGCTTTTGATCTGTATCTTGGAAAGTTTAATTTCCAGATGCAGGAGACATTTCCAGATACTGTATTTTGGATAATTGAACTCATGGACGCATTGTCATAACAGTTGGAAATGTAAGGTGTGAAAAGTTAATGTAATGAAAGGAGAAAATTATCTGAAAATAGAGCTGCACGATATTAGGAAAAAACTGACATCGCAATTTATTTATTTTTAACCCTGCAATATATATTTTGACATGAAAAAATACTCAGGAGTATACAACAGCTGTGTGATGCGGACGCAAACAGTCTAATGATTAGTGGTTGACATAGAACATGTGTTTCAGTGTCATCCCTCTTGTAGCTGAAAAAATTAAATAAAATTAATAAAATAAATGAATTAATTGTTTAAAAAATACACTAAAAAGACAAATAAATGAATAAAAATCTATTAATTAAAACAAAAAAACTGAAATAAAATAAATAAAAGATTTAAAAAAAAATCATCCAAATAAATAAATAAAATATAAAACCTGCAATGTGACAATTGCACATGCGTACATTGCGATGTCGATGCTCAAACAATACATTGTGCAGCTCTATCTGAAATGGTACCAATCACTTATTATATGTCAGTGTAGATACAGTTTACGTCCCTGAGCTCCACGGTCAGTTCTCTGCATATATTTCCTTAACTTACTGTGGACGTCATCATTCATAGTCTTGTGGTTAATGATGAATGGGCTCACCTGTCTGCAGTGGCAGGTGAACTGGCCTGTCCTGATAGATGGTTCCTGTGGAGCAGAAGGCTGCGTATTCATTTTTATGGACATGCAAAACAGTGAGACACACAAGCACACGCTATCCCAAAGTTCAGGCTCAAGACCAGCCCTGGTAAAAAGAGCCACTATCACCTCATGTGGATTTAACAATAAGTAATATGATATTGTTCGTCATAAATTCTGTGTGTCTATGGCATGGGTGGGCAATTAATTTTCCTATGGGGCCACATGAGAAATGTTGATAGTTATTAAGGGCCGGATCAATTCACCTATAGCTCTGTTCAATACCTCTTAAAACAAAACAAAAAAAAACAGTAAATGTAACAAATAAAAAAAAAAATATTCACAAAAACATTTGTGAAGATGTATAAAACTAGCTCCATATTAACTTTACATAAAAACCCCTAATTGCAGATTTGAGTTTCTCAGTTCCTTTTCTGACTTCAATAAAGAAATACTTAGAAGTCCATGTTTCGTTAAAATCTCAGAATTCTTAATGAATTTTTCTTACATTTTTTGGTGTTAGCTAACATGAATGGGCTGAAACTGAGCAACAAACCAATTTGGTACATAAGCCTTATGCTGAGTGTGAAAAAAAATGGCAGATTCTTCTATATAAAAGCTGTATGTTATATATTTGCATTGACTTTTAATTTGCCAGTGACCTCATGTGGGCCAGTTAGGGCCAGCAATCAGGCCGCATGTGGCCCCCGGGCCTTTTTTTGCCCAGGTGTGCTCTATGGGATCACCAGTTGATAGAAAGCTTTAGCTCATATTTAAGCAAATACCAGTTTCATTTAGTGTCTGACGCAGAAGTCAAATGAAAAGGGTTAAACCTACAAACCCTGGTTCAATCCATTATATATTCAAGAGGCACTGAAAACGCAACACTTTTAATTTTGGTTTATTTTTGCTCAGGATCTGAGTTTTCCAATTTGAGTTCTCGAGTGACACTGTGCTCTTTGGTACGGTACAGTTCAGAACGGTATGCTTATGTTAACGTTTCCATTATGACAAAAGCGTACTGGTCCTATGGTACCTGTTACTATCTTGGTCATCCTTCTGCTTGGGGTCCCAAGTGTACCGTACCGCTCCTATTTGGGAGGAGCCAAGCACTGCCAGACATTGATTGGTTGAGGAAAAGTGTTATCGCACAGTACAGTGGAATTGTAAGAATAAATGGTTGGCGAGGAGGCGGTGCAGCGGGAATTGCAATGAAAAAGTGTTCCAGCTGGTTTAGGCTAAAATGTGCAGAGGGGCTTCATTTGATCCGTGGTCCAGTGTTGGATTGAACTGAAAAAACTGCAGTGATTATCGGCAGGTGAAGGATCATAACAGTCAGAGCGGCTCAGAAAGAAAGCACTAGAAATGACTGTGTTATTCTTCTTCTACTTTGCTGGTCTGTTTGTTTATATTTCCAGCTCGTGGCACGCCTCATATGACGTGATGACACTTCACGAAACAGCACGAGTCCTTCTGAAGGTCTCCCTAGAGCAGGGGTCTGCAACCCTGGTCCTAGAGTGCTGCTGTCCTGCATGTTTTAGATCAGACATGGGCTAGAGGTAAGATCGGGCCTAAAAAATCCAGCCCGACCTGACCCGAAACAAACCCGAAATTTAAATTTATCCCATAGTATTTTTGGCAGAAAAAAACACAAGATTTTTTAAGATTAAAATAATCTACATATTTTTATTATCATGATAAATGCATTTACAGAACGAAATAATGATAGAACACAGAATAAGAGGCCAGACATTGAGAGTGAAAAAGAGATGTTGATGCGCACTCGCTTAATTACACGTCACTCGTACCGGCGGTGCGCGTTTGCCTTTTCAGTTCTCCTGTCTTAAGTTTATCTTTGATTTCTTGGTGCTCCATTTCGGGGTTATCTGGTCAAAATAGATGTGGACTCGCGGAGGGAAGATTACGTTCACGAAATGCCCGCAATGCCGTGTGCAAAGCGTGCCCTTGCTCTGCGCCTCCTGTTTAGTAGTAGTTATATAGCAGTTATCTTACAGCGCCACCTTCTCTGTTTTATCCAAATTATTTATTTATAACAAGTATTCCTTAGTTTAGTATCCACATATCATTTTAGTATACATTTTTATAAACATATATTTATTTAAAAAAAAGTCAGCGAGAGAGAAGCCCGAGTCCGACCCGAACGTAATGATTGACATTTTAGGCCCGAGCCGAACCGAATTTCAGGCCAGCTCGGGCTCGGGCTAAAGATCTTACCTCTAGCATGGGCAAACTATTTCACAAAGGGCCGGTGTGGCTGCATGTTTTTGTTCCAACCAACCAAGAGAACACAGTTTGACCAATCAACTTTTTGAAGCCTGAGATCAGTTGATTAATTGAATCAAGTCCAGTGTGTTGCTGCTTGGTTTGAACAAAAACCTGCAGCCACACCGGCCCTTTGGGAATGGTTTACCCATGCCTGTTTTAGATGTTTCCCTCTTTCAGCACACCTGAAGGTCAGTCTTCTGCAGAGGTTGATGATAGGTTGATCATTTGAATCAGGTGTGTTGGAAGAGGATACATCTAAAACAGGGGTCTCAAACTCATTACTTTCAGGGGCCACATTTAGCCCAATTTGATCGCCAGTGGGCCGGACCAGTAAAATAATAGCATAATAATAACCTTGGAAAAAAAATGACAATAACACATTTTTGTGTTTGTTTTAGTGCAAACAAAACCCGTTACCTTTTTGTACTAAACTATCCAACAAGACAGATGTGAATAACCTGGAAAAAAACTGAAATGTCACATGGAATTCTAACAATACTATACAATTTATCATTTATGCACGTGCATTATGGATCAGATCTGCTACAAAGACACTAAATGGTTAAAATTGTGCTTAATTTTCTTTATAAATTTCAGGTTGTTCATATTTATTCAGGTTTTTCACATAAATATTTATCAAGTGTAAGTATTTTCCTAATTTAATGTTATTTTTTGCACTATAACAAGGACAGAGATTTGGAGTTATCATTATTTATGGGCATAATTTAAACTATTTTCACATCAAAATGAGAAGAAAATATGGAGTCATTCTTTTTTTTTTTTTTTTTGGAGGTTTGTATGTGGAACCTGAACTAAAATCAGTTACAAAGCCTTGACTGTGGTATTTTTGCATTGAGCAAATTCATCCCAGGGGCCGCATTGGACCGTTTGGCGGGCCGCATTTGGCCCCCGGGCCACATGTTTGAGACCCATGATCTAAAACATGCAGGACAGTGGCACTCTAGGACCAGGGTTGCAGACCCCTGCCCTAGACAATGGAAACACAAGCTGTCCAAAAGAGACCTGTACCGTACCTGACCCGTACTATACTGTACTGCAGAGTGGAAACATGGCTTTGGAGTCACTGTGGGCACCTTGTTCCACATGAATGGTCCTCATGTAAATCAACATGTTGAGTACAATGCATATAGAGTACAACATATGGGATTAGGACTTATGCAAGTGCAGTTGTTGAAATGAAGGAGTGGTTGTCTTCTGTATATAAAGGCAATGATAAAAGCCACACAAGAAACATTAAGTGTCAATGGAACATGTGTGGGACCAACTGGGACGAGCTCTGTCAGCAAGAGTACCCAGACCTCAAACCAGACAGAAACTCCAGAATGTTCTGCAGGCAGAGTGGCAACAACTCCACTGAGATAATGTTACTGAGTGAATGTTACTGTTTTTTAAAGTTGATTTTTGAATGTGTGTTCTATTCAGTATTGTTGTCATTTTTAATTTTCAACTTGTGCTCATTATATTTAATGCATGTGTTTATTATTGTAAAACTTCAGCCAAATAACGCATGTAATCCATCAAAATCAACCCACCCAATATATTGAAATGGTTAAAACAAACAAAGAAAAAACTTCCAGTCAAAAAATATGTGAATCCAAAGTGGTGTTGTGTTTTCATTGCTTCTGAGTGTAAGTGCAAGTGTTGTTTAGATCCTCCCAATGAGTATTTGACTTTAGACATTTGTCATTCAAATGAATCCTAGGAGCTTTATTCACAATGACCCATCGTTGTTGTCTTTTGGATTCTTTAACTGTTCCGATACTTTGGCTTTAATCAGGAATGTGGAACTGAAAAGAGACCAAGATCAGACATGTTTTCTGGAGAGGATAAATACCAGAACTGCTCTTATTACAACAAAATAACACAGCCAGGCGTCATAAAACCTCCATAGGATGATCAAGTATACAGGCAGTAATTGACTCACACAGGGGCTGAGTTTTCTTCAGATTTTTAGAGATAGAATAAACCTTTTTATTTTCCTTCAGGCTCAAAATTTTTCGACAGGACCCTGGACTCGTCAGCACAGGCTTTTGTGTGTGTTTGGAGCGACATGACGGGGCCTGCAGAGCAGACATGTGGCGTTAAACAGAGCTGGGCTTGTGCAGCAGCAGCACAGCTCTGCTCATTCACAAACACTGACACAGTGTATTTGGCTCAACACAAGCCCAGTTTAGAGCAGCAGACCCACATGCAGCCCTGTTAGCCACAGCAATCAGCAGAAAAGATGCACGGGAGGGACTACTTAATGCTCTATTAGTGCATTAAGGTGAAAAAAGTAAAATACACTAAGAAACACAAAAATGCAGTGTAAGAAAATATAGAAAACATGCTAAAATCTGCTACAATTTACAAAAAAAACCTTAACTAACACAAAAAAGGGATGAAAAATATAAAACGTATTCCAAAAGTCTTCTAAAATATAGAAAAAAACCAGCAAAAAAATTTGACAATATGTCCAAAACAAGCCACAGCAACAAGCAGAAAAGATGCATTGGAGGGACTAGTTAATGCTCTGTTAGTGCATTAGTCTAAAAAAAAGCTATTTGTGGTCAACCCTTAAAGTACTGAGTCTATTTTGGCTGCTGTTAAATACATGTGGTTTTACATTCTTCATTTATATAAAGAGATCCGTATCATTACACTATAATCTACTTCATATTGGGTCATTAATTTCAGTTAATCATGATTACACTCATTAACGCTAGCAGAAGAATGTTCATACTGAAAAAATACTTTAAACTATTTTTCCTAGATGTTCCAAGTGTAAAACGGGTCAATTTGACCCATAACAGGAGGGTGAAATAATATGGTTTTTTTTCCCAATTTAAACAAAAGGAGCCACTCAATTATACATTACATACATGTATTTTTTTCAGCTGCTCCTTTACACTTTTATACATTCAAGGTGTTTTTACAACAAATGTTTCATTGTTATGTATTAAGACGTTACTAAAAATGCATCTAAAAAATAAATAAATACATGAACCTCTTTGTACATGTTTCCTTCCCTGACACTGAAATAGATCAATCCTTATCAAACAATTCTAAGCATTTTTCAATATTTGATAACTTTTTTAAATATTGCTAAAATGATTGAGTGTTCACAGGGAAGTTAGCAGAAGGAAGCACCACAAATTACATGCAAATCTTGTGAATTTTTATTCCCTTTGCACCTGAGCTGAACAGAATGAGTCTGTGCAAATCAAACACTACCATCTTATTTCTTTGTTTAGTAAACCCTGTGTGTTTGTTGTATATACACTGCAGATGTATATAACTAAAGGATTGGTTTAGTGGCAGTAATGTATAAGTGGTTGTATAAGTTGAAGCTCTTTTTTTTTTTTTTCTTTTAGTTTTTTTTTTTTTTTTACGTCTCCGTGAACTTGTTCAGCTCTCGGTGAAATCCACAACCACTCTGGTGGCATTCCAGCAGCGGCCTGGCCAACAGCAGAGCCCCGGGGGAAGCTAACACAGGGCTTCGTTTCTATGTTCATGCTCTAACTTTTAATACATGCAGTGTAGCAGAGCAGTATGTGTCCATTACCGAGAGCAGGTAGCAATGACAGTAGAACACAACTGGATGTGGATAAGTCATGTTCAGTCTCATGGCAGGTTCACTTCCTGTTTAAAATGACTGCAAGTATCTGTCAGTTGGAGCCTGTGTACAGTCAGAGCTGGGTGGTTGTTTAGTTCTGTGATTTACAGACAGTCAGTACGTTTACCTGCACTTAGAAACTCAAATTATTATCTTAGTCTGATTAAGGTTTTAACTGGAGTTTCCCAGAAGTCGGAGTTGACTGTACCGGAGAAATTTGAATTATTGAGTGGACTCTCAGACAGTAAGTGGCGCTACACAGTTTTTAGCGTTAGGATGCTTCCAGTTGGCACCATAGAAGAACAATAACTAAACAAAAGATGTCACATTTGTAAAGGATGTAGGGCCTTGTTTACATTAGTTTTTTTTATTCCTGTTTAATTCAGAACTAGAAAAGCACTCAGAGAGCACAGACCTCTGCCAAGGTAGACACCCCCCCCCGTTGGAATTCTTGTACGTTTCACCAGTAAGGCAGGTAAACAATAAGAAATAAAGGTGCATGCAGGTAAAAAAAAATAGAATTAAAAAAAGGTGCTTATATAAATATAGGCAAAAAATAAAACCTAAAAATTTACAATTCTAAGAGTTCTAAAAAACAGGAAGAGTGCAGGTGTGCATATAATATAATGAAGTCGACATTTGTACATGTTGTCATGGTGACTTCCTGAAGGGGGCGTGTCCAGGCCAGTCATATTAGATCCAAGGTTGTGTGGCATTTACATGAATGGAGAAATTTCATTACAATCACTTTATCTGAGTTAGTTAGTCCCATTTCTAAAACTCCACTTTAATTTCATTCTACTCCGATTAAGGTGTTTACACGACTTTGAAAACAACGATTTTAATTTGACTAAGGTAATAATTAGAATTTATCTAAGTGTATGTGAAGGTACAGAGTGTAGTAGCAGCAGATGTGCTTGGTTATACTCTGCGTGAATGCGTTCATGGTTACTGACGCTGATGAGACACATTGGCTGAGGAGGGGAGAGTGGGTCATGCATTAACTGAAGGGTTGGCGGTTCAAATCCCGCTCTGTTGCAGTCAGTCTATTGTGTCCTTGGGCAAGGCATTTCACCCCCCTTGCCTCCAGTGTCACTCACACTGGTGTATGAATGTTTGGTGGTGGTCGGAGGGACTGTAGGTGTGAATTGTCAGCCACCTGTGGATGGATACATATGTAGTTTACCACCACCAGAGGGAGCATGTGAGAGTGAATGAATAATGGATCAATAATGTACTCAAGGCATTATGGGTGCCTTAAGAAGAGCTATAGAAATCTAATCTATCATGTTTATTATTATCATTATTATTATTATTATTATTAAATGAACTTTCATCCAACACACATGCTCTGTGTTTTCTGTTTTTTAGGCCAAGTCAAGGTGTTCAGAGCATTATTCACCTTCGAGCCCAGAACGGTAAGACTATTTAAGATACGCTGCTTTTCTGATGTTTTTCCTTATTTTTCTATTTACAAAAATATAGCATTTATATTAGACATACAAAACAGACATTTTTGGGGGGGCTAAAATGAATTGGTTTTCGATCATGTCATAATTTGCATTGCTATGTTGCAAATAAATGTTAATTTTAGACACATTTAGTTAATATAATGTATATTATTATGGACAGAGGCAGAACATCCAGGTGTAGATGAAGAAAGAATTAGGATTTCTACAGTTCAGTTTATAAATTGACAATTAATATTGAATGAACAACAAGTCAAACTATGAATTATGAAAGAACTGTCATGTCTTTTATTTTCTTTCAAGTCACCATATATATATATTTATTTTTTTTTATCAATTACTAGAAATTTGAGGCAATGTTTGGATTCCACTGAACACTTAATTACACAATAATATAGAAATAATGTGAAATCATCAACATTTTATGAATAACTTCTATGTTTTAAGACTTAAAAATGTAAAATTACTTCATGAAAATGTTTCCATCTACAAATTATTTTGTTTAAACGTGAAAAACATAAACCTGGAATGTCTAGTTAAAGCTGTGTGAGTTTCATCACTAATGTTTCATCAAATCTGTAAAAACCGAGTCACAGCCTTTTATCATTAGGACAATTTAAATCTTTAAGCAATTGATCTTTTAACTCCAGTTACTCCTGTTTCTAAGTAGATGTCTGTTTTTGTTTTACTTTTTATTTTGCTTTTTCCAAATATCACAAGAAAGAAGTGGGGGGAAAAATATAAATAAATAAATATATATTTAAATTTAAAAAATAAAAAGAGGGATTGAGTAACAATAATGACATAATGTCCTGGGGGAGACTGGTCTATTTTCTTCTTCTTCAGGGTGTGGCTGCATTTGACTTTAAATGAAGTTAGTTTTTGTCACTTCAGATCATAATCTCCTCCAATTCTCAGACAAAAAGTCAGTTTTTCCGCAGCATATATTAATGTCTGTGCTCTGAGGGTTTTACTTCTCAACCAGTTTTTTATTGAAGCCTTTTTAACATCAATATACAATATTTTAAATAGGTTGACATCTCTGTTTTCAATTACTTCCACAGGAATAATTTCCACATATACAGTCTATGGGTCTTTGGACCCTCGTAGATTTAGACTTTTCTCCACTGTTTGGATAATTTTATTCCAGAATAGTTGTATTTTAGCTAAAGCTGCACAATATATTTTGTTTTAGCATCAACATCGCAATGTATGTGTGAACAATAGTCACATTGCAGGTCCTACAATTATTTTTACAGAATTTTTAAAATATATTTTTATTTATTTGTATATATACTTTTTATTTAATTTAATGTTTTTTTATTTTATTGATTTATAATTATTAATTATTTCATCTACAAGAAGGATGACAGTGAAACGTATGTTCTGTGTCGACCACTAATCTTTTTTATCATTTGCGTCGTCACCACACAGCTGTTATATATTCCTGAGTCATTTTTCATATTGTAATATATTTCGCAGCGTTAAAAAAAAAAAAATCGCACTTTTAAATTTTTCTTCTAATATCACCCATCCCCAATTTTATTTCAGTTTTTTTTTTTATTAATCTTTATCACTTTAATTTTTGTTAATCATGATATGACATTCAAATATATCGTTTTAAATCCATAATTCTAACTTATTTTCTTAACACAGTTGCAAAACACTGTGTTAAAATTGTCAAATAGGATGTTTTTAATTAGTGGAATTAATGTTAAAGTGTGACTATGACGCCAAAAGTGGTCATCATTTGAAACACTATTTCTGGATATGACTAAAGCGTTTCAGTATAAATACGTCCTTGCTCTGTTGATGATGTGTATTTGTCAAAGAGGAAGAAACGATGAAAAGGGTGAAATGAAACGGAAGGTAATCTTGAGGTCAGGCTGCTGCAGTGTCGAATAATTTAACTGGCTCAGACTTGAGTTAGTATGAATAGAACTAATGATGATATAAATAATATTGTCCTTTACACTTTTTTCAGCCTGATGAGCTGTACTTTGAAGAAGGAGACATCTTATACATCTCTGACACAGTAAGTTTATTTAAGGTTTTTCTCACCAGTGAATCCTGAATCTGCACTTGTTCTTCCCTTTTTTCTTCCTCTTTCTTTGGATTCAGCCTTGCATTCTTTGCAAGTTGTGATTCCTTTTTATGTATTTATAAAAAAAAACAAAAAACTGTTTCAACACTCGTCAGTTTCTTTGTCTCGTATGTGACACGTGACTTAAGTCCCAAAGTTGGAGAACTTTTTGAATTGTTTCGTATGAATGACAAAAATACAAACAAAAATGATCAGTTAGAAGCCAAAGCTTATTATGAACCAACCTGTTACATCTAATACATTTACAAGTAATTATAGTATTTGAAACTAAATAATTTACATCAACTAAAGAAAAAGAAATGAGTGAAGAGAATGGGGGTGGAGGATAAAACGCTAATATGCAAGAAGTTATTAACTTAAGTTATTAATTCTATCTATAAATGCACTGAGACACATGAGCTCAAATCAACATTAAAAATAAATATCACCTCAACATGATCCACTAAACCAAACTTACTCAACTGACCCTTTTTTTTCCCCTGTATTTCGAACATGTAGAAAATAAAATCAATACAAATCGAGCAACAAAACATACAATACAATATACTTTATTGTCCCACTTGAGGAAATTTGTCTTGGACTCAGCAACTGTTCCACAAATGCCTTGACAGCTACGATGACGGAAAACAGTATCAACGGGCACACCATCACAACAGCAATTATAGAACATAAACATAAAAAACACAAAAATTCAGCCTCAAGCAGCTTTGTTTAAAAATGTTCTAGAAATGGGAACAAATGGTTAAGCTTAGAGTTAGGCGGTCTATACCGTCTGCCTGAAGACAGGAGCTCATGTTTTAGTGGAGAATATGTAATGGCATCAATCAATGATACACAAAGGATTGATAAGTAAACGAACAAACAAAATATATACAGGGTTTCCCCTCAGAAATCTGTCTAAGCCTGGTGGTAGAGCTGCTACTGAAGCCCACTGGTGACCCACCATATTTTTGTAAAAAAAAAAGTAAATAAAGTTAATATTTGACAAGAAATATGAAATGATATGCATTATGTGCGTGGTGTGTCCCCTCCACTGGCTGCATTTACCATTCATAGAAAACAACACAGAGAAACGAGCAACTCAGAAAAAGTCTGTCCATGACACGTCACGAGGACATTGGCGTCACCCACGTGGGGTTAAACCAGCCAGTGGTTAAATAAGACCACTGCAAAATGATCATTTTCTCTGATTGGACCACTTTATAGGCACGTGTTAGAGTAAAATGAAGATTTTTGTTTTATTCTCTAAACTACCAAGAGCATTTCTCCCAAATTTAATATAAAAATTGTATTATTTAGAGTATTTACGACACATGGACAAAAAAATGCAAGTGTTTTCAGACAAGACAAAGCTATTTTATTGTAGTAACTTGTTAAATTATAGATACATGAATATTAGTTGTAATCAGGCTGATTTTCAGTGACAGCTTTCACTTGTCTTATCTCCTCAGTTACCGTGAATTAAGCCAAAAATCTTAAATTAAGCAAAAAGAAAAAAAAAAATTCTTCAAATGGAACAAGTTAAAATAATCTTGGTAAGATTTATTGATACAAGATTTCCCAGATTTATTGTTTATAAATCAATTAATCGATCTGATTAAAAAGTTCATTTGTTTGTCTGATTTTAATCTGATCAGATATTTGGACTAGAAATGAGAAAAGTACATTATATATTATATAATATATATATATATATATATATATATATATATATATATATATATATATATATATATTAACTATACATTATATTATATATATTTTTGCAGTGTTGAAACATTTTCATCCTTTCCTGTGGTTTGTATTTTGTTTATGCACAAGTGAATCTACATTTAAGGGAAAAACATTTCTTTTGCCGCGTTAATGGCCTCGTGTTGTCTTCACATTGTCTCTAGAGTGACAGTAATTGGTGGAAGGGGACGTGCAGAGGGAGGACAGGACTAATTCCAAGTAATTATGGTGAGTCGACAACATGCTTCTCATCTCACATGAAGTATTTAGTTGGACCTCCTTTAGTTTTGACCACGGTGATGGTTGTTTCAGAAATGTGCAGAGATGGTAAAAGTACTTAAGTAGAAGTACAGCTACTGGTGTGTAAAAATACTCTGGTAAAAGTAGAAGTACTGATTCAACTCCTTTACTAAAGAAAAAGTACAAGATAAAAGTGTATTTTATCTTGTACTGTACAGTTTTTATTTTTTCTGTATTGTTTTTTTTAACTATGCTTCTCAAACTAATTTCTTTTCTTTTCTGAATGTTGCACTGTTTTAACGAGACGTGCTCTATTTTAAATTTCGTTGTTCTCAACTGGGACAATGACAATAGAAGGATTCTGATTCTTCTCAATTGTAATAAAATAAAAAGTAAAATTGCACTTTTTTTTTGCCATGAATTTTATGTAACGAGAAAAAAATAATAAAAGTTTCATAAATATCCCAAAAATAAAACCTTTAAAAGTGAGTAACTGTGTTTGATCAGGTCATCGTTACTAAGTTTAGTGGATATGGACAGAACATTTAAGGAAAATGGGGGAAAATAAGTCACGATAGAGATTAAAAACCTGTAATGAGATTAAAAAATAGTCAGAAATATGGGATTAAAAATTATTAATTAAAAAGTCTCAGTCCTGAGCTCAAAGTCCCAATTCTTATCTCTAAAGTCCCAGTTTCTGTCCTCCACTGATTTTCCCTGTGAAGTAACTTATTTTTCTACTGTCACATCTGTTTAGTTTGAAAAAGTAATGAGTCTATTCTGAGAATGTAAAGAATATAATGTACAGATATTTATATAAATATAAGGAGTATAAAGTACAGATATTTATATAAATATAAGGAGTATAAAGTATAGATATTTCTATAAATATAAGGAGTATAAAGTACAGATGTTTAAATAAATATAAGGAGTATAAAGTACAGATATTTATAGAAATGTAAGGAGTATAAAGTACAGATGTTTAAATAAATATAAGGAGTATAAAGTACAGATATTTCTATAAATGTAAGGAATATTAACTACAGATATTTATGAACAAATGTAGGGAGGAAAGGTCAAAAGTTTTGCAGAAAAATAAATATTCCGGTAAAGCACAGATATCTAAAAAAAAAAGTCTACTTAAGTACAGTACTATAGTACTACTACTACTACTACTACTACTACTACTACTGAACTTGAATTGTATTGCACCTTTCATACAAGGATTGTAGCTCAAAATGCTTCACATTGATAAAAAATTACAAGAAATAAAATACAAGTTCATAAAAGGTTTAAGACAGAGTTCAAAGCAGAAAAATAAAAGTGCAGGAAAAGAAAATATTCACAAATTTGCATGTACAACAAATGATTATACATAATTATAAAAGTTACAAAAGTGCAAGAAAATAAAATGCTGTGCAATAATTAGTGATTATACATAATTTATCAAACATCAATAAAATGACATTTAAGGTTAGGGTTTTTAAGCTCATTTTTATTTCCCTTCAAAGACTAATGAAGTAGAAAGTCTGTAGAAAGTAAGTCATGAATACTTTGGTGGTAATACTGTTTTGTGTTTTTACAGTGGGAGAGCATGCAGAGTCTATTGACAATCCAATGCATGAAGCAGCCAAACGAGGTAAAACAACTGCACACAGATTTTTATTTGGATCTTTTGCAACATTTAGATAAGATTAGATTAGATTCAACTGTATTGTCATTGACCATGTACAAATACAGAGCAATGAAATGCACTTATCATCAGACCAGAAGTGCATAGCAGTATGTGAAAGTACAATAAACATACATATATATATATATATATATATATATAAAAATAATATATGGATATTAGAGCATTGACAGAAACGTTAACACATCGACTCCTGTAGCACAAGTCGACTTTCAATTGGATGACTCTCCCTCCCCCTTCCTCTTACTTGGCGCATAAACACAGACCAGTCAGACCTAAACAAGGGGAAACATGGCTGCTGGAGGTAAAACAGGGGGTGGTGGGTCTGACAAAACATGCAAACACATGTGCATATCAAGCAGAGGTGACGGTAGAAAAATGAATAAGTTCTGTCGTTTACCTACCGTCACCTCTGCGTGATATGCACATGGTCACAAGAGTGCGAATCATGAACGAGTCTCATAAATATTAAAGAGTCTTTCCTTCACTCCTCCAATCAGGTAGAGGTATCGTCGTAAATATCAAAGAGCTATAGTGGCACATGTAGTAGCATGCAAAAACATACAAACTGACTGTATTTGTTTCAACAGTTTGGTAAAAATACATATACCGTTACGGCCTTAATAAATAAATAAATATATAAATACACACACACACACACACACATAAACGTGCCTTTATTTTGAGCAGTTCATCAATGATCGAAGGCCTTTCTTTCTTGTTTTTGCTTCTGTTGAAAAGTGGTTACACTATATTATTTGTAATGCTGTTTGTGGGGCTTTTTGTTTGCTCTGCACATATTTGTGTATTTAAACAGGAAATCTGAGCTGGCTGAGGGAATGTGTGGAGAACAGAGTGGGAATCAACGGGCTGGATAAAGCAGGAAACACTGCCCTCTACTGGGGATGCCACGGAGGACACAAAGGTACATGTAATAGAACTGTCATCATTAAATAAAATACTTCACAGCAGTTGATATAAAGCTCTTACATTAAATGTCAAAGTGTTAAAAC
>CM035791.1:43584125-44044125 GCA_020466265.1 Siphamia tubifer | reverse complement strand
CATGCAGCTTCTGGATGAGTTTGTTTCATTGTTTTTGTTGCTTTGTGTACATGCCAGTATTTTTAGTGTGGCTGTGTTGGTTTCAGATGCCAGGATAGACATCAGGAACAATGAGAATAAGTTGGCGTTGGAGATGGCCACCAATGCCCAGTGTGCCTCACTTCTGAAAAGGAAGCAGGGAAGCAGTAAGTACAGCAGCCACACGGTGGCAGCGTCGTACCGCCGACATCCAAACACAAAGACATGTCACAGGAAACATCCAACTAGAGCCACTATTATTAAATGGTCAGAAGACATGAATAAAATACAATACACATAACATTCCACTCACCCAGACTAACCCAGACTAAATATAAACATTTCATTACCTGCTACGGGAAAAATGCCTGCGTCAATATTAACTAGAACAATTGGCATATATCCATTCTCATTAACAGCTGAATTGAAATACAAGTACATATAAACATACATACATACAAAATTAGCGTTGTCAAAATTAACACATTCATACAGATTAATCCATTATCATGATTAATCTAATTAAATACATATTTTTTGCATATGTTTTTGATATTTTCTTACAATGTTTGGTGTTTTTTCCCCCTTGGATTTTAAAAGTTTTTGAATATGTTTTAAATTTTTCATCACTTTGTGTTTTATCAAATTTTAGTGGATTTTAGCATTTTTGTATGTTTTTTTTTCCTCCACATTTTTTGTGCTTCTTTGTGTATTTTGTGAGAAATTTGATAATTATTAACCACGTTTGAGTGGAATAGAATATTCATGAAGCGCTCAGTTCCCAAAGTGACACCTTGTGAAAAAGATTGTTGACAACATGTAAAGATGTTGAGCTGCTGACATTTTCACGTTCCATCCCAACTGTCCCTTTGTCTTCTTTGCAGACCTCACTCGCACACACAGCAACGCTGAGGAGTATTTGGACGATGAGGACTCGGACTGAGCCGGCCACGCTGGACCATCGTCTTTGTCTTCCAATGGGGTTGGGTTTAGGGGTTTGGGGGGGTGGGGGTGCTGAAGATGTCAGTTTTCTTCCAGGTCTAAAATGCATTTGCTGCTGTGGTTCAACCTGTACCTCCATTCGGGTTCACCTCGGTCCTCCACCCCCTCATCAGTTTGTTTGTGTCGCGCACCGTGGGTCGAGGGGTTGAGTATATGCAAGCGCTGGAAAATGGTGCGAAAACTCTGAGAAACACATTCCAAAACATACAGATTATGTTGAACCCATTTAAACAGGGCATTAAAGTGCCAGCGCAGATTAAACCATTGATCTGCTTTGAGTTTAGTGTCCAGTTTAAAGCTCCACTTAAATCAGTAAACAAAAAAAAAACAAATCCCCTCCGCGAGATTAGAAACATATTTCTTACATGTCTTTTTTTCTTGAATTGTAAATGCACCTTGGAGATCCATCACATCTATGCACAGTTTAAACCTATTTATTGTTCTATTGGAGGCTGATTATTTCCCTTTAAAGTCCATGTGCTGAAAAACCTGATGCAGTAGCGTGCGACTGTTTATGTCTTTGACCAAATGATAAAAGGCATAGATGTATAGAAGGGGAAATGTATTGTTCAACTGCCTCACATGGAGGACTAAAAGTGCCAAAATTAAATAAATAAATAATTATTTAAAGATGTCATTAATGAATTAATTGCATAAATGTGTTATTAAATGTGTCATTAATTCATTAATATACCAATTCGTTTCAGGTAACCAAAAAACCCCCAACATATTATTTTCCTAATTATTTAATCATCCTTGTGTTGCAGTGGATCATGAAATTATTTTATCTGTCAACTTCACCCATCTAAATCAGTGGGCGGGGCTAATGTGTATCTAGTCAAATCCACTCCATTAGGAATGTTGGAGCAAAAGTCTAGATTTTTCGTAGTTGCCAATAAAGTTTTTACTAAAGTATCCCAACATCCGTAGAGGTAAATAGCGCCACCCAGTGTATGGGAATGTGTTCACAAACTCTAAATCAATGCTTTATCTATAATCTATTTGTATTGACTTGATGTGCAGGGGAACCAATCAGCTGTTAAGACCCGCCCACTGACTTTGATGGACGAGGTTGACAGATAAAATAAATTAATGATCCACTGCAACACAAGGACCACGAAATAATTGTTTTTTTTACTTCAAATTAATTGGTATTTTAATTAGTTACTGACACATTTAATAGCACATCCATTTATTCAATTCAAATTTTAATTAATTAAATATTTAATGATGTATTTATTTATTTAATTTTGGTATGTTTAGTCCCTCTGACCACTTCTCACTTCCATTCCTTCAGTGTCATGAAACCTTTTTTCTACTCGTACGATGTGCATTGACGTCTTTTCTGTAACCTTTCCACTGCCGTCAAACATCCTCGTTCTCATCTGTGTTAAACAGACTTCTGCTTTTACGTACTTTTGATGGATTTTTTTCCATCCTGGGAGCAAATTTCTAGATTTAATGCTGCTTTCCAACAAATTCTATATATTAAAAAAAAAGTGCCTTAAATGTGTGTAAAACACTGAGTTTCTCGACTGTTGTCTTTGGCTGTGTATAAATGTGAAAATATTTTGACTTCTGAGATTTGACAAAAAAAAAAGAAAAAAAAGATATTGTTCCAAATTTCTATTTACTCTGTCTTCAGTACTTCAATAAAAAAAAAAAAAAAAACTTTTTATCTCAAATGTCCAGCATGTTAAAAACAATGAAACAGTTATTTGAATGTTAAGAATTGTAGTTCCAGTGTTTGAAAAAAAGTTTTGGACAACTTTAAAATTCCTCAAATTTCATATAACAAAATATTTGAACATGCGAAAAATGTGGGTTTTGATGTGGGTTCTGCATTAGATAGTGACAAAAGTATCTGTTTCTTGTTAACATGAAAACATAAAACTAAATTCTTGACTGTTTCAACACATCATGTCCTGGATGCGTTTCATTATCTACTGAAACATCCAGTTTGAACCTGGACAGAACGTGCAGAAGTGAAGGTGACTTGAATTTAACTGTTTAAACTTCCAAGGGCCCACATAAAGTATCGGCCAGAAGTAGTTGCTCAAAAATGTTAAACTACCCAAACCTGTCCCAAATGGTCACATGACCAGAGATTCTCACACATTGGAAGATATAAACCACTAACCACAGCAGGTATAATCACTCATTTGTTCAAAACACAAATGACAAACAGCAGATCTGAACCTTTGTCTCATAATTATCCACAGAGAAACCATATTCCAACAAACACAGTCATAGTCCAACAAAAACATCCAAAACTACCAAAAAAAAAAATCTCCAGATGTAGTCCATATGTCGTCCAAAACACATCAAAACATTAATATCTACAAATTTAACAGAACCCACCTCGAATATCCCAGTTTTCATCTTAATATTTTAATTTATAATATAATCAAACACCAATTGGCTGTTATTAAAATGGTTCAAGAACAGCATTCAATTGAGTTTATTAAGAAATTTAGGTGAAATTGAGTGGAAATTTAAAGGGTTAAAAGGAATTCCACTGATCTACAAGTAAAATGCTTCTGGAATAAAACTAATTAAATGTTACTGATAAAGTCTTAAATGCTGGTTGGCTCAAGTTTTCAAGATAAGTCTGGGCTCAAAATGTGAAATTCTTAGAATGAACAAGAGAATAGGTTTTAGTCCAAAGTAATATTGGTGTCAGATCTACTTCAGAACACTGTCTGTACATTATGATCCATTCATTTTACAAGTTATTTCTAGTGGAATATTTACGTATACATATTTATGTATACATGTACATAAACCAGCATATATGTGGAATAACACCTATATAATATACATTAAAAACATGAACCAACCAGCACTAAAGTCATTTGTTTTCTGACTCATCTGATTAAAGTATGTAACATTTAACATCTAGTGAGTAGCTACCATGGTGGTTTGGCAGAGAGCTTAACCGTGAGACCCAGGAAAGTACAATTTATTTATTTTTTTTACATTAAATAATTGCCTTTTTTGGAAAGGTGTGTCAAACTTATTTTAGTTCAGGGACCACATTCAGCTTAATATAGTATAAAGTGGGCCACACCAGTATAACATAATAGAAATAATAAGATATATAAATAAATAAATAGATTTGCAGTACACCATGTAATTAGTTCTGAAAAGAACCAGAAATATTTCCTCAAACAATATTGTACTTTGGTTTATCATTTATCTATGTGCATCACACCTTAAAGATAACAGTGGATCTACAAATACAACATTTAGTAACATTCAGAATATTGGTAAAATTCCACATATTTAGGTTATTCAAATTTTTTTGTAACAGGCTAGACCTTTTTATTCATTTTCCTTTTTTTTTTACACTAAAACAAAGAAGAAAATTTGCCATTTTTCATAATTTATTGCATATAATTGTGGTCTGATCCATTTTATATTGAACTTATGTCAAATAATTTTAATTTCCTTAATTATTAACATTTTCTGTGTAATTTTTGCATTTCACAAATTCATCCCAGGGGCCAGATTAAACCCATTGGCGGGCTGATTTTGATACCCGGGCCGCATGTTTGACACCTCTGCTCTAGGGGGCAGGATTATGATCTGGGGTTGCTTTCAGATCTACAGATGGAAATACATAAAGATACTTATGGTGCCATGAATACACCCTATAATCACAACTAAAGGCCGTCAAATCAGTGGGTTTGAGCCTCATATGTTACTATGGCAACAACACTGGCCTTCAGACTGACGAACGAAGCAGTACAAATGAACACACAAGAGGAAATACTTCAAAAGTCAAATATTTTGTTTTATTACAAAGTCAGCATGTTGATGACATTCCAAAAAAGGCAGAAAGGGCAAAAATAGACATTGTCGACAGAAACACAGCCAGTCTTTGATGAAGGATTCAGGTACATGCTACATAACTGCCAGACCAGAGAGGAAAAACAACAAACAAAACACACACGCATCGGTAAAGCAGAGAAAAAGGTGCTGTATGCTGAAATGATTTCCTTTCCTCAGAACTTCATCCTGATTGAAGCTAGGATCGCTACTTAAGAGAGAAATCCACTCGTCTGTACTTGATTGGTGTACATACAGCGGATCAGAGTAAGAAACATTAACAACAGGTATTTAATAATAATAATAATGAGTGTGCAAGAGCTGAACAAACACCAACTGAGTCTAGTTTGGGTCATTTTGGTATGAAAAAGGAAATATCTTAGGTCATATCCATGTTAGAGGAGCTGAGGATGCAGGAGAAAGAGGTAGCATTTTGAAAGTGTTTTTGATTTTCACTGGAAAAACTGGGTCAAACTGGAGCTAAATGTCTGAGCACGACTGCAATCCCTTCAGATACTTCGATTTTACAGTGCATAATGCCAGTGTAAGCCCACTGCTCTTCATTAAAATGTCAGGCTAGGATATAAATGAGTTTTCTGTGGTGTGAAAAGAGAACAATGGAAGCAGCTCTGATTTAAAATCGTCAGGTCTCGGTACATACAAATAAGACAATCACTAAAAAAAAAGACAGAAGGACAAGCATACACACATACATAGATGGATCCATTTCATACAGTCACATCCAAAATGGCAGCATTAAGTTAGTGGGATCTGCTGATTCTCAAAACACTGTACCGTATTTTCTGGACTATAAGTCGCACTAGCCAAAAATATGCATAATAAAGAAGGAAAAAACATAAGTCACACTGGCGTATAACTCACATGTTTTTTGTTTTTTGGGGGGGGGGCAAAACCAAGAACAGGCATTTCATCTTGAAAGGCGATTTTAAATAAAAAATAGAATAGAGAACAACAGGCTGAATATGTGTACGTTTATGCTAATGTTACATGATGCATAAACAGTGAATTGAGAACATGCCTGGTATGTTAACGTAACATATTAACAGTTATTCAGATAACTGTAGCGTAAAGAACATGTTCATGCTCAACAGCGCCCTCTTGTGGTTGTCAATGTGAAAATAACATGAAATTGCTAAATAATGTGTTAATAATTTCACATATAAGTCACACACCCAGACAAACTATGAAAAAAAACCCCCCAAAAACAAACAAACTCCGACTTAGTCCGAAAAATACGGTATTTATATAAAAAATTAATTCAGAGATAAAAATGTTGAAATTCAGTAGGAATGAACTAAAGGCTGAGCTGAAGACAACAGCCAGGATGTTTGTTTTTTCCAAACAGGATGTAAGAGGCATTTTATAACTAATCATTTATAAACCATCAAAAGCCTTCATTTCATGACCAGAAAACAAGTCAAAAAGACACAAATCATTTTCTAATCCATATTATGTCTGATATTGTGTTATTAGAATGTGCACATATAAGAGCAGAAGAGGATGAACAACAAGGCACATCTGAGAAATAGAAGGAAGCCACAGACTAATAAGGCCGTTAAAACACACGCTATGGTTGTTCTGAACTGGAAAACATGGTCTGGCTTAGTTCTGCTCAACGCAGACAAAAGACAGATGTTAGGAGCTGATCAATGCCTTTGTGACTTGTTTTCAGTCTAACACTTTTACCACCTTAACCCTTTGATGCATGAGTTATAAGAATGTTACTCAACATGTTTTTCCTAAGTGTTTTTTATTCCTCTTTAGGAATGAAAAACACAAGGAGATTGAAATCTTTTATAATGAGTTACAAAAATGTAAACTCGGCTGGAAAATATGTTTAAGATTTGAAGCAAAGAAAAGTGTATTTTTAAACGTAATATTAGAACATTATGAAATAAAATGTTTTTAAAGCAGTTTTTGAGACTGTTAATTACAGTGTGTAATTAACAGTCTATTAACAGTGTAAGTTCTCCAATTGTTCCCTGTGGTTCTGACCCAAACCCCAACAGTAGCATGTGATGCAAACACTCCAACTGGATTAAAAAAATGTCAAACTACCAATAATATAATCATTTGGGCCCATTTGAAACATAAACAGTAAATGGACTGTACTTATATAGTGCATTTTATACACCAGTGGGTGAATTCCTCACATTCACACACTCACTCATGCACCAGTAGACGGCTGCTGCCGATACACTGGAGCAACTTAGGGTTTAGTGTCTTGCCCAAGGACACTTCAACACGTGGACAGTGCGAGGCAGGATGCAAACCGCCAACCCCACGATCATTGGACGCCCTAATAAAAGGCAAAAATACCAATAACATTTTGCCAAAAAGGTATTACATTGGCAGGTTATTACATTATTGGCCTTACACTAAACATTTTTTTTAAACTATGCTGTTTTACCTTCTTTTATTTTTACATTCATGGAAAAAATCTAAATATTGCCTCTTAAAAAGAGGGTTGACCAAATCTATGGTCTGCTAACATTATTGGCAGGGATATGTAGCACAGATGACTTCAATAGAGTAGTATTTGCAATGTACTTTACTAATTTACTTTTCATATTTCTAGTAGTAATGTAGTAACAGATGATGACTGGATATATTTTAATCTGTATTTATAGCATGACCTACATTGGCAAAATATTATTACGTTATTGTCTTCATTATGCTTCAAATTGACCCAAATTATTACATTATTGGCAGTTATTACATTTTGGGTTGTAACACAGTGTAAGTAACTGATTTACACATAAACATGTTAGTGCAGATTAGTTACAGTAATGGTATGAACTGACTGATATAGAACTAAAACAACCAAACCCATGAATATACAAGAGAACAACTGTAGAAGAACTGTCCACTGGAGTGACCAGTATGCATCAAAGGGTTAAATGAGCTGGAATAGATATGAAAACGATCAGTTTACCTACAGTACATTGCACCAGCTTCTGGTCAGAAAATACAATGTTGATATAGGAATAAAAATAGTTCACAGGAAAGGAACAAAAAAAAAAAAAAAAAAAAGTTTAGTTTTTTTTTAATACTTCCATACAAACTAAGACTTCATCAAAGGGTGTTTTATAACAAACTTAGGAGGATTTCTTTTAATTAACTGAACAAAAATGAGCCCTGCAAGCACTGAACAAGAACATGCACTTGTAGCAGCTGCACACCTGAACACAAATCCCTTCTTTCAACCACTCTGGAGAAATTAAACACTGCAGCAGATAGAGAACAGGAGGAGGAAGAGGAGGAAGAGGAGGAAGAGGAGGAAGAGGAGGAGCGTTTGCTGGTATTCAGACTATAGTCTGACTGGATCTATTGAAATAAAGCAGTGAAGGTCTGTGCTGGACAGTAATACTGATGCACTGCTACATACTATCACTACCATTTCTATGCATGCACTATGAACAACACCTTTATTGCACATTCTTTAGAACAGCAAGTTTGTTGAGGCTGAAATTCTTACAGATAAATTTCCATCTGACCCTTTTCCGACATAAAGAAATAAAAATGCCTGTGTGGTTTATTGTGTTTCTGTTGTTGGCTCACATAGTAGTTGGGTGATTGGCTGAATCAGGTGCACATTGGATGTAGGAATAAAAACAGTCCAACCTTCAACCCCGTAACGAAGACTCATCCCCATAACAGTGTTTTTTGGTTATGGGGTTGAAGATTTGAGCTAAAAATAGCCATAGATTCACATTAACTAGTGTATGGAGCATTAGAAAGCAAGAGGAAAAACTGAAATTAATAAAGTTTTCCAAGACAATTATTAGTTTTTTCAACAAACAATACTAAATCTAATTTAAATATAAAGGTTGAGTTCGACAATGTCAATCTGACCATAAAAACAATGAAATAATCGTAAGAAAATATGGTAATACTGAGCTCTGTTTACAGTTTGAGTGGGAAAAGACTTCAATTATGTCACTTCCTTGGTGCTTAGGAAGTTGGACTGAACTATATATATATATATTTTTTTTAAAGGTGCGATCGATATCCTGTTACGGGGTTGAATGAAACTAAGGGAGAAAATTAAATAGTTTTATTGTAGAAGTAATTAAAATGTTTTCATATTTCTTATATTACGGTTGAAGTAATATTAACAGAGAAAAACTGTGGTTATTGGCTATTTTTATTTGTTTTATATTCAATAAAAATCTTACTTAGGTCAGTGGGGACATGTTAATTTGCTTGAACTCTACCCCTCAGAAACCCATAAAATGTTTGAAAAGATATTTAAAATATGTTTGTGTTATAATGGATATATTTCATGTAATTTTTTTTAAAATATATTTTGTGGTTTAGTTTATATGAAAATCTTTGAGGTTAAACCTGTGGGACATAAAGTGCACCAAATTCAGAAATTCACCCAGAAAGCATTCTTAAATTTAGCTCTGGTTTTTTTTAGGTGCAACAATTTTATGTTAAAGCAGATCAGACTGATTTCAGACTTTAACTTAAGACCATTGAAAAAAAAAAAAAAAAAAAAAAGAATAATCACAGCACAAACACATATACAGTCATTTCAAATGTATATGATTCACTTCATTTCACTTGTGAGGCACAGAATTCAGAATCGGATACACAGTATCACCCCCCGAGCGAGTCCAACATGAGTTTGGAACATGTTTTTAGATCCAGCTGAGCTTCAATAGGTCAGGTTCTTTAACCTAAGGTCAAAAATATGATGCTTTTTAATTCCTACCCTTACAAGAAAAACAATTAAAGCTTTAGAAAACAGTAAAAAAAACATTTGAGCTACAATTCTTGGGAAAACGCATGGATCCAAATCAGTCAGAAAATCAGCCGAAAAAGTTTCCATTTCGTGCCCCTTCTTGCCAGCGTGACTGAAAAAACCTGGGCTGCACTTGTCTGTTTTATAACCATTTATAAAAAGAAAAACTCCATTTTCACTTTCCCCTCAACCTCTGGGGGAAAAAAAAAAACAAAACAGCCAAAGATTGAAGGGAAGTTACATAAAAAGTAAAGATTCATATCATTTATACACAGTTTGAGATTCACAGAATGTATGGAAGAACTAAGTCACAAAGTCGACAGCTTGTGTCAGCTTTAGAGCCCCCCGCCGCCAGGCTACAAGAAAGATATAAAATAAAACAATGGAACTCTTTTGTTTAAATAAATAATCGTATGATGTTAAAAAGAAAAGAAAATAGAATTAAATGAAATCATCGGGATAAAATATGACACCTTGGATGAGCAGCTAATAAAAATTCCCTCCCAGAAAATAATTTCCTGCACTGATTATTTTGTCTTCTTTTGTATTTTTTCTTCTTTTTTTTTTTTTTTGTTGCAAAATATAGGTTTTTTTTCTTTGCGTTCTCTGCAAGTGTCCATAAAAAAAAGTTATATTACCAATGAGTCCTCTGTTGAAATATATTCACAGCTGTACAACAGGTCTTGCAAATTAATTCATGAAAAAAAAAAAAGAAAACAAATCAGCGCATAATTTTTCTTCTACATTAAAAAAAAAAGCCTTTTTTTTTTGTTTTTACAGATATGGGTTAAAAAGGGTCATAATAAACAATATAAAAAAAGAAGACAGAAAGACAGCGCTGGCTAATGAGCTTCTTGGAGATTTGTCTTTTCTTCAATGGCCTGTTTGACTATTTCAGCCAACTTCAAGCGGTCAACTTTATCGGAAAATGCTCGACCTGCAACAAATAAAAAAGCTGGTGGTTAAAAACTTTGTCCGGAACGATTTAATTAACAACACAAGTATTGGTTTTAACTATAAAAATACAGTTCTGTGCAAAAATCCTGGCCTAATATTAGTTTTGTTGGTTTAACCCTCCTATTGTCCTCAGGTCAAAATAACCCACCTCCATCTTAAAAAGCCCCCCCCCCCCCCCCAAAAAAAAAACAAACAAACCACTAAACAAATCCTATACCCCCCTTTGAAAATCCCTGATATACAGCAATAAAAAATAAAGTTTCATGAAAAACCAGCTTCTATAAACCAAGAAGATAGTATTTTTGTGACCTTCCTTTGCATTTTAACCCATAAAGCTGTCAAACCAAAAGCATCTACTGATCCAAACTGTTGATCTATGCAAATAATTGGTGTAAAATACAGTTTGTCGTTTTTTTAATGGTCATCAGATATGACCCATGTGGACGTTCAGAGGCTCTGTAGTTACCATGGAAACACCTTTATGGCACTGTATCACAGACAGTGGGTGGAGACACTGGGTTTCTGTTCAGTTAATGAGATATTTTTATTGAAAAAAGTCACTTTTTCTAACATTTATTTCTGTTTTGATAAAATAACCTCTGACTTTACTCTGAGCTTTTATGAACATCTACATATTCGGTCAATTAAACATAAGAAAACAGATTATTCTCACTGGAAAAAGATAAAACTCAGAGGATAATATTATAATAAATAATGATAAATCACAGGAAAGGTTAAATAGAAGGAAAACTTCATTTGGTAATTGGGACAGAAATCACACTGGGTTCTAAAAAGGTTAAAATGACTAACTATTGTTCAGATAATATGAGATTTACTACATCCATTCTCTGGTTGTCTTATGCCATGTTTCATTTAACAAGCTAAAGATGGCAGAAGACTTTTGCACAGTATCTGTGTTGGTTCTATTGTATTAAAGGGGTTGCATGGAGTATTTCTTTTTTTTTTTTTAATTATTCAAACTGAGGCATTGCCATCACATCAGATCCTAAAAGTACTACATCAGTGTAGTTCTGATGTATGGGTGGGTTGTCTCTGTGTACTATCCAAAGACATACATGTCAATAGAGTAATGGAGCAAACTAAATTACCCAGGGAAATGTTAGAATGGATGCTTGTCAACAGAAAATTATTTAATCTATCCTAAAACTAAAAAAGCACTGAGAGCACAGACTTCCGCCAAGGCAGACCTGCCGAGAAGGGGAGAGGGGGTCCAGATCACCACCAGGATCTAATCATTTTTTGATGTCCCCATTACCACCATACCCTGAAAATGTCATCAAAATCCAACCCATAGGTTTTCCAGTTATGTTGTACACAAACAAACAAACAAACAAACAATCCTTGGCAGACGTAACTACCTAAAGATGTGTATTGTTGTATATGAATGACAATTTCATACATTGTTATATAGTTATTATTATTATTACATTCATATAAAATAATTGGTATATAGAGATCAGAATCTTTATTTGTCATTTTGCATTTCTAAGGATAACAAAATGAAAACCAGTTTGACCAACCCCTCCCAAGCTGATCGGGTCATGCAGCCATATTGTGGGGACTAAAGATTAGGGGGTAGGAGTACATATGTTTTTATGCCCTCCTACTCCTTTTAGAGCATGTTTAATATTTTATATATATATATATATATATATATATATAAATAAAATGTATGTATCTATTTTTTATACCACCAAGGAATTGGCAGTTATGTTTTCGCCAGCATTTGTATTCCTATCTTTATGGGGACATTGATATGTGTACACAGTCACACCATGGGGACCTCAGACACTATGGGGACCAAAATTCAGGTCCGTACGAGGGTTAAATATAAATAAAGGTCACCACTAGTAAAATAGAAATTATGTGGCCCTATAAATACATGAATTAGGTTGTTTTCCCCAGGAAGTCCCCATAAAGCATGAGGGAAACAAGTGCAAAGCAAAACATGTATTTTTCAAAGATTTGAAGATCTGTTTTTTTTTATATATATAAATATTTAAGTGTAAAATATTTTTATTATTATTGTATTTATTTAGGTGTTTAAATTATAATTTTTTAAAATGTATTTAATCATTCATTTTTATTTATTTATTACATTTACTTTAGGTTTCTAATGCATTACTATTATTATTTTTTTTTAAATAATAATAAAAAAGGATATTTACAATCACTACCCAATGGCTACAAAGTTGGTCCTCATGAGACATGTAAACGAGTATGCCTGAGTGTGTATATGTGTGTGTGTGTGTTAGCAACATAACTCAAAAAGTTATGGACAGATTTAGCTGAAATTTCAGGAAATGTTGAAGTTACAACCCATATGGTAATGATGTGGGGTGGGGGTCTTTGTAGGCGTCAACCCACATGGTAATGACGTGGGGTGGGGTGGGGGTCTTTGTAGGCGTCAACCTATATGGTAATGGTGGGTTGTGTTAAATAGAGTCGTCCTGGGGAGGTTAGGGTCGTTGGTGGGTCTTACGTTTGAGTTTCTGTCACTGACGAGCGGGTGGGTCACTGTCTAAAACCTGCAGGGGGTGGGTGTGGGGGGTGCTTTCAGGTGAGTCCAAGTGTAGAAGCTTGTGAGTTGAAAAGTGTTTGTGGATGTTATTTAAAGATGTGCTTTGATCAAATCTGTAAAACTGGAGTTCTAACCTAAAATCATCACAAATCCTTGAGTGTGTCTGTGATTCCAGTGATCAGGTTCGAAGTGCGCTCCAGCACCAACATGCACGCACGCACACACACACACACACACACACACACACACACACACAACCACTTTATCAGAAATGTGTCATGAGTGCCACAGTAGCAGCGACAACAAACATGTCGACTAAATGAGAGCAGGTGTGTGGAACTCTGCTTCCCACGGTGCACGTCAGGACAAATTTCCCAAAATGCCTGACTGACCCTACACACTGAGGTTGTACACACACATACAGTGTTTTTACGGTGGAGTACAAATACAAATTGTTCAGTATGAGGTAAAAAGGTTTAGGCCAGTAATCACAAAAAGTCTTTCGGACGTGATGTTTCTGCAATGACCTCAGTTTTACAGGTTTGATGAAAAATTGGTAAATCTGTCAAAATTTATACGGATTAATCCATCATTGTGATTAATCTGATTAAAAATGTTAACGCAGTTAAATGGAACAGTTGTTTTGTTGAAACTGTTGAAGGTGCTGAACAAACATGTTAATTGGATATATTTTCATATTTTTGCACGTTTTGGATATTTTCTCAAGGTTTTTTTTTCTGTATTTTAGAGTCAGAATGTTGACTATCACATAATTATGCATTTCTTATTTCATATGTATGATTAATATCTCATAATTATGACCCCCCCCCCCCACACACACACACACACACACATTTGTCCTACATTTTCTATCTATATCCACTAAACTGTGTAACTGTGACCTGATCAAACACATTTTCTACACAGTAACTCACTTTTAAAGGCTTTATTTTTGGATACTTTTGACATTTTTTGTATTTTTCTTGGTTACATAAGTATTATTTCATTTATGGAAAAAATGCATTGTTCCTTTTAATTTGTGTTTTTACTTTATTACACTTGATAAGTTGGACTTCTTTTATACTTTTACTTCAGTAAAGGAGTTGTATGAGTACTCAGTATTTTTTCCACACAAGTAGCTGTACTTCTACTTAAGTACAGAATGGGAGTATTTTTACCACCTCTGCTCTTCCTGTAATAAACAACTACTTGTGCCTCAGTTACATACATATAAAAATGAATCATCTGAGCTGGCAACTAGAGACAGCAGAGTATGAACATATAAATGTGATAAAGATTAAAAACTACTTAACACCGACCGTCCCAGCTGAGTCCCTGCAGACCGTCTCTCAGCAGTTTACAGTCCCTGTTGAACCTCCAGGCTTCATACATCACCTCGTTCAGCTTTTCATCCTCGTTTTCTCCTGTACGCACACAAATAGTCACTTGACAATCTGCTCCATCTCTTTCAAAAAGCCAATTATCTTTGGCAGAACTTCCATGCAAATCTCATTTAGAGGATATATAATACATCTGTGTTCATATGCCGCTGTGCGCTAAAACTACAGGGTTATCCAAGCGTTACAGCTGCTAGCGTAAATTCTGTATCTGTCATTATAAACAATTATACACCAGTCTCCTGTATGCACATTGACAGTTTTAATCTTCACACCAAATGTTTTTATGTTAAACAGATCTTTTCAGTGTTACTGTTGCTACCAATAGCATATCTCTCTGTTCATGTTACAATACAGAGCAACAATGGCAGTCATTTTAAGTCTACTTTACTGTAGAGACATGATCAAATGCCAGGTTTCATGTGATATCACAATGAATTTACTAACCAGCTTGCGGCAAGATACACTGCGCGATGACATCCCGTAATTTTTCCAGTGCTACGTTAGAGTCTTCCCCTCCGTTCTCTGGGTCGTGAATGAAGAAACCATCATTGGGTTTTGGGCTGTAAAATAGACATAAAAACATGCAATGCTACAGCATAGAAACTAGAGATATCGGCACTGATGGGACATTTTACAAATTGGCAGTATTGGCAGAACTTGGCTCAGATAGTGGAGAATGGATAACACTGGCCTCTAAACAGAAGTTTCTAATATTGGACGAAACTATTCCAAAGTTTTCCGTGCCATCTGGATTCTGATGTGCCCCCGCCTCACCCGAAACATTGATACTGGCTCAAGAAACAAATTATTAGATTGTATTTTCTTGTGTGCTCTCCAAATGCTTTTCTAGTTGCGACATAAAACTGTTAAGATTCATATTCATAAGAGCACTTTCTCTAAATTTGGGGAAGATTTTCACAGCTTGGAAGAATATTTTCACCATGTGTGTGAGTAACAATATAGAAAAGCTAGAGCCGATAATAAATAAATGGCACCAAAGAAGCTTAATGAGAATGAAATTGTCCACTGGGAAACAACAACAATCATTAGATGTGTAGAATTGGTTCACTAGGTTTCATGTACAGCCCATTAATTTTGGATTTCTTTGGCCTAGGTTTGTCCAAAAAGGCTTTGGCGCTGCACGGAAGGCTTATAATGGACCTGAAAACCACTACATGGATTAATTACTTTGTGCTTCAGTATTTATGTATTTATTACTGTGATTTAGATGTTTATTTTAAGTTACGGACTTTAAAATTATTCATTTCTGATGGGGTTTATGTGCCATCGGATTTTTTCCCCTCTATGAACGATCATCTGATCAACTCCCTCTACAGACTGACGGCATTAGAGACTTAAGCATGAGAGTAATGGTGTCCAAAGAAAACATACTCAATAAATCCATTCTAAAGTGAGAGATCAGCCTCACATCAATAGCTCATGCTCATGAACTCTCCCTCCTTTGGAAACATAGTCTTGAAATCCACTTTAAAAGACGGAAACTTGTTTTTACATTCCAAAAGTTTTCCCAGATACAAAAAAAAACAGTTAAGTACTGCAACCTGATTCTTTTTGTTTTTAGATAGCAGGAGGTCATACCCTAGTAGTTTCCGCTTCCTGAGGATTGGATTGTTGACTGAGTTTAGTGGCTTCAAGCTGACATTTAGATCCTGTATCCTCATGTTGGCCAACTGCTCTGCATGGGCCTGTTGGATACCAGCAACTACTGCCTGAAGATAGCAAGGGACAAGAACAGGGGGGAGAAAATGATAAATAACATAAGACAGGAGGTGAACTTGTTTTAATACAACTCTCCTTAACAAGTTACAAGTGACATTTCTGTGCAGGAACGACACTGTGACTCTATCACAAATGAATGCGGCTTTAGAAAAGCACATGGAGAAGACAAAAACGAACAAGCTATGTCTTTAACTTCCCAGCTACCTTATCCATCATCATCTGGGCAGAGGGCAGAACGTTGTCAAGGGCCTCTGTGCAGTTGAGCCAGGGGTGAGCCAAGACTCCCTCAATAGTCAGCCTCTCCTCTGGCTTCACCTTCAGCAGCCTGTGGAGAACGGATGAATAGAGGCAACACCAATTACTGGACAGAAGACAAATTAATGAGTGGGAATGACAGAGGGATGGAATGAATGAAAGTGATGACATATAGAAAAATAAGGAGGATAATATACCGACATAACAGATGGGAACAAACTAGAAGACATATAGCTGTTAACAAAAGAATATGGAACGACATTATGCTGAGGAACTAAAACATACAGCACCAATTTAAACTCATCAAGAAGAATTAATAGGTTTTCCGGTCTCTAAGCGTATGCCACAAAACAACAACCACAATCTGTTTTGAAAGTCTAAGTAAGCCAATTCATTTATTCATTTCCAAAATGGCATGTCTAATAAACAGCTTTTTAACAATGTCCCTAATGTGAGTCAGCAGACGGGAAAAAGGACTAAGACTTACTTGCGTACGATGTCCTTCGCCATCTCGGAAATCTGGCTCCACTCATCTTCAGGAAAGTCGAAACTGCCAGTCATAATTTTCTTCCTCATGTCCTTCGGGATGGTTCGACTGTGGTGCTTCGAGTAGAACGGAGGATAGCCACACAGCATCACGTAAATGATCACACCGAGGGACCACAAGTCACAGCTCTGGAGAAGGACAGTGATGGATGAGGCCAAAAAAAAGAGAAGAGATTTGCATCATGTAGAGGAGATGCTTAACCCTTTGTTGGTCAGCTCAACCGTTTGGTAGAGGTAACTTTGAACCTTGATATCTAATCTAAATTTAAGTCCTTTGACAACAAACTTCTTGGCCAGTCAATGATATATTCAGGTTATTCTAATATACCACCAAGGAAGAGGAATATAAATATGACAACATCTCTGCTATGATCTTTTCGTTTCGACACAAAATTGCAGGCAAGTTTGATTTTTTCATGTTATTAACTTTTACAGAGTCTATTTTACATAAATAATTAATTATTAAATTCTTTTATTAAGAGGATAGCCCCTTGAGATGAACCATCTCGTTTTCAAGGGGGTCCTCATTTCAATCAGCACAAAAGAACCAAACAAGATGCACAAACAGAGGCAGTGATACAGAAAATAAAAACAAACAAACAACCGAACAAAAACAACAACAACAAACACAAGACATGTTAAAACACACACAAATCCTTGATCACACCAAACACACACACACATACACGTACAAAGCTCTCTTATGACGAAATTCCAATCAGGAACAAGTACATATTCACAACATGAACCATGATTAAATTACAAACAGTTACAGATGATATGAGGATGTTCAAAAATGACATTTTTGAATAGAGGTTATAGAGCGTAGAGAGGGCGGGAGATTATTACAGTCAGAGGGTGCTTTGTATTGGAAAGAAAATGTACCTACTTCTTTATTGGTTCGTGGAACTACAAAATAAGTTTGAGATATATGTCTTAAATTATGAGAAGAAGTAAATGGAATAAAGTAAGGCTTCAAGTAATCAGGACAATTAAAGTGAATGCATTTAATCCTCATCATGTTTCAGAAATACTTTGGTATTCATGTAATAATATTTTGGAAAATCAATCAAATGGTAGAGAGGATAGTAAAGGGTCATGAAATGCTAATGCTAATCACTAATGATACAAACACAAACAGTTAATACATCTACTTTGAACCAAGTCACAAATTATGTTGGTAAGATTGGTGAAGGAGTGATGTTTGAGTTTTAATACTTTAGTTACATTTATGGTCAGAAAAAAATGTTTTAATAGTCCATGTGAGGTGGAAAATTAAAAAGAAATATTGTCATTTTTGTAGTGTGACCAACAAAGGGTTAAAGTTTACCTTTGCACAGACTTGAACACTGAACTTAATTTAAGTAGCTCAAGTTGTGATGCATATAAAGAGAATTACATGATTAAAGTCTCACCTTGTTATAGGTATATGGGGTGGGTGAGGTAGGTATGATTCCAGACTTTTCCTTCTGGTGTCTTCTTTGAGCCTCAAGTACCTGAAAACGTATCAAAAGAAAAGACATGATTAAAATATGGTTAGTGCAATGTTCTATGATGTTAATGAACAAGGAGTAAACACGAATGTTTAACGAGCAAGATGGTTGTTTACCTGAGGTGCTACGTAGTAAGGGGTGAATTGAGGGGTCATCAAGTCTCCTTGATCAATTTTGGCAAAGCCAAAGTCACACAGCTTCACAGGAGCATCCTGCAGAGCAGAGAAAACACATCTGAGAGGCAGAACATAGAGTACAAGGAGCACACCAACATGCTTCAGTGGCATCTCAATTTCTGAACAGGAATACATTCAAGTTAGCTGCAATGAGGATTGATCTTGAAATACAGCTCCGTACATCATCTAAATTATCTAAACCCAACTCTGCCAAAACCAAGCACTCTTTCCTTCTTCCAGTGCCTGAAAAATAAAGTGCTCAATACACAACATTTCCTTTCATCTGTAGTTTATAGGCATGCGAGAGTTTAATTAAATTAGCAGTAGCACCGATCATGATACTAAAGGGAGTCGAGTTCAGTGTGCGCAGGATGAAACGGCATTATTTAGATGTATACGTTTACTCTGTGTGAGTCTCCAGCTACTTACGAGGGAGTTGTCCTTGAAGAGCAGGTTCTCCGGCTTCAGGTCACGATGTGCAATATTTAAAGAGTGACAGTGTTCCAAGGCCTGACTGATCTACGGGAGGGAAAAGGCATGTGGTTTACACTGTGGGGTGTTTGAGAGTCAAAGCATCTTTTAACTGCTTGTTTGGAGCTGGTGTGTGTTGCCTCTTTTGACCCTGCGTGTCTCTGCTGAACTACCGTCCGATTCAAGAAAAAAACTGTTGACATCTGGTACAAATATATCAGTGTGTGTATTACCCTACCTGCTTTGTGACTTGACTAGCCATCTTTTCAGTAAAATGCCTGTGCTGGCTAATTCTGTGGAACAGTTCACCCCCCTCCATCATCTCCATGACTATAAGGAGCCTTGCTCTGTAGAATAAAAAATGAAGGAGGTGAGGAAGTTTAGAGGAAACAGCACAAGAAAGAAGATTAATTTCTAAAAAGAGATAAGAGGGGCTGTATAGATTTATATTCCAACAAGCAAAGCTTTTTTACCTTGGACTGGACTCATGAGGGAACTGGACACTGTTGGCATAAACCTCCAGGATTTGCACTATGTTTGGGTGGTTGGCACACATCATATGCAGACGGACCTACAGGGGGAGAGCAGCAATCAGTGTGAATACACATCACTGAAACATGCCACTGTAAAACAGTCTATTCTTAATAGAATTGTAGTTCGATGGAGGATCCAAGTTTGAAACTTTGGCAAAAAAACAAAAACAAACATATGGATTGTATCATTATTTTATGTTGCTGCTGCATGTCAGTATAGAACAGATGCCAAGATTTAAAAACCTACCAACCGAACAACTCAATTACAGGCCAAAAACAGACCCAAAAGAAAGAAAAATAAATAAATAATGAAGAGATTTTTGCCATTGATGCAGTTGCCCATTGAGTACTGATATGATTATGGACATTTAAGCAGTACTTATGGATGTTTAAGCAGTACTTTTTCCTCTTACTGTGAGTTAAAAAGCGCTTGATTTGACAGATCACTAATAAGATTAATTGACTATGCAAGTTTTAAACTAAAATAGGCTGTGAACAATATGTAGGCTTCTTATAACTCATTAACAGATTGCCAATTTGTTAATGAGCATATTAGAATATCCACTGAATAAGCAGAGAAAATTAATGCGTGAAAGCTGTTTACCCAAAATGAAAAGTAATCACTTTCCCAATCCACAAATAAGCAAGTCTATACTAACAAATGTGGGATACATACAAGACACACCTTTATTTAAAAAAAAACCACACAAAACAACTACTGAGCCTGCAGTGATACAATCTGGTGGTAAGAATCTGTGTTTTCAGCTGACAGTGACAGTTTTCACAGTTTAGCTGCTTGGGTGAAGAAAGTCTGCTGCTTGTTTTGACTGAATGTCTCACTGCTTAACTGCTACATAAGCTGTTTGATCAAAACAGAGGGCTGTTAATGACATGGAGAGGCTACTAGACGTGCTAAAGTAAGGCAATGTTAAGGGTTAAAAAAAACAAAACAAACAACGCATACAGAGAGAAACACAGACTGGTTGACAAATTAATAAAGACTGACAACAAACAGGCAGAAACAGCAAAGTGTAGAGACGTGGCCAAAGACAACAAACCCTGGGCATTAATCAAAAGCATGAACAGGTTTCTCTAACCTCATTTCTGGCCTTAGGACGATCGATGAGGATCTTCAGGGCCAGGCGTTCCTGAGTTGACTTCTTCACACAAACTCTGGACAAGAAGAACACATCAGTCAACACACATCTCACTCAAAATGATAACCTGATCTGTGGCTCTGATCATATTTACACAGAATCAATAGGAAAGCCCTGTCTAGCGGGGATTTTCTTACTTTCAGGGGTTTCTGTTACAAAAAAAAAATTACTCTTTGCAATAACATTCCAGGTTTATCCAAGTCATTAGTTAATGACGTTGTCTGTATAGTGAATATATAACCAGGAATGCGGCCAGTACTATAAAGTAGTAACAAAGTGTTGAGTTACGTTCCAGTGTATGCAGCCACTGCTTGTTCCAACTGTTCATTGAAGCCATATGAAACCATGCACAATGACAGGAACAAAAGAACTAAGGCCTCTGCAAGAAATAGAAGTATTTAAGGTGTTGTGTGGATACACTTAACATAACCATGCAAATTTGGAGCACCATTTATGCCAGACCAAGAAGTGTCTCTGTTTAGAGTTACAACACAATGATGGTTTAAAAGTTATTATCCAATTGTACTGAATTAGCTGGTAGTGTTGTGATTTGAAAAATGACATTTAAAGTCATGAACAGAGAAACATCATGTATTTTTCATGATCACAAAGTTGAATGAATATTTTCTGTCAAATGGGTTTCCTGCAAAAATGTTAACAATTACATTAAACAGATTAAACATTTAGTCAAGTTTGTGACTAAATCCTAATGTAATCTGTGCAATATGGATATACATTTTCTCTTCTGGAAAGTCTGGTTAAGAAGCAAAATATTCACTTTAAACAATAACCTCTGGCCCTTAAACACAGCTTACACTATTAAAGCATTACTGGAAGAAACATTCTGCTTCGGCCAAAGTTCAGTTACCGGGAAGCAATACCAACTTAATGAATCACAGAGTTGGATAGAAGGGGGGCTGGGTGAGTAAAAGGACTGAATGTGTTATGAGCCAGAGCGAGAATGAGCAGTTAGTGAATAAGAAACTCCAAAATACTCCTATTAGGCAATAGGCTCATGAATCATAGAGAAATACAGAAACAGAAATAAAAAAGAAGAGCTGAGTAAGAGGTGTCAGTATGACTCACAAAGCATCTAAATGTGATCAGAATATGAGCAGGTCAGATTTTTATTTCACTTGAGGCCAAAGCCAAACCCATTAGGAAATCTCACAAAACTTGTAGATGAAAACTTCACTCTATTTTCTGGACAGGAGGAACAAAAACCATCTGTATCTATTTAGAATCAGTAGTGAATTCACATTTGTACTATATAAATAACACGCAGTCTGTCCATGTCAAAAATATGCAGAAATTGAACAAAAAAGAAGGACTGACTTCCTACTATAAGAGTAGAAGTTAACAATGTTTAGAAAAGAAGAATGTGGTGATGGAGACGTGGCCTAAAAGACAGGAAACAGGGTATGTGCTGGACAGATTTAACACACACAACAGATGCCAGCATCAGCCACAGTGTTAACAGAGGAGCACTGATGAATTCAAGAAGCAGTGAAGAAACATCTGATTAGTAAGAGACAAAAAACACAACTTCAGTCTGTTCAAGCCCCCCCATCTGTATTTCAAAAATACTTTTTGGCAAATTAAAAACATAAATAAATAAGAGTCAGTATGGTGAAACAACAGAACATTAAGTTTTAACATTGGCCACTCATGCCACCAGAAGTATTCAGCCAAACTATATAGATAGATAAGATATAGCCTGTTAAAAAAAAACATTAGTGGTTTTCGCACGTTTACAATATTTAGTCTATTGGATGTGAGATAAATACTTCACTGGAGACTTTTTTTCCACAGTAAGTTCTGGTGTCCTCAGTTGGAATAGATAACTTGCGACATGACTTTAACCAAGAGGTTGTGGATCAGAGGACAAAGGTGTGGTGTTGGATTGGAGCCCAGGATGCTGCAGTTACATAGTCTGTATGTGGGCCAACTGAGCCACCAGTAACAGTAACATAACACAGGTGCCAAACATCTCCAATAGCAAACCCAGAGTGTTGACAATAAGCAGCTATTAAGCCTGGTCAAGTGACAAGGATTTGACTCCCACATATTCTTGATATCTGTTGACGTGCCAAAGATAAGGTGAAATTGTTGAAATGACGCCACTGTGAAAACCAAACTGAAACCCCAGGAGAAATAACCACCAAACAGCAGAAATTTGGAGGAAGATTTTAGCTAAAGCCACAAACTTTATCCATTCAACAGCAGCAAATAACATTCATTTCCCCTGAAATCATAGCAGATGGTATGTCCAACATGTATTACCACCAACTATATTCTGCCATGTTGCAGCAGAACAGCATGTACTAATGGACAAATACAGGCAGTATTCCAGTATTTAATGCTCAATATACAAGTGTATCATGGGATAAAAGCGCAGACAGCAATAACATGACATCAATTTGCTGAAGTACAGAGATAATTATAGCAGGAAGGATAATATACAGAGAAATCGTCACTGGGCATAAATGTATTTCTTATCATCCTCTGACCCAGACACATACCTGACAGGTCCACTAATGCCAGCTCCCAACTTCTGAGTCCAGTTGATGTTGTACTCATCTAGAATGGATGTCTCCTGTCAGGGAAAGACAGCAAACATGTTAACAAATAAAATTTTATTCTGTCAGCCTACTGCTAATGCTCAGTAAGCAAGTAAAACAAAAACATTCATATTCAGCAAAGCCTGCTGCCACCACACCAGTACACATTTAAGGAACTGTAATCTCATCCCTCATCACTTTCTAGTGTCATGATAGTGATAATCCTTAACACCCACTGACCTTGAAAACAAACCACCTGGTGGTTATAAAACAAGCATTTCTAGATGAGCTTGGCCACTGCCAACTGCAAAAGGATCATAAAGGGATATATGGAAACAAGTGAGACAGTGGGAGATGGCATTAGCTTTTTAGTTAAGAATGCTCTTTTATTTACAACTTGCCAAACCACAAAACCCTCTGCTTTAAAATTTCTCATGAAACATTTACACTGCAACAGCATGATATTTTTAAGTAATGCCATAATTTATAACTGATTAACGCTAGTATTAACAGCTCTTACAGCCAGCGAGGGCCCACTAGGCTCATTATCAACAAGATTAACCTCTAGGCTGTTCATATGTGAGATTTATAGTTCATCATTACAAACCAACCACATACAGTTCGAGAATAAAACATTCGATTCAAGACATCTTTAAATACACTGGCTGTTCTCACATTTTGAACTGATCCTGAGCTGAATCTATTTTTCAGCTGCAGAACAGATTTTTTCTGATTTACTTTACAGTAAGTATACCAGTTTATGATACGGGATAGTTTGGGGAGATCAAGATTATTTAGCCCATCTACTAATCTTTCCTGAGAACGACCCCATTGACCGCCCAGTGTGTGGTCCAATTCTCAGTCCAGCTCCCACCCCCAGGCAACCCAGCTTGAACCACTCACATCAGCTGTGAGAGTAACATCCCAGGTCACTAGAGATCACATTTTACTGCTGACATAGATGGTCATGCAATGACGCATTGAGGGGAGCAACCTGGCAATGAATCTCAGTGACTATGTGGTAAGTGAATATGGACTGGTACAGAAATGAAGGCCCAGGGTTCTAACCTACACATTAATCCAACTGTCAAAACTTAAGCAGACAAAGCTCATTCCCAAAGCGACCGGTTTAGAAAAGGAAAACACACTTTAAGAATGCACTACATTGTCTATTGTTTGTCAAAGGATGCCATGTGCGTCCACCATGGATCATCTGCTTTTCACTTATGTTGTGAGGAATTTCAGCACGTGTGCCATTGTTAATTCCAATTGGGATAACTTTGTGTGGGCCAAGACAAAACATAAACACAATAAAAGAAGCCTACGGAAGTTGTCAATTCACGAGGGGAAAAACACTCCTATCATTTAGATGAGTGCTAATGTTAGAAGTTTTTGTAAGCAAATATGCTAAATATATTCTATGCCCAAGAGTGATTAGTCTCGTCTAACCTTAAGGCATTAGACTTACCTTGATAAATTTATCTGCGTTGTTATCCTCCGACATGGTCTTTGGCTCTGGACAGCTGAAGCCTGTCTCGCCTCTCAGTCAGTTGACAATGAAAACAAAGTCTGACCTTTACCAAGTTTAGGTCTTGCAAAGCCGGGCAGGACCAAGGCTTATTATTTGTTTAGTGAATGCAGAGATAGGCCATTGGTGCAGAATGATGTTCGGCAACCGACTTGCCACAGTGGGGTTGGGTTCGCTATAAAAAGTCGACCTGAGGTCTCCCAGCCGGTGCGGTAGAGCTTGTTACCAGGCCAGCTCGGCTCACAGCCTCGGGGTCCGACTCGCTCTGCTAGTAGTGTTGAATTGACGGTAGTGACCATGTAGAGTGCTAGGCTCCGAGCAAGTTTACCAGAAAATACACAGACAAGTAATCTTGTGTGGACTAGCCCACCACCTTTAGAGGGGTGTTGAGCATGGGACAAGAAGTATTTTTAGCCAGCGCAATGAGAGCAGGGCTGGTAACCCTGCGAAGACACCGGGGACTGGCTAAATTTCCGTTAGCTGGCTCATTAGCAAATAAACCGATGTCACTCCATCTTATGGTCAGAGCAGATAATCACACACTCAAGGCAACTGTGAGCCATGCGGTAGACCAAACACGCTGTCCTAAGATGACCAATAGTGTCATTAGACAGTAAGACAGCAAGAGCTGTGCTGACCTGCCACAATGAGCACACCGTGTTCCCACAAACCCAAATGCACAGCGACCTATTATGTCGTCAAGCCGACTTTGCTAACGCGTTAGCGAGCTAGCGCAGTTGACAAGTTAGTTTGTCAGCTTTACTCAGGGTAACACAGTTTAACATCCTTCCGTAAGCCATTGTCATTAGCCACACTGAATAAAACAGTAGTATAAGTGATGGAAAGGGCAACGAAGAGGGTTTTCAGCGGTGATCGAAGAGATACACGCATCTCTGCGCTATTTTGCTAATCCCATAGCTTCTTGTCAGAGGAATACACAACCCGACTCGGCATTACGCAATAGCAGACTGTGGCGAGCGCCTGATTAAAATGGCCAACAATCTTTTTTATTTTGAGATTTTTTACGTTAATGCAGATACATGTGCATATATTGGGATTTTTTCTTGGTTAACAAGCACGTGCTGTAATTTTTTTCTTTTTAAAGTAACAGATTTCAATGAATGCATATGTCATTTGACACAAGACACACTAGTAAAGGTCCATCCTTGGCCCCCCTTTACAATGCGGATTGAAGAGTTAAAACAGTCTGAATCACACTATTTTAGATATTCTTATCTTGTAATTTATGAATGATATGCACGTAACACTTGTATTATTTATGTTATTGATATGAATACTTAATTATATTTAAATTATTTATAGGCGATACATAACATGAGTTTTTGTCAAATATTTGTAAAAATTCTTAAATGACTTTGTTGTATCATTTAATGATACTAGTCATTGTACTACACAAACAAATGGTCGTTTTCGATTAATACGGGGCTATTAATACATCTTAAGATGGTATTTAATTGAAAAAGTATCCGGTGTGTAAAGGCGTTTCACTCAAGAAACAGGCAGCTAAAATGGTCTCAAATTCGACCACTTGAAAATGGATCTAAAATTGATATGGTTAAATAGAGGCTCTGTGTACATGTTGTAATTAATTTCAAAGCTACATCAGATGTCTGCACCTCTCTTTAGCTCCTCTATCTTCTGAGGGGAAAATATATTTAGGTAGACCATGTATGTTTTGTTTGGACATTGACCTGAACGTAGGACTTGTCATTTATCAATATTTCAAAGAATAATAGAATATGAAAGGGTTATTAAAGGCCAAATACGTCTTCGCATTCGAGTAATTTTCTTAAATCTGATTGATACAAAAATAACGGACATAATAAACATGACGCAAGGAATATGATAAATTCACATATACAATGCACAGTAGGGGATGCTAACACGTGTCAAAGGAGTAGCCAAGTGTTTGAGGTCAGTGGGGGGATTTAGAAAACACTGTAAATCAGTGTTACATTTAGAATAGTTGTCAGTATACACACAGGCAAAATGTATTAGTGTAGTCGGCGTGTTGTCCGTGTGTGTTCGCCGGCTCACGTGGATGCCACAAAACACCCATTGAGGATTCAGGGACTTCCTGAAAGTAGTGCCATGGTGTACATTTACATACAAAAATAAAGGGATAACTCTTATTTTCACCTTGTTGCGTATGCAAAATATAAATATAGTAATTGCTTTGGCAGGTGGATAGTTGTCAAAATACTGCGTAACAATGCTTAGTTTGATGTTTGGTGCCGTTACGCCTGTACTATATCCCTCCGCTGTTTTTTGTCCCCTTTCAGACTGTTTTGGTCTTTTCGCTGTTAGCAACGGAAAGAGCCCGAGATAGCTATAAACCCAATTTAAGATAAGATATAGTTTTTGTTAGCTTTACACAACAGATTGACAAGAGGTGTAAAGCCCATGTTTATTTTGGAAGAGTGATTGGCGCTTGTTGTCTTTTTTTAAATATATTTTTTTCTGTTTTAATAGGAATTGTACAGATTGCTAATTTAGCTAGCAACTATTAGCCAGCTAGCCTCTTAGCATAGCATCTTCCTCAAGAGGCACGTTGACATTAGCTTGCTAGCAAGTCAGATCTTAAGATCGCTACGTTAGCGAGCTGTCACACAACCACAGACTGTCTTATTGTCAAGAAATTGCGGCGTGGAGCTGGTTGTTTAAGACACTTTCTTTTATGGGATCACCATGTCAATGAAGGCCGGTGGAAATCGCAGCAAGCCCGGCGGTGGCAACACCACTGGTGCCGCCGCCTCCGGTGCCGGAGGAAGCGGTGGGGGAAGACAGAATCTGGGCAGGTCTGTGAAATTTATACAATAAGTTAGCAAAATAGTAACACAACATTAGGGCGTATTATGCCTAGTATCTGGAACGTGGACCCTATCGTCCCCAACAGTGATTGTTATAAGAGATGACATCCCCGTGAAGTGGTCCAAAACTAGTACGTGTTTGTGAACGTTATTTGGGCCTTGCGACGTGTTGGTCACCTAGCGTAACGTTATGCAGTTTGGTTGGCTAGCGAGGCCTGTTTGCTTGCTCCAATATTCTTACAACTTACGCGCAGCACTATTTATTTTGCATGATAAATAAGATATGCATGAGGTCACTGATCGTGTATTTCACATGTTTACACGGGCAAAAACATTCTCACGTGTGTGGCAGTAAGTTGCTTGCCCAGTTACTGATACTAGTTTACAGTCTGCTTGAAGTGGATTTAGCTAGCGTTAATTAGCCGTTTGACAGCCCATGCTTGTTATTCAGTGCACTTGTTCATTCACTGTAACTGCTAGCCAATTCTACACGTCCTGGCCCATCCTAATACACTGCGATGAAACAGCGGCGTTTCGATAGTTTTATTAGACTGTCATGTTACCGCAACATTGCTGCAGCGGGTTTACCAGGAATTGATATAAAACGTGTGGGCGCCCGAAAGAAAGGGGTGGGTGTGGAGACGGGGCTAGGAGGAGGAGAAGGGGGAATTAGACCGACAGGCTTTCAACCTTGACGTTGCTGCTCATGTGAAATAGTGTCCTTGAAGCATGACATTTCTTTACATGTACTCCTAAAATAAAGTACATACATAGTGCTGGTTCACGGAGATGCATGCGTATGGTGAATTCGTTGTTAGTTATGGTATGGCTTTCATTCAACGGTCACTAGGACAGTGCGTCCCATTCATTGCGTACATTTGATCCAGCGGGGCCTTGTGAGGATGCTATAAAATAACGCGTATGTACACATTAATGCATAGACCGACCTCTTGCATTTCGTAATGAATTTTATTGGTTTAGAGGTTATTGTTGAGGAACCGAGTTTGGGCAAAGAGCTCAAGTAAGGCTATTGTACTACAGCGGGTAAAGTGTGGGGAAAGTGGGTATACATGCATACTCTGAATCAGATATAAATGCCTGGCTGCGTGCCAGCTGCTGAACAAGGTGCATTTTAGGACATGCTTGGGAAAATGTAGGCTATTGAGTGTTTGGCTGACAGCCCGTTGGACATACTTCCAAAAAACAAAATATATTCACCTAGTGGTTAAAAAACTACATTCTTAGATATAGAATAATATTTCCAACTTGATGAAATTGTATGTTTGTGCCAATTGTGTTTTTGATTGTTGGCTTGGGCTGTGTAAAGTAGAAATTTGTAACTAGTTCCTGAGGTTTTTCTTTTTTTTTTTTTTCAATCTTAAAGTTGCTCCTTTTAGAGAAGACATTGTGTCAATACCCATAGTGCAGATGATGATCATTGCAACAGTGCTGTGTTTTTTTTTCTCACAGGGGGAGACACAGTGGCAAAGGTCCTTCAGCAGTAAGTATGCACTTTGAACAAATAGCTCTTTTAAGGCAGCATAATAGGGGCAGATGCTTGGTGTTTGAGTGTTGTATTTATTCAAAGTAGGGCATATCTTTTTGAGACAAAAATTGGGTCTTTGGCTCTTTATTATTATTATTATTTCTTAGCAAATAAATAAAATGTAGTTTCTCTAAGTCATGCGATTTACGTTGAAGTGTGCACAAACTAGATGACAAAGCTGTAATATAGCCTATTTGGATATTCTTTTTGCTGGGCTTTACATATAGATAAATGGAACGTTTTATGCTGGTGTTTTTTTGTTGTTTTTTTGCAAATGAGAAAAGGTTAAATTTAACTTTGTTTTTCTCTCCAGGTCATTTTCAATGGTGTATATGCAAATATGAGGATGGTCCATGTCTTGACCTCTGTGGTGGTATGTTTACTATATTTTTATTTTATTTTTTGAGATTATGTGCTAATGTTTAGTGAAATTTACAATGAGAGGAAATACACAATAATACATTCAGAACATTTGTGAATAATGCTTACTGTAAAGAAATGAGTAACAGCAGTTGTACTGCAGCCTGTCTTTTCACCACACGCTGTTTCTTCAAAATGTCTACTCTGCAATAAACAAAGCCTGTGTGATTTGTAGAGACAGCTGGTTGCACAAATAGGCTGGGATTGATCAATCTTTTGTCCATTTCACCGCAGATGGCTTTCTGAATGTGTAAATTGACATTGACTCTGTAGTGTATGAGTGACTGTTGCATACAGTGAATAATGATAGGCCTCCCTATTTATTTATAGGGGACCAAGTGTGAGCTGAAAGTGAAAAATGGAGCAGTCTATGAAGGAGTATTTAAGACATATGGTCCAGAGGTAAGGATCACACACAGTACAAAGTTCCTTCTAGGTGCTAATGTGGAACTGGGTCTCTGATTTCCTCAATAAAAACACTGATCATTAATGCTGTGCTGGGAAAATAATGCCTAACCAGCATTCAACGGCAGCTTCACCCCTGAGGTAGCGTAGACAAAGCTTGCACTTTCCATCTTTCCTTATATGGAGGGGAAGTATGTAAGTCTTCATCTTCCCTTTAAGGTTAAAGTATTCCTCAATCTTCTTCCTGTGGAGAAATTTCATTCTACACAAATGAATGGCTTAATCTGAGTGATGGTCAGCAGTTTTTAATCTTCATCTATTTTTGAGATGTATATTATCCACTATTTTATCATAAAAAGGCCAATATGTATTATTACTTATATTACTTACCACTTTTGTCATTTCTGATGATTGAACTTTAAAAAAAAAAAATGAAGACACACTCAAAGAAATGGAAACGAGTGTGCTTGCACATACATACAGATCTGCTTTGAGACTAAAACAAATTGTCACATTTGGCTTTATTGTTACATTACATAAAAATCTTTTCACAAAATGCGCTTTCCCACTGTAGGAACCATTTTTAGTTCTAATAAGATTTTTAGTTCCTGGAACCTTTTTCCCCATATTCCCACAGCATAGAAAACTATGTATTTCCTAGAACCTTTTTTGCCCCTACTTGCAGGCAGGGTCTTCTTTTAGTTCTATAGGAACTATATGATGTTGGTGATTGTTAGAGCCAAGACCACACCTATTTCCACATCTTGCAGTACCACTATTTTTAAAACCATCTGTATATTGTCAGCTATGTGTTGGGAAAAATTACGGAGAAAGTCTGTGATAAATGGACCAATGACGTAGTTCCGTTTTTTAGGTTAATAGGGATATTGGTTAGAGCTACAAAAATAGCAAATGTCGTAGTATCACCTGACGCTAGATTCTTCATCACCCAACACTCTCTAGAGTCCTCCATTCTGGACATTAGATGCTGCATTTGACCACAATTAACATTCCAGCGATACAGAACATAAGTGCTGTGGCCTTGTGTGATTGTTGAATTTAGTGCTTAAAGAATACATCACTATTGCGGACGTTGGCGTCACATTGGTCCCTCCCATGGTTCCAACTGCCCTATCGGAATGCAAAGTCAAAGGTTCCCTGGGGACTATATAGTTCAGAGAACTAAGTTCCGAGAACTACTCGGGGAAAGCACCTATAGACTTATTCACCATTTCCTAGTTTGCTATTTCTTATTCCACAATATTTTGCTTGGTTGTGGTTGGTTTGCAAGTTCAAAAAGTATCTTATTAGTTGTAGCATAAGTTATTATTGAGAATAAATTAAGAGTTTATCCTCTGCGCCTGCTATCTAGCATGAATGACATTAAATTAGCAAACATAATCCTATCACTCAATCCTATGTATTCAAACAGTCCCATGTACTTTAATTGAGTTAGTCAAGCAGTCTCCTGAGTATTGTGTTGAGTAGGCAGGCATGTTGATGTGCCATGCTGAGATCAGAGTTCATCTTCCATTTATCAACCACAGTCGATTAGTGGAATTAATTGTTTCCTTTTTATGAGTCAAACGTGCTTCTCAGTAAACTCAACTCATGTAGTATGCACATAAAATTAATCATTATATTATTCATTTATGAATCAAATAATATTCTGTCAAATAATGCAACTTCTTCTTTCAGTGTGACCTAGTACTGGATGCAGCCCACAGAAAGAGCCCTGAGCCAAGCATAGGCCCTAGGAAAGAGGATATTGTGGAGAGCATCATTTTCAAAGCCTCCGATGTCGTAGTGGTGACCTTCAAAGATGTGGATTTGAATTTTGCTAGGAAAGGTACTGAGACTAACATTTGTTATTGCTTACTATAGTATAACTATGTTTATAAAGAAATGTGTTGATACACCGTTAAAAAAGCATCATGCAACTTCTTGAATTTGTCACTTTGCATTCATCACCTATAAAATAAAACATGTGAGATTGAATGCCCATCAGTGCATATACACAATGTATTGATCTTTTTCAGTCTGAATTCACTAGTGTGATGTCACAGAGCCTCTGCTATGAGTTAAATCTTGTGTGTCTATTCTGAGTGGCCAGTCATTGAAGACTAATGTGGTCTATTGATTGGTCCAAAGGTTACCCTGTCTCAACAAGGGCACTCAATAAAGGCTGAATGAGCCTTCTTCATCTAACTAATCTTGACCCATACAGTTCTTCTTTATAATGGACCCTGTAGAAGGGTTTTATTTTATGAAAATGAATTGATCATAAAGTATTTGTTTTACCATGTGATTTCAAAAGACGGTAGTGTGTTGGTGCCACTTGTGACAGTATTGTGATATTAAACAGAACTTTTGTGGATTCACAGAAGAAAATGTAAATGATGTGCAAATGTTTAGGGTTAATCTGTGTTTTTGTCATGTGTTGATGCAATATTTCAATGTTTTGATTAAATTAGGCCCATGTTGTTATAAACGATATGTTTTTCCTGTGTGGCACCAACTTAATCCATGCCATAAAAATGTTTTGTGTGAATTCAGCTGTCGGTGTATTCACCAGCCAGTCATTCTGTATCTCGGTCCATCTTCTGACTCTGTCATCTGTCTGTCTTTCCTTTCCTGTGGTCTAGTCTCTTCTGACACAGGTAATATATGGCTGTTTTCTCCTCTCGCACACCTCCATATACAATCAAACATTAGGGCTTAAAAAAGGAAGTAACCATTCAAAGTCTTACTGGTTTGGGGCCTGTCTGTTGGTGTTTGTTGCTGTTTCTCTTTATGCAGTTTGATAACTAAATATGAGCATTGCATTTAATAGCCTAAAAAAAATAAGAATCAAATTTCTAAAGATCAGTCGCACTTCATAATTTTACCTTCTTTTGTTCTCTTTAGACTTGATGTTGCTTTCAGTGGATGATCAGCCTGTTGCGATATCACATACTTTTTAATTTTTTGCTTCAGTGATTTGAACAGACGGAAAAGTGAGGATATGTGAGAAATACATAGCTACCAGCACCTACTGCAGTGTCCTCAATATTTGTCAGTAATGAATCTAACTGCAAGTACAAATCCATTATGAGCTACTAGTTTTTCCTGTCCAGTCGACTATTATGAATCATATTCACCTATTTTTGTATAGTTTAGGGACAGATACAATTGTCTGTACATCATGAGCGCCCTCTCACTGACTCATGGATGAGAAAGGAAAGTATTATGATCTCAAACTTATCTTATAATGCATCTTTTAAATGTGGTGTGTGGCTCCATTGAAAGCAACAGATCACAAATCCATGTCTTACAATGTTATGCTAGGTTTGAGGTGCTTTAAGGTCATGGGGTTGACTGCAGTCTAAATGCATGTTTGCTTACCCTTTCTGTATGCCCACATTTGATTTGTCAGTGTTCTTTAATTTCATGAATAATGCTTGTGATGGACAGTGTGCATAAAACATGCCAACTGGTGCCGCTACCACATTTTGGGCCAGCTATTGTTAGGGTAGCATTTTTGAACTCCACTTTGCTTCAGTGTAGCCTGTATGGTGGGATGGGTTGAAATGGCAGCTGCAGGTGGCTGATATGGTTTATGCACATAGTCCATTGGCAGTATATCTGGACAGGTGAGAGCAGACTGGGGCTGACGGGAGATTAGGTTTTCTTTCAAACATAATTGGGTGTTTTCTTTGAGCATTGGCCTTTCAATTGACCAAAATATGTCCTGAAAGTGCAGACTGTTCTCAGCCTCAAGTGCAGGGTGATGTGTATTTTGAGGTTTAATTGTACACCGCTGCTATTTTGATGCCAATAAAGTGGGGAAAAGATATTGTAGATGCAGCCTGATACCAGTAGTCACTGTTTAATTAATGTAACCAGCTAAAATGATTTTGTGCTTAATCACATAAATCTGCTTTATTACATATTAGTATTTTGACTAGCTGAAAAGTGTCCCCATTTTCTTCACTATACTGTCCTGCTTTAGACTCACATAAACTCTTGTGTTGCTTGACCAAGACCAGCTTAACCAATTGCTAAAAATGTATTGGAAGGATGTTTTCCCCCTATCCAGTTGGACCCATGTCTGGTTGTGAGTGTGTTTGTATGTGTGTGCGTCTGATGTACCACTCCTACCTCCATCCAGACTTTTGTTTTACAAGTTTATGGCAGAAGCTCTTGAGGCATGAGCGCTTCTCCGCATTTGCAGTGAGAATGCAGCCATGTGATTGTATACAGTCATGAGCTTGTGTCTGTGTGTTTATGTGTATGTGGCTGTTTCTGCTGTTCATAAATCAGTATTCTTTCTGTATGTCACAGACAACTTCACAGATTCAGCAGTGAGTGGTCGGATCAATGGTGAGCATAAAGAGAAAGACCTAGAGCCATGGGATGGAGGAGAGACCCACAACTCAGATAGCCTTGAGTCTCTGGATACGGATGTGGTAGGAAACCAAACATCATGCACAATATATACTGAGGCAGGGCTTGAAAATACAAACGGTAGATTTCCAAGAGACCCACATACAACAACGAAAGAAGTAAACAGTTTGTGTCATCTGATCCACTGCACGGATATTTTTTTTTATTTTTTTACAACCTTGGTAAAAAGGTCTCTTTCTTTCTGCCTTCATATTAGTCAAACGGGTGGGATCCCAATGACATGTTCAAGTACAATGAGGAAAAGTATGGAGTCTTGTCTACATATGACAGCAGCCTATCTACATATACGTAAGTGAACATATTCATTATTAACTGCTATGGTCTCTGTTCATTTTTGACAAATATTGGTCCAAAAAATGTATTTGTTGTACATATATTGTATATGCCCAAAATACCCACTCTCTGAAACGCACACATTTACTGCACTAAGGAGTTCTTTCAGTGACAGGATGAGACACCCCAAGTGTGTAAAAGAGAGGTATCGCTGCTGTCAGAATCCGCAACAGAAACTGCTCCCAATAAAATGTGTGATAAACCATCCAATAACAGTGCAATAAATTTTAGTAATGTGTATGTTGGGTTTATATTTATATTTATAAACAAAAACCTCTTATATAGAAGTATTATATATAGAAGCGATAACTCTTGTGTGCTGTGCTATAAGCTTGCTGCTGTAAACCTGTAATTTCCCCTAGTGGGACTAATAAAGCAATGTCTTGGCTTATCTTATATTAGTTTGTTACATTTTTCAATATGATTCACATTCCCTCGTTACTGCATTACTCTGCTGCCCTTTCTTGACATGAACTTGCTTCCAGGGTGCCCCTGGAGCGGGACAACTCGGAAGAGTTCCTCAAGAGGGAAGCACGGGCAGCACAACTAGCAGAGGAGATTGAGGCCAGTGCCACATACAAGGCCCGGGTGGCACTGGAGAATGACGATCGATCTGAGGAAGAGAAATACACCGCTGTCATGCGAGGGGAGAGGGAGAGTCACACACTAAGCAGGTGAGGTCCACAGCACGCACGTACACTGTTTTGTTTGAGCATTCATTGCAGTCATGTAATTGACAAACTCTGCCTATAAACATTCAATGAGGTTGGAAGAAGACTGCCACATTCGCAGTGTTGCTATGGGATTTTGTCAGTATGTGTAAATATTTGTAATGTTGTGGATCTGCAGAGTGGATTTAAAAACTCCTTCTCCCAGGAAGTGGTTTTATGGATACGAGTCATGCTTTACTGTGAAGAATTAATTAAATATTTAAAGACTCCTTTGTTTTACATTATCAACCATGATCAAAAACACCTCTTGTGAGTGTGTGTTGTTTTCACTATGGACTGAACCATAACTAGGTAATTTTCAACTACAATGTGTTCTGGTTTTATTCAGCTCTTTATTTGATCTCCTCAATAGTAGGCCTATCACACTGATTCCTAAATAATCTTTTGTATAATTGTGGTAAGTGTCCTAATCCAGATGTATAAAATCAACTAGATGATGATGAATCTATTTCCAATTTTGTTGTTCTTGTACAATGACAATACGGACATTCTATTCTTAAAGAAATGTCATTTTCCACTAAGATTTGACTTCTATTGTTGTTCATTATTAAAAGTAATTGATTTTATACATAAGGATAATTTATTCCAAATATACAATGTGTCATTTTGTTTACAATTAGAGCTGCAACTATTGAATATTTTTGAATCCAGTAGTGTCGATTACATTTTTTCCCCCTCTGTATTTAAATGTTAAATGATCAATCAATAAATGGCGATTGGAGAAGGCTGAGGTATTTTGAAGTGTGTGTGGATGTGTCCATGTGTGGCTGGATGAATGATTAGGGATGTAGCCTGATAATTACATTACCTGAGTGAGATCTTGATATATTTGTTAAAAGTAATTAGAACATGTGAGGCTACTTTCTAAAAGGTGTAAGTATTCACCAGTTAGCAATATGTAGAAGCTCCAAATCCACTGGAGGAAGTGCCGTTGGCGTGTGGAGGCTTTTGATTCAGGTGTTTTGCATTGATAAGTACTGCAGTGGGAGACCAATGCTATTTTACCTTGTGCATACTGCACTGTGTTGTCTGCCTTACGCAGCATAAAATGGTCCCACACTTTGGATATTTTTTGTTTTTTTTATACATGCTGCTACTTTCCGTCATTGATGAACTGATGTATAGTATGTCAGTTAAAACGGTCTGTGTGAAACAATGATTCCAGATGTGCAAGAGTGATATGATGGCAATGAGATTAACTTGGACATGAAATAAACAAATCTTTGAGGCAATGAATCTCCCTCCAACACATTTTTTTTAATACTCAAATTATTCAAATTCCTCAGAAAATAGTTTTTACCTCTATAATGCTTCTAATGCAAATGGAAATTCTTAATAGACTTATTGTTCAGGTATAAATAAACAGTTTATATTACACTAGCTGCCTGGAATGAACTGATGGCAAACTGTTAATCACAGCTGTATGTGGGACAATTAATCACCTAAACATCATTATCTTGATTGGCCTATCCATCTTGAATGTGCCTGTATACAAACTGTGTCTGCCTCTGTGTTGTAACAACCTACTTTGCATTCATTAAAAAGTTTCTGCAAGTAGAGCTTTTGTTAGGAGTCCCATCCCTAGTTGAATGACAAAGCAGAGCCGTACAGTCAGTCATCTGACTATGGTCAGAGGGTCTCACTGGCAGGTCTACGCCCAATACACTTCTTTGTAATTATTTTAATGGTCCAAGGTAAAGGGGGCAGGGGTTTAAATTGAGACCTGTATCGCTGGTTTCCTCAGACATACCAACAGGAGACACACAGGCGTATACAGCAGAAGAAATGGCTGAGCGAAGCATTACTGACCTCCACAGTAAGGGGCTTAAAGAGAACATATCTGGATTAATTTATGTATCTCAAAAACAAATACGGAATTGTCATCGAGGACGAAAAGCAGCTACCAAAGGAAATGCAAATCGGCCATCTTGTCCTATCGTCAAGAACACCGTTTCTCCTTGCAGGTCAAAGTATGTTTCTTTGTTTCTAAGCTTTTTCTAAATTCCTTAGGAAACCCTATGAGTCTTTAAAGGTCTTTGACATTATGGGCTAGCTAAACTATTTCTTCTACATGCTGTGTCTGTTGTCCTGTAACCTTTGATGTAAACTAATCCAATTTGACCTCACGGTGAGAAAAAAAAAATAACTTGCTCTTCTCCTGGACTGAAAAGTGAAAATATGAATTATGGATGATGGCTGTGGCAGTTAAACTGAAGTGGCTAGTTCATAATTGCTTATGCCACATTTTCACTCGTATAGACTTGATTCAACTCCACTCACTGTGGTGTGTTTCCCTTAAAAAAATGGACCTGAAGCCATGGTAACCAGTACCAGATTTATGTATCTCCTTTGCCTAGGTTACAAGCGATACTAAAGCCCATACATTCATACACCAACATTTTGGAGTGAGGCTACGTTTATACTGTGACAATGAAAACACAAGACGCAAAAGTGGCGTCTAGTCTTTAATTTTTCATCCACGTTTAGACGTGTGTTTTCAGGAGAAAAATCTTTGTATGAAGACGTAACAGTGGGTGAAATTCCATTTGATATGCATGCCAGGCCGACGTAGATAATTGTAAACCCGTCTGTATTCGGATATGGCTTGGGTATAAATTCTATACAATTGCTCAAACGAGTTGTTTGAGCAATTGTATAGAATTTGAACAACTTTTCACTTGGACACGTCTGTATCTGCCGTTTCCACCCAAACATTAGCATGTGTGCTACAGCTGCTTTTACATCTGTGCTGTGTGCGTTAACCTAACTTGACATGGCTCTAGCAGGATTGGTTCATTGTAGCGCTGCTTAACTATAATTGGCTATTCTTATGTCTGTCAAAACATAGACTACTGACTTCAATTAAAATTGTATTGAGTATATCTCATATTTCTATTGAATTTCCCTTCAGGTTACCAGGGGTTAACTTGAAATTATTCTTAAATTACCCCCTCAAATTATTCAGAGGTTCTTTTTTTTTTTTTTTTTTTTAATTATTATTAAACAATTAATAGGTTTTACTGTTTGATCAGCAATTACTTCTGATGTGCTTTTTGGAAAATCATTTACAACATACTCATATATTGTTATTAAACATGAACATTTTAATGTTTATTCTCTATTTATATTGTGGTAAATGGAGATCTCTTCTGGATCACCACCAAAATGTAATAATTTGTTCCTTGTAACACTCCCAACGCATCCTGAAAATTCTGATCCTGAAAGATCCGTTTAGATGTTTTTGAATAATCCTGTTGACAGACAAACGGATTCAAATTTAATACCTCTTTGGTGGAGGTATTAAATTACCTCCACCAAATTATCATATATATATATATATATATATATATATATATAACATCATTGCTAATGAGGGTTAAGGATGGAATCGTCCTCGTGTAAATGGCCCCTGAATCTGATAGTTTGTTATCGTGTCAGCCTCATGTTGGCAAGGTCGCTTTGGGTACCCCGAAATGATATCTTTTGAGAATGGGTTCCAGAGTGGAAAGATCTGACAATAGTGTCATTGCGTTGCTGTCTGGATGAGTAAAATGCCTAGCATCTACGTCACAACCACATGACCAGAATAGCTGCGCACACAACATTAATTTGTAAACAAGGCAGCGACCATCATGGCGGACACCAGAGTAGCGTATATGTATACATCTGTATATTAATGTGTCCAAAAACATTTCACCATAGTTATTGGAAGGGCACATGCATTTAATTGAAAAGTCGAGTCCACTCTTTCTACAATAGTTACAGATGCTGTCAATGGGTTTGCAAAGGAAAGGCTTGTGAGGCCTATTGAAGCCCTGAAGGAAGACTAGTTCCAGAAAAAAATCATTCCATAGACAACAGATGTTTGCTTGAGCAAATACTTTCTTTGTAATTATAGAAAACATGCTCGGTCTGGCTGACGATCAGTACTTTGTGTAATGCAATAAGTGTGTACAATTAATTCTACAATCCACCCCTTCTTTATTTTTACTCTTGTATATAATTAACTAAAGTATCTGCCTCTTTGTGTGTGTGTGTGTGTGTGTGTGTGTGTGTGTGTATGGACATTTATTCAGAGAGAATAAGTACATTCCCCCTGGCCAGAGAAACAGAGAGGCCATGTCATGGGGACCGGGTCGCCAAAATTCTCCTCGTCTGGCTCAGAGCTCAGGTGGACCCTCAACTCCTCGACCAGGATCTCATGACTACAGCCCCAGTTCTGGGGCCGACCAGAGGGTCGTAAATGGAGGTATGGATAATGCAATGTTTTTCAGCTTCCTTTATCAAATGTAATATTTACTTGACAAACAGATATGGTGTCTCAGCACAGTGTCAGGAGCTGGCCTTTCTGACTAGTAATCATTGAAAAACTAAAATTTTAAATTTTTTAATCGGCTGCTGTTTAACTGCTATAAAGCTGGTGGGGGTCTTGGCTTAGTTTCTTTTGGATGTTTGTGTCAGTTGTCGCTATACATTTATTATACATTTCTTACATCGGTTAATCCATGTTACTTATCCCTAAGAATTCTTCCTCATGTTTATCTTCTTATTCTTTCTGTATTTGTGTAACTTTTGTTTTCCCCTGCTTCAGTTTGTTGTCATCTGCTGCTTGTCACCTTTGTTCATTTGTCCTTCCCTCTTTTAGGTTCATCCCATTGGCCCTCACCCTGTCCGTCTCCTTCCTCCCGTCCCCCCTCTCGTTACCAGTCTGGCCCCTCCTCCTTACCTCCTCGGGCGAGCACGCCTACCAGGCCGCCCTCCAGACCTCCCTCCCGACCTTCCAGGCCTTCCTCTCATTCATCCCACCCTTCTTATCCCTCCTCCTCATCTTCCTTTCCCCACCATGGGCCTACGTCGCCAGCCTCCACTCTGCCCAAACGCATGTCTTCAGAAGGTACCCACATCAGTGTGGAGTAGACCTGGGCAAAGGCGGGGGAAGACTGAAAATTATACATATTCCAAACAAGGCACTTGATTGAAAGTATTTTGACAAAGAAACAAAAACTACTTAAAAAATAGATTTGCCCAGGTCTAGTGTGGAACAAAAAATAAGGTGACGTTGCCTCTTTAGACTGACTTGAGATCAGTTTTGCAGTTTCCACGCAAATGGAAACGTTAAGTTTGATCCTTGGTCGGTGTAACAGGCATCTTTACCTTGGCATGTGGGAGCACTGTGGTTTATGCTGTGCTTTCTGTTTAGCAAGAGTTATGCCACTGACGACACCAACTCATATAGGCATAAAATCTAAGATGCATACAAGATTTAGTTGCCATTTGAAAATGTACTTTGAATCTAAAAAAATATTCAAAACTGTATCAAGACATGAAGGAAGCACAGGCAAGTGAATTAAAAGAAGAATGTACTTTTTAAAAAGAGTAAGAATGAAGTATTACTTATTTTATCCTAATCCATAGGCTGTATAGATTCTAGTGTTGTGGCGTAAAATGAAAGTATTAAGTTTGAACTGATTTATATCTATGATAGGTAAATAATGCACAAGTCACATTTAAGTCTAGCTCCAGGTAACCTGATGTATTATGTAAATAAACTTAAATAGTGGGCACACACTCTTCTGCTAAACAGTGGATCTTGAATTCTCACTCCCTTTCTTTGTTTCCCTATTTCTCATTTTTCTTATGCACTTGGTTTTGGTTTGAAGTGTTGTGTAGTGCTGGGCCACTTTGCAGGTTGATGAGCAGCTTCTTTACTAACATGCATGAAACTAAATAACATCAGTGGATTATGTGCTATTTAAACATCATTTTAAGATCTCATCACTCTGGTGATTTTTATTTTATGTTTTTTTTGTCTTTTTGTGCCAGGAGTTTAATAAGAACATTCTATACAGTAGGATTAGTGGTGACAGACTGTTCAGTGTGTTTGTCATTGTCTTGATCTTTATAAAGTTCTGTCTTTTGATTATCTGCAGGGCCACCTAGGATGTCTCCAAAATCCCAGCGGACACCTCGTGCTCATAGAGTGCCACCCTGCCGGACTGCTGGAGTCCCACCAGGTGTGGACCTGATTTCCCATAATGCTCCTGGGGAGGTCCCCGTTCCTCCACCAACCAGAAGCAGCTCATCTGGAGGGACTTGGTCTTCAGTGGTCAGCGGAGGTAGAGGTTTTTACTTTATTTTTAGTTTTTAATCTCACCCAAAATTTGTTGGGAGACAGACAGACAGACAGACACTGATTACAATAAAATCAGTGTGTGTCTGTCTGTCTGTCCACAAAGACATATCATGCTATAACTCAATGAATACTTGAGATATCACCGTGAAATTACATGGGTATATACATATAGCTAATGCGCATCAGATGCAATGATCCATTTCAGAAAAGGTCAAGGTTGCATTTAGCAGGAATGTCAAAATCACAATATTGGCTCTAATTCTAGAACAGGTTGTCATAGAAACTTGAGATTGGCACAAAATAGGGGCGAGATTAGGCATTCTCTGAATATTTGTTTCTTCTTTGAGTTTTATTTTGTAATCTTTCTAACTTCACTCCCCTTTCCGCTCTGTTCAGCTCACAGGCCCCGCTCACCTCGACAGAATAGTATGGGTGGTGCCTCCCCTGGCTCCTCCTCGCTCCCATCCCCTCAGACAGGAACAGTTCCTGCAGAAACTGCTGGTACACCATCATCAGCTTCCTCTCCAACTGCTGCTAGCCCCGCCCCCAACGTGGTTGCCTCTCCTTCAGGAGATGGTATGCTTAAGTTTAATCATCAGAAAAAAATATGTTGTTTGACATTTTATCTATGATCTATCACCTGCAGAAGCATAAATACAAATTGGATTTAATTGAAGTTAAGATAATTTTCCTCTGTTCTGTAAAGCAAAAGAGTGTCGTGTCCAGGAGACAAGACAAACATCCCCCACAGCCAACAAGGAGAACATCAAACCCTTGGATAGCTCACCTAGTATTACCAGACCAGTCTGTAAAGGTACGATATACTCTGGAGAGCAGTGTTCAGTTTTGGTTTTTTCTCAAATTTCTACCGTTTTACCCCCACAGTGAAGATATGTCTCTGAAACGCTAAAGACAATTGCAATTCTCTGCTTTCTTTTCAGGACCTCCTTCTATGGCACCAGACCACCGAAAACAAATAGATAATTTAAAGAAATTTAGTGTAGATTTTAGGGTAAGTATCATTCATTTAATTTAATTTGCCTTTCTTTATATTACAGCTCTGGGGGAAAAAAAATCAGTAGACCACTGTTTAAAGGAATCTGTTTAAGAAAAATGACCATCTTTGTTTATCGCACAAATGACTAAGAATATGTCTTCACAAGTCAAAGTTTCACTTTTAGACAAAGTACAAATGTTGTAAGTTGAAACAAGTCCAGGAGTCAATATTTGACAAAATATTGCTGACTTTCAGTCCCATCTTTCATGCATCTTGACATGCTCTCCACAAGCTCATTGTATTGTTGATACGGGCTTTATTCAACTACAGAACTAGCAGATCAGCTTTGTATGATAACTTATGATCATCTATCATCTTATTGATCACATTCCAGAGGTTTTCAATGAGGTTCAGGTCTGAAAGTTTAATGTGGTTTCCTTTTTTTTTTTTTTTTTTTGTGCAGAGCTGTATACAAACACTGTCATGCTACTGATGCAGTTCTTTTGCCTCCTCTAACTCTTACTTTTCTCTTCATTCTTCCAGTTGCAGTCTAGTTCAAACCCAGATCCTGCTTTTGACCAGATGATGAGCAAGCCCCCCAGAGACACAACAGACAAGCCTAAAGACCTCCCTCTGGACAAAGCCTCATCAATGGGACGGGAAGGCACAGAGGAGGGTGTGGTAGTGATTTCTTCCAGTACTCCTGGAGGTGCCCCCACTCCATCTGCCAACATGACCACCAGTAAGCCTGGCAGCCCTGCCGCACTCTCCCCATCTCCCTCAGCCCCTGACCTGAAGAGGGCGGGGCTTGATGTGACATCACAGGGAGTTCAGACAACAGCTACATCCACATTCAGTGGACCCAAACATGAAGAAAAAGAGGAGAAAAAAGAGGCTGTGCAAGAGTGAGTAGAGGCAGTAGCATGGGAGTGAGGGGACACTTGACTATGATGTTGAATGCTGAGTAACTGCTCTTTTTATTTTCTTTCTCCTGCAGTCAAGTAAGAAAATCAACCCTGAACCCGAATGCTAATGAGTTCAAACCCAGATTTAACACACAGGTTAGTATGTTCTGCTGATGTCACACATTATTACAAGGAACACAAGTAAAAACTACAGAATTATATAAAGTGAAGGGGTAGGTAGGGTTCCTCAACGTAACTTGACAATATTAACATGGGCGAGTATGTTCATCCTCTTAGTTACAGTCTGCTATGTATTTAAATAGTCGGGGAAAAAAAAAATATATGAACCTTCCTGATCTAAACAATCTTTGACTGCATGTAAGTTTGGAGTTCTGTAGTAGAATGAACCATTTGGTTTGTTGGTGTCCACACACTATCTAAATGATGGTGATGGTAGATTTGACAAGATATGCTGAAAGTGTTCTGTGCACCAAACGACAACACATATAGAAGCAGGACAGATTCAGCATGTGTGTAAATGACCCCAAATCCATTAAAAACTCTTAGCAGAGTTTTGTTTTTACTTTACTACATTGTGCCAATGTGCTGAGTAGACGTCTCCATATTCAGTAAAATGCCTGAAGCTCATCATCATTATTGAAATAAAGTTCTGTTTTTGTTTTAGCCCTGCTATTAATCTTCATTTTCTTCATTGTGGTTTCTGTGTTTCTCCATCAGCCCAAACCAGCCAATACCCCCACACCCCCTCGGCCTCAGGGTCAGCCCAGCCCCTCCATCGTGGTCCAGCAGCCCCCAGCTGTGTATGGCCAGACGGTGTGCTTCCCCCAGATGTACCCCCTCACACCAGTCAGTCCTGGAGTCCAGGTGAGGCATGGATCTGCTTGTAGGCATGATGACATGAAGTATGGAGACAGATGTGTTTTTTTTACTAACAGTAAAGATCACCCTTCACATCACTACGTCATGTAGGGGTCTCCTAATGCGTCTGTTCACGTTTGTCTCTTTCTGAGCTCTGATGCATGCTGCTATTGTCTATTTCTGAGGTTAATATGTTTTAAATAAGATAGTACTCGTGCACATGCTTTTGTTTTTATGTCTATCTGTAATGCCAACTTTGATCTCTGTCACTTCTGCCACTTTTTTTTTTTTTTTTTGCCTGAATTATTTTATTTGAATGATAGTAACATTTTCCTGGTGTGGAATGAATGTTTAAAGGATTGGTTAGATTATCAAGTCTGTATGCATGTCAGGATGTAAAAATTAAAAAATTTTTAATCACTCCGAACGCATATGGACATTTCCTGAGCTGTAGTAGTAATTATTAAATTAACTTATTTTTGCAGTAAATCTACATTTTCTTGTGTTGCTTTAAGAAATACTTGGTGATCCAACATCAGACACGTGTAAAAGAAAAATACCTTGGTGAACAACTAAAGAGTGGTTCTTTTTTCCTTTTCTCCCTCCCCCCTCCTCCTCCTCTCTCGCTCCATTAGAAAAGCATAATATGGAAGGTTTGTGAATTTTTCTAAGATTTCTATATATTTTTTTTAACCTTTTCATTTTTTTCTGAGCCCAATCAGTACTGAGATGTTTTGCTTGCTTGTTGAATTAATGCCATCAGATGTTGGTTTGCCAACTTCTTATTGCAATTCATTGTAAAACCATCACAGACAAACTTGTAATTTTTTGCTGAATTCCTCAGTTTATCATAACTCTAAGCTATTGTTTGTATTAGAAATGCATGGATGTATATGTGATATAACAGACTGAAGTTGACTACCAGTATATGGATTATTTGTCTTAGCTGTTAAACACCCTATCGATAGAATTGTATACAAGCAATAAGTATGCATGTGGTCCCAGGTAAGAGATAGTTGGCAGTTTCACATACTTCAAATCCTTTTATTTATTAGGGGTTAACTACCAAAACAACTGTTCGAGGCTCAATTATCAGTGACTATTTCCATGCTACTTGGCTGCATTAAGTTCAGGGTTAATTTTCATTGCTGTATACATGATGCTGAAATGTCCTGACAATCTGAAAATAATATTTTTTTTTTTTATCTACCACCTTCATTCCCCTCCTCCCTCCAGTCTCCAGCTATGTACCAGGTTCCAATATCTCATATGACGGTCAGCCAGTCTAAACCCTACAGACCAGGTAAAGGTGAGAACAACCTTTTTGGCTTCCTTGCCCTCTAAAGTAAACCTCATTTCTGTGCTACGGCCTCCATAATGCCTCTTAATGTTTTTTCTCTTTTTGCTTGAAGCTGGTTAATTAATCTGTTGAGAGAAGTGACATTAAATCAAGTTAAACCATCAGTTGCTGCTGACTGTATGCTTTTGAGGAGAGCTGAAAAAGATGTAATTTCTAAGATGTTACGTGTGACAACCTAAATCTAATAAATGTGGGAATATTTTACTCGGTAACTCAGCCTCAGGACAAAAGTGAAGAAAGAGCTGCTTAAACTACTTTGTAAAAAAATAAAAAAAGGAAATTGACAGTATTAATGGGGTCTAAAATACAATACAGAAAGGTTACATGCTGTCACAAAAGTTTATTGCAGAATTATCTGTTTTCAAATGTTTAAATATGTAACAAAATATGGTTGCAACTACGGACAGTGAGAAAACACACTTGACTTCTGCCTCATAATGGGCTTTTTTTAATTGATCAGTTTTGTAATATCTGAATTCTTCAGTTTGTAATTAAATAATCTTCATCCTGCACCTTTCCCCAACATTATTAGCTGTTTTAATGCTGTTCTAAAAATAAATAAATACAAATAAAAATCCTTCAACAGTAGAGCAGCATTTGTAAGTTTCAGTAAACTATTAGAACTACAAGCAACCTACTACAAATATGACATTAAACTACTTCTCTATGTTCATGGAGTTGTCTACTTGCCAGCACTTGTCATAGTTTACTTTCCTAAATAAGAGATGGCGGGGCAGCTGTTGTCTCCTTGAACTAACCGTATGTTTAGTAGAATTTCCTGTCAGTCTGTTTCCAAAAAAACAGGTGTTAGGAAAAACTAAAGGGGGTGTAGTAGAATCAGGGTCATATGCAAGTCAGCACAGGCAGTTTCCCTCTCTCTCTTTTCCACATATTGTCATTCAGAATCCCAGTGTGTTAAACAGAATACCCCTGCTTGTGTTCTGGCGTCTCTTTACATGAACTTCAGTACCCAGCATGCCCCAGCAGAGGTCAGACCAGCACCACCCGCCGGGCACGCCCACCATGATGCATCCAGCCACAGCCGCGGGACCACCCATTGTAGCACCGAGCCCTGCCTACCCTGCCCAGTACTTCACCTGCAGCCCGCAGCAGTTCACCAGTCAGCCTCTGGTCCAGCAGATGCCACACTACCAGTCCCAGGTAAAGCCGCCCGAGCCACGCCAAAAAGCAGCATACTCAGCAGTGTCGAACCCGCGGAGTGTTAAAAACAATATGTCACGGTGACAGTTACTCCAGCATCCACCAGCAGGTTGTTCTGGCAGCCTTTAGCTCTCCCAGCTGTTAAAGCAGTCAGCTATTTGTCTGACAGATGCCTCCGGTCCAGCAGCTTGACTCGGCGCCAGCATGATGCCGATGTTTCATTACTGCTGATATGCCGAGCTGACTCCACACTCACACCTGAAAAGTTACACATTTGTTCTCAGCGAACTGATGGAAACCTGCAGGTGCACGAGAACAGTTTAGAGAATTGGCTTGAAGTTGTGTACGGGTGGTGTGATGCTCGGGTATCGATTAGAAAGGCCAATCGAATGTGCTTTTATTGCAGTTTAATGGACATTCGAAAACACACGAAGCATCAACGGAAGAAAGAAAAATGGATTAAAAGCACCGTGCATGTACTTAAGTTGATGTGGATTTTCATTTCACTTATTTAATGTGAACACGTGAAAGAAAGAGAGAGACAAGAAAATGTCAAAACATTCAGAAAATCGTTTTACGGAGCCTTTCTGGTACTAATAATATTTTACTTTCATCATGTTTTGGGACTGTATGTTCAAGAACGCAGTAGAATGTTACATAGAACTTTCAAGAGAAATATAATAAACTGGTCAGCATTTAAAAAAAACAAACAGTTCTACAAAATAAGTTTCAAGGCCTGCTGCATGTAAATAAGACTTTGTTTTATGATAACTTGGCACAAATGCTCTTATAAAACACATCTCCTGATTTTTCTTTGATATGTCCTTGAGATACGTCAAATGATAATAGTCTTTTTTTGATAAAGTTCTTTCTTTACAGAAACCATTCATTGGCTTCACAAACCCCTGAACTCAGACTCCCAGTGGTTAGATCACATCAGCTAATGTTGGTTTGTTTCAAACACACACCCTGCTCATGTTTGTCCTTGTGCATCTTCCAGGCGCAGCATGTGTTCAGTGCCAGGATGATGGCTCCACCCACACATGGCCAACCCAGCCTGGTCTCTTCCGCAACTACGCAGTACCCAGAGCAGACACACACCATGTATGGTATGTAAAGATATGGTTTGTTTTTGGGCTGTGCAGCTGCTACACAAATGCTCTTATAAAACACATCATGTTCAGCAGGACTCGTATCTCTGCTCCAACTGGCTCTGTTGTTTGTCCTCTCAGTGTCTGCAGGTCCGATGCCTCAGCAGTACCCCCACCCAAGCGCTACCTTGCACCCTCACCCACAGCACCCCCAGCCTTCTGCCACGCCCACAGGCCAAGCCCAACAAGGTGGTCCGCCCCAGCATGGGGGGCCGCCTAGCCACCCTGCCGCCAGCCCAGTCCAGCACCCACAGCACCCACAGGCAGCAGCAGGTCAGTACAAATAACACTGGTCTACAAGTCAAATGCTTCCGGAATAAAACGAACAAGATGTTCCCACATGTGTGTTAGTGATAAGAAAACTCTAGTCTTAAATGCTGGTTGGATCAACTTTCTAAGATAAGTCTGGAGTCAAAATGGGAAATTCTTAGAATCAACATGAGAATAGGTTTTAGTCCTAAGGAATATTGGTCTCAGATCTACTTCCAAACACTGCACATTATGACCAATTCACTTTACAGGTTCTTTCTAGTGGAATATTTACTAATCCATTATATACATGTACATAAACCAGCATATATGTGGAATAACACACCATCATATATATTAAAAACATGAACTAACCAGCACTAAAGTCATTTGTTTTCTGATTAATCTGATTAAAGTATGTAAGATTTAACACATTTAATGTCTGAAGCAGATATTTTCTAAAAAAAAAAAAACAACAAAAAACATTGTAGAGCAGTGTATTCAGACTGATGCTGACATTTTAAGACCAGGTTTAATGTTTTTTTTTTTTTACCTTTAACACTCACTGTGACATTTGTTTTTACCTTTGAGACCAGGACTAACTGTTGACAGTTCTGTTGAGTTTTCAGACAACAGGAAACTGTTCTCAAACGGGTTAGATATTTTTCCAGAGGCAAGGCAGGTTTGTTTGTATAGCGTAGTTCATACACAAGGCAAACCAGAGTGCGTTACAGAAATGGAATACAGACCAGTTAAAACCACACATTTGTAATTCAAATGGATTAGCAGATGCGCCTTTGGTTTGAATGGATAAATAACATGTTCGGTGTTTGTATGTGTTACAGCAGCCGCAGCAGCCCAAGCCCTCCACCTGGCCAACCAGCCCCCACAGCAGCAGATGTACTCCGCCTTGGCCCCCACACCCCCCTCAATGACCCCAGGGCCCAACCCTCAGTCCCCCCAGGCCTCGTTCCCCTCTGCTCAGCAGACCGTCTACATCCACCCTCAGCAGGTGCAGCACGGCTACAACCCGAACCACATGGCACATGTGCAGCAGGTAGGTCATAACCTGCTCTACAGCAACTTCAGCCAAAAATCAGACTGGCTCATTTTCCTATTGTGGATTTAAAATGTGGGAGTGAGGAACTCTGGGAGCAGTTCCAGCAGGTGAAGCGGTTTCTGAATGGGACAGGTTGGCGTTGATAACACTGAGTGCTGCATTTACTGCTTCTGACTACAGCAACAAGAGTTAAATCTGGATTTATTGGGGATTTACTTATATGTTTTCAGGTTATGTGAGGACTCGAGAGAGAGAGAGAGAGAGAGAGAGAGAGAGAGAGAGAGAGAGAGAGAGAGAGAAGAGGCTGCACATTTCAATGCGTATTTAAATGTTTTTTATGAGATAAGCTATTTTAAAAAATGGACTAAGCAGAGTATGGGATTCAGTTACACAATTATACATGTATAATTATACAATTATGTATGTACTTTATACTATATATCCACATAAATTAGTTAGGGCTGTCAAAACTAACATGAATGAATCCATCATGATTAATCTGGTTAAAAATGTTAACACGATTAAATGGAACAGTTGTTTTATTGAAACGGTTGAAGGTGTTAAACATGTTATTGCATATATATTCATATTTTGGCATATGTTTAGGATTTTTCATTATTTTTTGGGGGGGGGGGCGGGTTAGTGGATTTTTAACATGTTATGGATATATTTTTCCTCTAAATTGTATTATTTCATAGTGTGTTTTGTGGAAAATTTTTGTCCAAAAAACCCAGAGGCACAGTGGTTAATCATCATAAAATGTTTTGCACACTGAAAGATTTCACTGAAGCACGACCAGCTTAAAATACCACAATAACATGAAGGATACATTAGTCAAGGATTCTGCTAGCACTAGGCTAATGCATCAGTGTAGATAGATTCACTTCTTTCTTGAGTCCGTTTACGTCATGAAAATGAAACTCAAAAGATTAGAAGTTAACATTTAATCATGATTAATCGAAATTGATCCAAAGCAACCCTGTGGTTAATTTGATGAAAATTATGAATCATTTGACAGTCCTAATATAAATGTATGAAGTGTTTTTACACACAAATATATTTGTGAAAAAACACTTCATACATCACCTAACCAGTATTTTTGTCATTTTATTACATCTTATTAAAGTTCATAGGACTTAGCAGATTTTGGGGGAGATACAGACCAGTGTTATTGGCCTGACAGATGACTAGTAACAAGTTTTCAAAACAAAGATCCAGAAATAATTGAAGGTTCTTGTTTGTCTGGTTCCGATCACAGCTGATGTTTGTCTTGTCTCCTAAAGTGACTTTTTTCCTCTTCTCTTTCTCACTCTTCAGGCCCATATGCAGTCTGGTATCGTGCCCTCCCACCATCCAGCGCAGACCCACCCCCCAATGATGCTTATGGCTACCCAGGGCCCCCCAGGGGGTCCTCAGCCCCCCATGCCCCAGACTGCCCTCAACCCCATCCCTGTTTCCTCTACTACACATTTCTCCTACCTGGCACATCCACAAGGTACATGTTTTTAAATGTTGTTTTCTCTTTTTTTTTTTTATTTGAGCAGAGTTTCTTAAAAAGTCTGACATCCCATAATTGTAAGTTCAGTCCAACATGAAGCATCTGCCCGTGAAAGTAAAGAACGGTTGTAACGGTATTGCAGTTGGATATGAAATGAAATGCTGTTTTTATTTGCTTAGATTTAGTTTTTTAATACTAGATCTGTTTTCTCCATGTACAGTCGTTCCATCCACACATCTCCCTCGTACTGTTAAGGATGGGAAGCGCTAAGAATATAACGATTCAATTATCAATTGTGCTTATTGATCCAATTCTCATTAGGTGAGGGAATTAAAAAAAAAAAAAAAAAAAGGGGGGTGAAACATAAGGTGCTTTACTAATTGTCCCACATTGTTATGCACCTCATGTCCTTTTCCTTACTTTGGGAAACTTTTATTTGAGGGGGAGGAGGGGGGGGGTCATTTGTTCCCTGCACCAGAACCCAGATAATGCCCTGGTGTTGGCACTGTCGCTAGATTCACAAGCGTCGCTAAGTAGTAGATCAAATGCGTGACATTCCTCCAGATGAATCACATGCTGTGTGGACAAATGTTTGAGCGTATTGGTGGGATTTCCCCGTTTTCATTTAGGGAAATACAAACTCACCCAAACACCGTGGGCAGCTTTTACACCTTATTCCAGATCAAAGTCCAGCCCCAGTGCTGGTCCGGACTCCCATGAGAACCAGTGTGCTTCATCGTACATCATCATCCCAAATTAGAGTCTGGACTTTTTGAAGGCAAATTTTTGTGTGAAAATGACGTCTCCTATTTTCCTCACAAGGCCGATGACCCTGATCAATCCTGGTGGTGTCCAATCTGTTAAACATTACAGACATGAGAGGACACTTACTGCATCAGTTAGATTAAATAACTTGTTCCATCACTGAAGTATTTACCCATCGAAGGATCTGAGCTATTAGCTTAGTTCAATTGAGTGTCAGTCTCCTGTAATCAAAACAGAAGTTGATGCAGTGAAATATTACATGTGCGACTGTTTTGTTTTGGATGGGCAATGTAGTCGTGCACTGATAAAAGCAAGAATGACTTTCTCTAGGTCTATGAGATAAAAAGCCAGAAGGTAGAACTGGAAAAAAAAAAACAAACTTGTCTTTCACCACCACAACAACCTGCTTTAATAAACTATATAGTCAGTGTAAACTAGAATCAAATGGATGAACATTTACGGTGCTCTCTGTGAACATAACATGACTCTTTCCCCCATTTTGTGTGGTCTCCTCCTCAGTGCAACACCATCAGCAGCAGCTGTAGATAGAGGGCGCCAGCGAGCCGAGGGAAACTCTGCCACGCACTCTTCAACCAGAGCCTTCATAAAGCAGGCCACGAAGAGAATGAGCCCTCTCTCTCTTTCTCTCTCTCTCTCTCTCTCTCTCTCTCTCTCTCTCTCTCCTCATCCCCACCAGACATGCTTCACATCAGCTTTTCTCCCCCTCCCCTCCCTGTCCCCCCCCCTCTCTCTCCTTCCCTCCCAGACTAGGCAATAAGAGAATGTTAACAGGTTGATGCAGTGAAATGTTTTAACAAACTAGAACGTTTTAACGGACAAGACTGCTCCTATTTTGCCCCGTAAACACACACACAAACACACACACACACACACACACACACACACACACACCTACAAATGCACATCTCATACACAGGTTCAGGGGTTCCCCAATTGCAACTCGAGTCAGCTTGCCAAGTAAAGATGTGAACGAGAGAATGAGAAAATTAATCAGTGAGAGTGAAGAAGATAATTCAACTGGAACTTGTTTTGTCTGCACCTTGTTATGGAAAAAAAAAAAATCTTCCAACTTGTAGACAGTATTAATCTTACTGTTTATTGCTGCTGCTATGTGCTGCGTTTGTTTCCAGACTACATGACAGGTTTCTAACCAAACTAAAAACAAAACGTGACGAAGCTTCCTGTGAAATAAACAACATGTTGGCAGCCAAGAGGACAGGAGAAACGTTATTTATGAAATTCTAATGGCTGAGGTGATCAGATCCCACTTCTCACCTGACCCTTATGTAACTTTTAAGTTAAAACTTTTACTTTGTAGATAATATAAATAATTTAAAAAAACGAGCAAAAAAATTTAAAAACAATAAAAAAGTTTTAAAAACTGAATGGTTTACTGTGGTTGTCTTTATTTTACTGCCTCTAATGTGGGTCCCATTAAGATTAAAGACCGGTTTCCATGGTGACAGGACTTATTCCAGACTTGACATGGATGAAACTTGCATCGTTCATTGTAGAGCTGCACAATATATCGTTTGAGCATCGACATTGTAATGTACGTGTGCGCAATAGTCACATTGTAGATCCTGCGATAATTTTAAGTAATTTTTAAAATTTGTATATATATTTTTTTTCTTGAATTTTAAAATATATATATTTTTATTCATTTATTTGTCCTTTATTCATTAGTTTATTTTAATTCGATTATTTCGGCTACAAGAAAGATGACACAGAAACATATGTTCTGTGTCGACCACTAATCTGTTTTTCGCAGGGTTAGAAAAATCACAATATCGTGGAGCCCGAGTTCACTTTCATCCATCGTGATCTGAAGCACTTTAGAAAATAAAACCAGCAGATCTTGAAGACATGGATCAACATTCACTGTTTTTTGCGTCTTTAATGAATAGAATCTTTGCGTCTGAATAGAAAATGAGCATCTTAAACTGGAAATGTCAAATTATTCTCACAATTTAAGGTTCAAAACTAGAGGACAAACTGTAGATTAACAGAAGAATAGATATAATTATAGTAATAATAATGTAACTAAAATATTTAATTCCAGTTTTACAGGTTAAAAATGGTCAAACAGGAATGTCTTGAATCCTCTGATTTGTCATTCATGTTAATAACTTCCTGTAAAACCTGCAGAGATCACAGTTTTAAAATTCTGTACCCCGAGACTGGAGAAGTCAAAACTTAGTAATTTTGGAAAAGTTAGTGTGAAACATGTCAGATTTTTGTTCCAGAACATCTATAATAATCCAAGGCATTGAACGCTCAAAGCTTAAGGTGGTTTTTAATGTGAAACTTCAGTGAAATAAGTTGTATTTCATTATTTTATTAGTGGAGTAGCAATATTTCTGAAAAGATGATGCAATTTGAAACTCATTTTCCAGAGTTGGAAAAGTTACAAAAGTAAAATAATCAAGTTGTGGAAAAATCTTAGATGGGTCTTCATTTGACTCTGTTGAAAATTTGACTGTTAATCCATATTTTTCAAACCACTATTCTATGCCCAACTAAATAAACTAAGGTAAAGGTGTTTGAGAATTTTGGGGATTTTTAGAGCAAAGGAAGTTTTTGTAAAATAAAAATGCAAAGATAAATGCTACAGATTTGGTTTGAGGCTGTAGTTACTAAATCCTCTGATACTCCCTAACTTTCACTGGAAAAGCCTTCATTCAAATTCTATGATATTCCAGAAATTCCCTGACCCACAGGAACACCGACTCCAGTGTCACCCACAGTTACCTGGCTTGTGTCACCCGCTGGAGCCAGTGTCACCCGCGGAAACCCAGGCTCCACTGTCACTTGCAGGTACCTGGCTCCCTGACTCATGGTTCACTTTATGATGGGTTCACACCCCTGGCTCAAGGGTTCAAGAGAGGGGCTAAATGAGGCTTCAGGGGCACCTGGGCAGCTCTAAGTATAGGTTCACAGTTCACTTCATCATGGTTTCAGGTCCCTGGCTCATGGTTCATTTTATGATGGGTTCACGCCCCTGGCTCACAGTTCACTTCATCATGGGTTCAGACCCCTGGCTCACAGTACACTTTATCATGGGTTCAGGCCCCTGGCTCAAAGGGCCAAGTGAGGGGTTAAATGAGGCTCCAGGGGGGCCTGGGCAGCTCTAGCTATAGGCCATACAGGCAGGGGCCTAGAGAGGAGCTAAATGAGGTTCTAGGGGGAGCTGGGTAGCTCTAGCTATAAGCTCACAATTCACTCCATCATGGGTTCAGGTCCCCGGCTCACGGTTCACTTCATCATGGGTTCAGACCAAGGGGCCAAGTGAGGGGTTAAATGAGGCTCCAGGGAGACCTGGGCAGCTCTAGCTATAGGCTCACGGTTCACTTTATAATAGGCTCAGACCCCTGGCTCACAGTTCACTTAATGATGGGGTCAGGCCCGTTGCTCACAGTTCACTTCATCATGGGTTCAGACCCCCGGCTCAAGGGGCCAAGTGAGGAGTTAAATGAGGCTCCAGGGAGACCTGGGCAGCTCTAGCTATAGGCTCACGGTTCACTTTATAATAGGCTCAGACCCCTGGCTCACAGTTCACTTTATCATAGGTTCAGACCCATGGATCACGTCAAACAAAATCACACAGAATCCAGTGTTTCTTGGTTAGGTTTATTTTACAAAAAGTCAAATATACAGTTGATATATATTTAATATAATTTAGAATGCTTAGAACTGAAAGGGATGCCAAGACAATGACAGGTTCCAAAGCGCTGATGTGGTTTTTCATTGGCTGTTGAGGGGATGTTGAACTGGAATGTTTACAGTGCTAAGTTTAACAGAACCAACAGTATTGAGAACACATTACATTCATCAACTGGACATTTTTTATTCTCCAAAATAAACATGGCGGGAGGGCAACTAAAAGCTGCAGCTGGAGTGTATGTTATCAATGAAGGGACACCTTCATAAAATCACCTGAGGTACACGGTGGGGTGGGGGAAGTTATCTGCCATTAACTCGATTGTGGAGCTGAAGAAAATAAACTAACCATGTGACACAGAAGCAGCTGGAAAGCGCCATTAAAGCCCTGGGTTGTTTTTTTGGGGGGGGAGGGGTTCAACAAAGCATTGACTTTTTCTGAAAAATCCTACTTTTTTTTTTTTAAGCCTTTGAGAGCAGATGCAAACATGAGATTCTTCTGCTATTTCATCCAACTATAAGAAGAAGAAACTGGAGGAGGAGGAGGAGGAGCCATCCTTCGTACATAAAGGTGTGAAGCACGGAGCATCTGTCAGATATTGCACTACACAAGTTCTGCACAACATCACACCCTGAGTTTTTGGAAAAACGGGGAAAAGCAACAGCAGCTTTTCTGGCAAAGGCACAGTCATTCTCCCTAGAGTAAAAAAAGAAAAAAAAAACAACTAAGAATCAGCAAAGAGAGGGGACTGATAGTTAGAATAGTTACTGTTACCGTTGCTTTCCCTCAGCAGAAGTGAAGAAGAAGAGGAGGAGGGGGTCTGGGGTTTGTTTAGTCTTGGGGACATAAAGGCAGGAAGACCAACCGTACTTTTGCCAAAAACCTCCTTGTTTTTGTTCCCCTTATAGACACTTCAAAGATGTCAGTTTGATGGTGATCATACATTAAAGAGAACTTACACAACCATTGTTCCTTTGGTCGACAACGCTGACCTACTGAGGAGAAATCACAGCCCACTTACTCTGCTCATGTTCCTGAACACACCAAACGGGAACGTCACTCTTAACCAATAAAGACCCAAACATCCACCTTTTCCCATAAAAACATCTACTGATAAACACTGTTTTTTTCCCAGTTGATCCACTAACCCATGTCATTTATTGGTGTAAAATGCAGTTTGTCATCAGATATGACCATATTTGGACGTTCAGAGGCTTCCGTAGTTACTGTGGAAACACAGCCATCTTCTACAACATTCCTTCACTAGTAAAACCCATGACAGTGGATGAACACAATGGGTTTTATGTTCAGTTAATGAGAGATTTTGCTGAAAAAGTCACTTTTTCACCATTTTTTTTATATAATAACTTTCAACTTTACTCTGAGCTTTTATGAACATCCACCAGATTAGTCAATTAAATGTAGGAAAATACCTGATTTCACTGAAAAAAAAAACAGCCCCAAAAAATACTGAAGATAATATTGCAATAAATATCGATAAATCATTTTAGACTGGCAGCGTAGCGAACCAATTGTTAAAATAGGTATACAAACACCAAATTTGGCAAATATATATTGATGAGCATATTCTGTATGTTTCAAGATGTGGAGGAGAGATATGGTGGCCATTTTTGATTCACAGTATACATATGTACAGGGTGTCCCATAAGTCTCTATACATAGGAGACATAATACTTTCCATACATATGTGGTTCTAACATGTATGTAACCCTAGCGAAAAGAATGCATTTGAATGAAGAGCAACAAATTGAAATGTCAGTTATATAGAGCATATAATATAAATAAAAATGGTTTAAGTCAAGAAATGTTTATTTTCCCTATGTATGGAGACTTAAGAGACACCCTTTATATAGACTATATATACCAGAGTATAGTGCAAACCAATGCTCAATGAAGTATAAAATATGTTTCTCCCAATATATATGATTGGTGATTCAGTAAAAACGACTACATTTTGAGATTTATTTTCACCATGCAACCAAATGAGCAATTCTGGAATATTCAAAAAGTATTAATTTATGTATGTGACATTAATATATTGCTGTCATTTATTTATGTATTTTTGTGACTAGCTGCTCATTAATACATATCACTGCAAATGTAATATTGTTTTATTCTAAAGCTGAAAATGTGATAATTTATTCGCCTAGATGAAATACAAAATCATTAACATAACAAGAATCCAAAATCCTAAACGGTATGTGCGGCCATTTTTTTAAATCACCACTTTGTTTTTCCAAGTAAATATCTTGAGTGACTCCACATTTAAATTTGTTCAGAATATGTAAATCTACAAGTGACCAAATTTGGTGCTTTTATACCAAACTGAACATTTGGTTTGATAGTTGGGACTAAGCCGTTGGACTGCTTCAGGATGGGTAAAGTATGGAGAAAAATCCATTCGGGAAGTGTCATAAATGTCATAGTAGGTCTTTATGGGTTAAAAAAAAAAAGAGAAAAAAAAAGAAAACGGAAATAGCAAGACTAAATCTGGTCGAATTGATACATGAAGCCAAGGTTTTACTGAAGGTAAATCTTTATCAACTGCTGGAGTTAGTGTTAAAGCAAAGTTAGAAAACAATCAGACAAGTCCGCAGCTACGGGATATGAAATATGAAGCCTCAGTTACTACAATAAAATACAGACTCCATCCATTTCATCTTTGGATAAATGAAATTCTCGCTCGTGTGTGAAAACCACGTGGGTTTGTGGAATTTTCTGCTTCGTAGACAGAACGCTGCAGATTTCTCAAACGGGTTCAATTCTTCTGATTCGTCGGAGGATGATGAGAACTCCGGTGGTTCCACACAAACGGACAGGGTTTCACCGAATAAGTCTGACCTGAGTGACCTTTGACCTGTCACAGTGCAGCTTTAAATGGAGCGTTTGCGAAGGCACCTCGAAATCCAGTTCAGCGTGTTCCGCTCATACATCTACCCACTGTATTTCATTTTCTAAAACAATATAAGATAGTTTTTTTTTTTTTTTTTTTTTGGTTACTGTGGTGAAAATATTTGGAAGAAAAATAGTTAATGCTATGAGTGTAAAAAGTAGAGCTGAAGGTGTGACACCACAGTGATGATTCTTTTAACTCTGTAGTCGTAAGAAAATATCTCTTATCTGTTGTTCTGTGTGTCTACGGAGGCACTTGTGTGTGACTCTGGACCTGCACCGTGTCACCAGCACCGGTCCAAAACCAGCCCAAAGGAGGAATTTACAAAGTGCAAAAATGACGCTAAACATATTAACAGTCAAGGATGTAAAACTCCAGCACATCAGACCAGTGAACAAACAGCATAAAAACCTAGAATTAATCATCTTCATTTTAACATGAAAAATTCCCAAAGTAAAAAACCAACATAATAAAAAATACTGACATTTACAAACTATAGTTTCGCAGAAAATGCGAATAACCTAGGAACAACCTAATTTCTTACGAAAAATAAGTGCATTTTTAACAATATTATGCCTGTGACTACACATTTTGTGTCATGTGCAAATGTGTAAAAGCTAAAATGAGGCAGAATAATTGTGAAATTGCAGGTTGTACGTGGTAATTCAGGTCATTCACTTTGATTTTGTGAAATGACAGTTCATAACCATCAGCATGTTCATAATGTTTTGTAATTAAAGAGAAATATTTAAAGTTACATTATTATTTCTTGGTGTTTATCCTGTTATTTTACTGGTCTGGCCCACTTCAGATCAAAGTGGGCTGCATGTGACCCATGAACTTAAACCCTATTTCTGTTTCAGATTTGAGCTTTTACTTTGAAAAGCGGTGCAGGTTTGACTGCGTCGGTTTTTACTGTCACATTAAATGACATTTGCCCTGTTTTCACTTGGTTCTTTTTCCTGCTTTGGTGACATGAAACCCTGTTTATGACGCCAAAAAACTCAATCTGACTTAGTAGACTGTCTGGCCCAAAAAAAAAAAAAAAGTCACACATTCAGTATTTATTTCACTGCATCACCTTTGGTTTTGATTCCAGGAGATTGACACTGGATTTAATGAAGCAAATAGTTCAGATTGTTCCATATGAAAGAACTGCAGTGGTTAACAATGTTTCAGCTGGAACTAGTTATTTAATCTAACTGATGCCGTCAGTGCCCTTTCATTTCTCTAACCTCTAACAGATTGGACACCTCCAGGGTTGATCAGATTTGTGGTAGAACATCAGACATTATTTTCACAAATTAATTTTCCTCCAAAAATTCCAGACTCTTACTGTGGATGATGAAGAGTTGATGCAGCGGTCTGATTCTCCATGATCAATAATCAATAATGAACCCTTTGATGCATATATGTGACCCTCCAGCACAAAACCAGTGGTTCAGTCTCACAGCAGTGTTTCTAGCTTTAGCCTCAAATATGTGATATGGGTCAAAATTATCGAATTTGAAGTTTATGCTTAAAATCCAAGTAAAATGTCTCCTGAACACTTTTAACTATGAGTTTTTGTGAAATTCCTACCGTAAGTGCTTCAAATCATGCCTTTTAGGAAGAACAACAACTGACTCTGACGGTAATTAAGTTTAAAACAAAGAAAAATCGACTCAAAACACGACTTTCCTTGGCGCTTACGTTAGGTATTTCCCTGTCATGTTTGGTATCGTTGGAAAGATGGGGATTCTCTCCAGACAACCCTTAAATAGAAATCTATGTAATTAGTAACTGACTCCCTGATGAAGGCTATGATGCCGAAATGCGTTGGGGTTTTTATATGATTTTTTATATGATTTTATAGGTTTTTGTAATCAAGCCAATTTAATAAAGGCTTTTTTATTTTCACTTATAAGAGAGTGCCTTGGAATTTTTTCTTTTTTATCTATGTCAGACATGTCCAAACCATTCCCAAAGGGCTGGTGTGGCTGCAGGTCTTTGTTCCAACCAAGCAGCAGCACACCAGACTGGACTCAATTAATCAACTGATTTCAGTCTTCGGAGAGTTGATTGATCAAACTGTTTACTCTTGGTTGGTTGGAACAAAAACCTGCAGCCACACCGGCCCTTTGTGGAATAGTTTGGACATGCCTGGTCTATGTAATTATATATGTGAACCAATGGTAGGCCTCAGAATAAAGCCTTCTCCAGTAAACAAAATCCCTTGTTGCTATAGTGATGTTGAAAAAACAGCCTCTGATTGGTTGAATTAGTGTCACGCAAGCATTTCAGATAAATACAAAATACTAATTTCGGAAATTTGACCCAAGTGACTGGTTTTGCACTAGAGGGTCACATATACTGGTCACTCCAGACAGTTATTCCACAGCTGGTCTCTTGTATATTCATGGGTTTTGTGGATTAATGCATCATCCAATACTGTAATTCATACCATTACTGTAACTTTGATGTTTTTGATGGACAAAATAATATTCGTTTTAAATTAATTTTTTGCATATTATCCCCATTAAGTAATAACTAAAGTAATAACTAGTATTAGTTTGTGAAAATGTGAGAAAACACATTAATTCATTTTCTGATGTTGAGTTTCTTTGTAATTCCATGAAAAATAGGTTAATATAAAAAAAAAAAAAAAAAACCCATTTCAATCACATTGTGTTTTTCATGCCTAAAGAAGAATAAAAACCCTCAGGAAAGAAATCTTGGCTAAGATTCTCATAATTTAACTACAGGTGGAAACAATATGATCAACCTTATTGTGAAGTTACATGAGCATTATGTGGAAAAAAAGATGTCAAACTAAAGGTTTCCTGTAATTAAAACCAAAGGTGGTGCAGTTAAATGGTGCATGTGGGACTGTTTTTTTTGGCTGGACAGTGTATGTCTACAATTAAATAGTTTCACATCGTTCCTTTTCATCACCAGTGTTTTTGGTTCTGGATATAAACTGTACTTGCACAGTTTATGTTTTGGACAAAGACTCTCTGGTAACTTTGCAGAAACCAAGTTCTGAGGAACAGGACAGACTGAAGAATGTGAACACACTGATGCACATGTTCCGTCATTAAAAAATAAGACGTGCTCTTACACACACACACACACACACACATTGACACAAACATACAGTACACACACACACAGCCGCTTGTTCTCACTGCTTCAGTCATGCAGTGCTGTTGAACGCTGATCTGAGATCTGCTCTGTGGTTCTCTGTAATCGCTTATCAGGAGGTTTGGGTTGTTGAAAAAAAAAAAAAACACTACAATTTCTATAAAATGGCTTCCCGACTGACTTTAACCAAGGTTTCGTCGCTTTTTTTTTTTTTGGTTGGTTTTCTAGTTTTCTACAAAAGAATCTGTGTATAGAAAATAATACACATTGTTTCTAAAGTGCACTGAAAGCGTGTGCACTTGGATACATAATAATGCGCTAGAGAAGGAGAATGCACTAAAGTGTGTTCACACTCTAAAACAGAGTGCTATTTATTGTAGAAAAAGTTGGGAGTTTGCTCCACACTTTTAGATGTGTGATCTTAAATATTTCAAAGCACCACCGGATTTAACTTTCCCATGTGGTTTCGTGCCAAAGAAGTTAAATCAAGCGCACCTGTAGAGGCCGGTAACGTAAGAACAGCTGATAACATAATAAATATGCCCTTTTTAAAATGTAATAAGCCACTAAGGTCAGAACTGGTTAATATTACAAAAGTCCTGAACCACAATAACTTTTGGCCAATAATGTAATATTTCTTTTTACATATGGGCTCAGTTATTACATTTGCAATGATTTTTTTTTTTCACCAAGTCAATAACAATAATTTATTACATTATTGGCCAGAAGTTATTATAACATTGGTTCAAGACTTATGACATTATTAACAATAAAAATGGATTAGATTTTTTTAAGGCACCCACATTATTGATCCATTATTCATTCACTCTCACATTCACACTCTAGTGGTGGTAAACTACATATGTATCCATAAATGCCCTGGGGCAGACTGACAGAACCACCTATGGTCCCTCTGACCACCACTGAACATTCATACACCAGTGTAAGTGGCACTGGAGGTTGTGCCCAAGGACACAACGGACTGACTAGGACAGAGCAAGATTCGAACCGCCAACCCTTCAGTTAACGGACAACCCACTCTACCTCCTGAGCCATGGCCGCCCATTATTGGCTTATTACATTTAAAAAGGGTCAATTTATTACATTATAGGCTTTACACATTTCGATGATCACATTGATCATAATTAGAAATGTCTTAAAATATATATATTTATATATATATATTGTTTTTGTTTTTTTGCCTGGGCTGGAGGACAGCTACACATGTGGCTCTCCTTCTCTCACACACACATACAACCTGACTATCAGTAAAACACAGATATTCATCAATGTTCCAGAAATACATTCACTGTGGACTGTGGTGTTGGCCTCACACTCAATACTCAACACACACCCACTGTGGGAAAAACACCACACACTCGTCCAAGGCTTCAGGAGTGTGTTTGATCACGTTAGTATCAGCTGTTTGATGTGTGTGTCTGTTTCACAGGTGACTGTTGTCTGTCCGTCCGTCCATCCATCCATCCGTCTGAGGTCACGGCGGTCAAAGCAACATGTACTGGTTGTCTATCGCCCGCTTGCGTCCTCTCTCGGGCTCCAGCTCATAGTCCGAGTCGCGCTGAGGGATGATGGGAGCGTGGGTGCTGGGGTGGCGGAACAGGGACCGGCGTCCCATGGACTCGCTCCGACGCAGAGGGGCGGGGGGGTCCGGTGGGGGAGGGTTGGCGTGGGGGGACGGCTGGGGGGCGGACCTGGAGGCAGAGGTGGCGCTGGTGGCGGAGCAGGAGGACGGAGGCTGACTGGAGCTTCGGGCCAGGCTGCAGTGAGCCAAATTGGGCTCTGAGCTCCACCGGTGAAGGGAGAAGGGGGCGAGGAGGGTGCCTGACAGCTGACCTGAAGTAAGGGACACAAACATAGCTGTTGGTATGATGGGAAAATGATGTTATTAGACAAAAACTACAGTCTGAGAGGAAAACTAAGTAAAAACTATGATGAACTCAGGGGATACACAGCAATTAAATTTACTACCATTTAATACCTCTTTTTTTTTTTTTTTGTACAATCATCATGACACTGAATTCCAAATGTTAATCATAAATCTTTTGTATGTAATCATTGGACTAATTATGCACTACGTTAAAAGTTATCATTTAAGAGGGAAACATAACTTTAATATGTATGTATGTTCATTAATGTGCAATGTCCTGAAAAAATAAAGAATAGTTTTGCTGCTAGAATGTTAATAATCAAACAAACAAACAAAAAAAAAAGGGAGGGGGGGGGGGGTCAATAATCAATCGATACTCTGTGACTTTAACAGAGGTCCGTCTGAGCAGTGCAGACCCTCACCCTGTGAAGGAGGGCTGGATCCGGCCACTACGAAACTGGAAAGTGTGACGGCACCGGCGGCTCCGCACTCCAGCGGGATGGGGAAGAGGCGGAAGTGACTGAGCATGTCCATAACGGAAGGGAAGCGCAGGTGTTGGACCCTGCATTGACCCCAGTCAGTTAGAGACAGACGCAGGTGCTGCACAAAGACAGGGGACAAAACACACATGCATGTATTAAACCATCATCATGCTGTTACTAAACGTATGTGCCTTTGTAGATCCACGCTCATCTGGAGTGCACATGTGTAAATGATCAGCTGACGCACAGTTCTGTTAAAAGGGCATATTTTTCTTAACCTCCCGAGACCTTGAGTCCTCTTTTGGGGACTTTCACTGCTTTATTGACGAAAAATCTAGGACAAAGGGCAAAGGTCATTCCATAAAAATGTAAAAAAAATCCGTCTGAAAAAACTGTTGCGTTGTACCGTTTCTACAAAAGGCAATTATTTATCGTAAAATAGTCCAAAATTGTACTTTCCTCTGTCTCAAGAGGTGAAGACATTTGCGGTTGTTCAGATTTTTCACATCATTTATGAAAGGTACAAGACAGATAGTTTCCTCATATATTATTTAAACTTCTCTGCATGAAAATAAAGAGAAATATTCGGAGTAGTTATTATTTATAGGCTGTTAGTACGTTATTATTTTACCGCTGTGATCCATTTGAGTTAAAAATGGGCTGAATTAAAAGAGTCTGACACCAGTGGATTAGATCAAACTCATTTTCAGTCAGGGGGCACATGCAGCCCAGTGTGATCAGAACTGGGCAGGACCAGTACAATAATAATGTAAGAGCTTAGAAATAATCTATATTTATTTCTTTGTTTTAGTGTGAAAAAAGTAAAAATGACATGATGAAAAGCTGAACAACCGTGTTCAATCTGAACATAAAATTTCAGTTTCACTTTTGCATTAAATCTATGGATCAATAACAGTGGATGAAAACACTTGTTTAATGTTCATTAACATCTTTACTGTCACTTTTTCTTCAATTTTCTCTGTAATTTAAGAACTCATAACTGTAATCTGAGCTTTGATGAACATCTACATGATAGAACATTAAATATAGAAAAATGCCTCATTTTCACTGACCCCCCCCCTCAACCCCCCCCCCCCCCCCCCAAAAAAAAAAAAAAAAAAAAACTACAGTGGATAAATATATAAATATTATAATAAATGTTCATCAATGATTTATGAAAAGTTAAATATAGGGAATAAATATTTTGGAATGGTGTAGTAGTGAGTCTTTTAGGATTTAACATTTGAGTCTCATAAGGAGAACAGTATCCCTGTTTACATGGGAGTTTTTATTCCTATTTAATTCTGAATAAAAGTTGATTCCTCTTTAATATGAACCATGAAAACACCTATTTCCATTTGAAAATTATAATTCCGAATTAAACTTAATTCCGAATAAAGTCACTGGTTTATTCTGACCTTAATTCCGAATTAGATAATTCCTCTGACATGTAAACAGTTAATTCCTCTTTAACATTATTCCCATTGTTCTGCACATGCTCCTGGTCTCCTCATGCACATATTCCACTGTCAGCATTAGTTTGTTGATTCAGTCGAGCTGCTGCTTTGTAATTATCAGACAAAATAAAAGCAAAAATCCCATGTAGTATCTGATCTAACAAGTTGATAGTTGAAACAAACACAAAACAGGAAGTAGACACAACTGTTTTCTTCCAGGAGACATCCAGATGTCAAGTGGCTGTTCTGTCCAATCAGAACCTCTGTACCTCCAGCTCTTAAAGCCCAATTAACTAGAGCAAAATACACCCATTTTCATAGAAAAATTTATTCGGAATTAACATTTCCATGTAACCATGAAGGACACAGCTTTAATTCCGAATTATTTTATTCTGAATAAATAATTTAGAATTTAAAAACATCATGATAACATATTGAGTTCCCAGAGTTCCCATGTGAGACCTTCTGTAGCTTTGGGTTAGGGTTAGACTTTGTCATTCTGTCTATACCTTAGCTTTGCCTTGATAGTTAAATGTGAGGACATAGTCCCCCCTGCGTGTTTCACTCTGTCGGACCAGAAACACCCCGTGACCTTCGGGTCCGGAGCTCTGAACCAAGTGGGCGGCCTTGACTCTGGAGATGGGCCCGTGGAACCAGGGGTAGGAGAACAGGAAGTGGTCGGTCTTCTGGACGCCCTGCTCGGGTAGGGCAAAGGTGACGGGGGCTGGAAGGAAGAACATGGTGGCACTGGGTCAAAACCATGGAATATGCACATTTTTCAAAGGCAAATTCAAACACTTTTAAGGGTCATTTTCAAATATTTCCAGCCCAGCACCTAATTGCTGGGGTAAAATACAGTAATATGTATACTCATAATAATCTTTTTATCTTTGGAAGTCGCTTTGACTATAATTACAAGCACTTTCAACCATTAAACTAAAACACATGTTCTTTTCAGACCTTGAAAATACAACATTGAAGTTAAAGCATTTTCAAAAATGTCAAGCACCTTAATATGAAGCTCTGACCAGACACATGACTCAATCATCAGGTGACCAGAAAGTCTCAGATATAATTTGCCCACTTGTTTGCCATATTTTCATCTTACAAATAACTTGTCTATTTATGTGTATTTTGCTTCAATCATGTGACTGAATAACTACACAAAGTTTTGTCTCAATTTTAATCAGAACTTTTCAGTTTGCTAATATAATATTATCTTTGTTATTTTTTAATAAATGCAGCTAATCCCTTAAAACTTCCAAATCTGACACATATTTTATATTTACTTGTGTAGTTTTAGGAATTAAAGAATAGATAATTAAAGCTATTATTTGTAACATTTTCACATCACCTGAATATATATATATATATATATATATATATATATATATATATATATATATATATATATATATATATATATATATATATATATATATATATATATATATATATATATATATATATATATATATGAACTCACATTTCATATTAGCATCAAGAGTGTTGATAAGGTAATTTCATACTATGAAGTCCAAATGAACACTTCCTAAATCAGACTTGATATAGTACTTTATGGAAACAGAACCCTGTTCTTAATTATTTTAGGAAAACGTCTACAATCAGCAGGATTTACTTTACTTTAAAAACTAAGATGTTCAAATTAAAGACCACATGTGCTTTCTTCTTTTTCTTTCCCACAGTCATCTTTTTCCACCTCATCCCATCACTCACTCTGACTTCCTGTCTCAGAGCTCCCTCTGTGATTGGCTGGAACCGAGCTGTCAGCTGATGACGGGAGGGGCTCCAGATCCACGCTGCCTGACCTGAAGCACAAAAACAGATCATATATATATATGATATAAGGGGAGAGGGGTATAGTTTCTGAGTCGTTTTGTTTGTTTGATAGTTAGCAGCTTTACACAAAAACTACTCCGGACCAATTTCTATGAAATTTTCAGGAAAGGTGGAAGGTGGTTGAAAATAGATCCCTTTAAATATTAGTGAATGTAGGTCAAAGGTTAAATGGTCTGTACTTATATAGCTTCATGGTGCTCAAAGCGCTTTACATTCACCCATTCATACACCAGTAGGTTTCTAAGGTTCTGTCAGTCCTACTGGGAGCCTAAGTCAGGGTTCAGTGTCTTGCCCAAGGACACTTCGACATGTGGACAGCCAGAGCCAGGACGCAAACTGCCAACCTCTCGGTCATTGGGTGACACGCTCTACCAACTGAGCCACAGCAACCAAAAATATCTTTTTGCAATGATAAAAGATAGGGCAAATCAGGTATAGCATTTGTAAGGGGGCGGGGGTTTGTTGTGCCTGGCACCACTTGTTTTCACAGTGTGAAGGAAAATAGGTCAATTCCACAATAAATGTGTTTTGTAATCAGTACTTTTCCTATTTGGCTGCTGCATGTGCCTTCATAAGCAGGTTTCAGTTCTGCCTCAGCTCAAGATCAGCATCCTCTTTCTGTTTGCTTGTAAAAACATGCACACAGCAGCTGCACATGTCTTCCACCGACTGTTGGATGAGATTTACAGATGCTATATGTAATTTCCATTATTAGTAGGATGGAAATAGGTAAACACAGGCCGAGTGCGATATGTCTGCATATATGTGTACAACTAAGGAGTGATTCGACTGAAGGCAGAGGAAACAGTGGCTAAAGGAACATGAAGACACACAGTGAGCAGAGACAGGAAGCCTCGTCCGCTTCACTGAGACTTAACTGTTCAATACACAAGCGCCAACACACGTTCATACATATGTGGCTGAAAACGGGAAGGTTAAAGAGGGAAGCCAGTGCCAAATCCTGCTAAAATGCTGACTGGAGATCACAGTATTCTGAATAACAGGAAGACAAGTCTCCTTTCTCCTCACTCTGTGTTTTTTCTACTTCATTCATCTGCTGTTTTATTTGAACTGGGCCAGAGTGGGGACACACACACACACACACACACCATCTGAGAAGTCAATGTGTAAATCTGAAGAAGTCCAGATTTTTATTTCTGTCAATAAATCCCACAATATCCTTCTCCAAAGTACTGTCGAACATGGTCAACATTAGTCCTTTGTGACACAGACCTGCATCTCTTTAGTCTAAACACTATTAAAAGCACATCAGTGTTCATTACATCTGAACTTTCCAACAAGAATCAAAAAACCATGTGCTGATTTTTCTGGATTGTCAAATGGCACAGAGAGAAATATATCAATAATATAGTGTGTGTGGTTTCATTTTCACAAGATTGTTCTTTGGAAATGTTTGTTAACACTGACAAAAACTATAAAGGAGGACGGCGGAGAGGTTTCAGTAATAAAAACAGATGGAAAAGAGTGGAAAGATGAAACAATAAATGAAAAAAATAAAATAAAATGAAAAGAACTAAAAAAAAAAAGCTAAAAATGTGAAAGACGTAGAAGGCATCATAAGACGTAACAAGATGAAAAAATGTAGAACGACCAAATAATGTAATGTAAAACACAAAACAAGACAAGATGATAAAAACATGTCAAAAACAAAAGGATAACAAGACAAAACAAGATAAATTAGCACAATAAAAATAAGAATAAAAGAAGAATGAAAACAGAAACAAAAAAACACCAAACTTCTGTGACAACATAACATTAAACATAAATTGTTGTGATCTTTCTGTAAAAGATAAGAGGAAAAAAACCTATAATAAAGACATAAACATGGTTTGTTGCTTTACTTTTTAGAAGGAATGGTTCCTCGTATCTTGCCAGTAGTGAATATTCATTTTCTGAACCTGCTTCATCCTCTCTAGGGTCATGGGGGTCATTTAGAGTCCATCCCAGACACTTAAGGACAAAGGCTGGATGAGTCCCCAGTTCATCCTCACATAGAAAGGCCCCACCCCCTTCAACTGATGTTGGAATCGAACCCAAAACCTTTTTGCTGTGAGGCACCTGTGCTATCCACTGCACCACCATGTAAATAATGCTACAAAATTCTAGCAAATACAATCATTCAACATTATAATGACTGGGAAGAGTCAGAATTATGGATAACAATACAAGAGTTCATGATATACTTTTCCACATTTGGGTACAGGTTATATTCTGAATCGTAGCTGGAGCTGCACAATATATTGTTTGAGCATCAACATCGTAATGTATGTGTGTGCAATAGTCACATTGTCACTGTAATGTAGGAGACGAATGAGCTTAACGTTTTCTCATCTAATTTCAATAGAACCTGACACACACTGAGCACATCACAATAATTTTGAACCAGTTTTGAGTGAGTCACTGGTAACAAGACTGAAAAATGAGCGACCAACAAGAGAAAATCACCAAAAACCAACAAGAGAAAGTCACCCAAAACCAACAAAAGAAAATCACCCAAAACCAGGGCTCGGTGCCAGAAACAAAAGCAACATCAATTATGTGGAATTATTTCTTTTTCTTTTTTTGTGGAATTAAATGTTTTCTTAATTAATATTTTATTTTTGTAATTTATTTTTTATTGTTCATTTTATTTAATCACTTCGGCTACTAGAAGATTGATACTGAAACATGTTCTGTGTTCTGTATTCATATCGCAGGGTTAAAAAAAAATCAAAATATCAGTTTTTTTCTAATATTGTGCAGCCCGAATCTTAACACACTACACACTGTATGAAATATTTCTTAATTGTGTTTTGAAATGAGATTAGTCATTTTTTGTCTTCAGATAGTGAAGAGGAGGCTTGAGCTCATCAGGCCCTAACCCAAACTAACACACCTCATGCAAGTCCAAATGCTACTGCAAAAGGTGGACACACACACACACACACACACTCACATACACATTTACCCATATATTCACACATGTACGACAGAATATCCTCATCTGCATTTGTAAATACATAACTCTGCAAAAGTAAACATCTAGCATGCCCACAAACACTAAAAACAGCCAAAGTCTGAGCGCTGTACATTTCCACTCCACATACACTACAGATGTGAGTCTCATCTGTTTGATGAGTCACATTCAGATACACAACAGACCATACTGTCTTTAGATGACATATAGTTTCAATCAGGGGTGTCAAAGTTGAGTTCTGGTTCCACATTCAACCCAATTTGATCTCAGATGGACCAAACCGTAAAAATAATAATACAATAATCTATAAATAAGCACAACTCCAAAATCTTTTCTAAAAAAAAAAAAGAAAACTTACATGGTGAAAATATTTACATCATCAAACTATCCTTTAAAATGTGAATGACATGAACAACCATGAAATTTCTTAAAAATAATTTAATTTTTAGCAATATTATGCCTCAGTTTATTATTTACAACTTGTGCATTACAACAGACCAAAGTAGATTTACAAATGTATAAAACATATACTAATAGGCAGAATATTCAGACATTACAATATATATACAAACATTTGAAGTTGTTCAAATTCGACCATATTATTGAATTTTATGTATTTTTTTATACAAAAATGTGATATAAAAACGTTCATGTATTTTCACCATCTTTCACAAAAACAAGAGTAAAAATTGGACTTGCCATTATTTATCGGTTTTTATAATTAGCGACTAACTAATTATTTCCCTTTAGACTAGCCTTAGCTAATGGCTAACACAGGCAACAGAAGTGAAGACAACCCGGACGTGACAACATTTGCAGTTCACTTCTCCTCCGCGAGGTAGCGGGCTTCAAATGGGCCAATCCCCATAAACTCCCGATGTTCAAAAGGTCAAAGTTTACAGCAGAAATACACATATTTACAGCCTGGTTAAAAATATTGAATAGTTTAAGTTTACCCTCATGACAAACTCTGAGGGGGTGATTTAAAAAAAAATAACTCATCAGTAAAGATGTGATTTAATTTTTCGTAATTCGGGCGGTGTCCTTTTGATTGGGCTGCCAGTCCTCGCGCTTGTAGCTAGCTTCCAGAAAGACCTCAGCCTCGCATTAAACCACTTCAGCCGTTTGTTTTCCCTGAACTCCATTTGTTGGTTGCGTTTGCGTTGTTCATGTCCCTTTGTGTTGGGATATTTTTCGACAAATATGACTTCCTCTGCCATTGACTGCAATAACATACCGTCCTAGAAGTCTGTTCCTCAGTTTATTCGGTAAGTGAAATTATATGTATGTACATTAACCGTGTGCTGGGGGCTGCGGTTGCTGTTCTCCTTCCGCCACAGGGTGTCGGCGCCGAACATTTTGGATAGGTGGAGGGGTGAATAGCGCAGCGAGCCCGAGCTGAGTCCTTTGTTGGGAGTACATGCTGGGCCGTACTCGGACCCAGCTGGCACTTGGGCTTCCTTCCTATTAGCTCCAGGCTCATTGGGTTTTTTGTCCCTTGCTAATTTGAGGTGCTTTGCGGCGAGAGGAAAGCGGCAGCTGCGGTTTTAGCACCGCTCCTTAGCTATAGCATGTGTACCTCTGTTAGGTCTTAATTATATGCAGCACAGTTTAATAGGTATCAATCAATATCCCACAGGCTCTGAACCATGTTTGGAATTTCCGAGAATGACGAAGCAGCGTGAACGCGCGTGACGCTATCACGACGGCAATGGTAGGAACCGCTCACTTTGTTTCATTTCTGCTCTCTGGAAACCAATGGGTCACGTGAACGGAAGCTTCGTCCATATTTTATATTAAGTCTATGGTTCCAACTCACTTGATGTCAAATTGTACACGGCCAAAGAAACTAAACAAATTTGGGACACCTTAACACCTCTGCAGGTATTTCTAGCTCCTCCCACCATCCAAAGACATGCACTAATGGGTTAGGGAGAGTAACTGATTGTTCATCTCTCTATATCAGCTCTTCGATGAACTGGTGACACATCTAGGGTGTACCCCACTTGCACCAGAAATGTAGCTGGGATTGGCTCCAGCATCCCTGTGACCCTCACGAAAATGAAGCAGTTCAGAGTTCAGGTGAGTGAATGAATGAGTAAATCAATGATTGACGAATATCTGTTAATACTAGTTTCAATGTAATTTTTGCATTTCAGAAATTCATCCCATAGGCTAGACTGGATCCATTAGTGATCTGGTTTTGGCCTACGGGTTGTATGACTGATACCTCTGGTTTAGATTGTGTTAATAAACCTCTAGTCCAGGGGTCACCAATTCTGGTCATCCAAAGCTACTGTCCAACATGCCCTGGATGTATCCCTCTTCCAAAACACCTGATTCAAATGATAAGCCTGTTATCAATCTCTGCAGAAACCTGATAACAACCATCAGGTGAGATGGAAACATCTAAAACCTGCAGGGTAGTAGCACTGGAGGATCATTGAGTTTGTACGAGTCATGTTTGATTAATTTAATTTAATTTATTCAATTGTCAGGGACAGTGCAATACAAAAAGCACTTGGATGTACTGCACACAATGTGTATAGCATTAAGAAAATGTACAACCCTTGTCCCTGGATGGTTTTTCAGCAAAGAAACAAAAAAGTAACAATCTAAAAAGCAACACGCACATGCCAAATGATTACAATTTTTAATCAGATTAATCACAGAGTTGCTTTGGATTAATTTTGATTAATTGTGATCAAAACACTCGGTTGACTGTCGTCTCGTTTTTTTTTTTCTATACTCAAATTTCCTCAAATACACTAAGAAGCACTAAAAATGTGGGGGAAAATATACAAAATATACTAAAGTTCACAAAAATAAATGAATAAACTAACAAAAAAGCAACGAAAAAAACCCAAAATGTGTATAAAAGCTCTTCTAAAATAAAGAAAAAAAAACACTCAAAAAATTGGATAGAATATCCAAAGCATATGTAAAAAATGTGTATGTGTATATATATATATATATATATATATATATATATATATATATATATATATATATGTATATATATATGTATATATATATGTATATATATATATATATATATATGTATATATGTATATATATATATATATATATGTATATATATATGTATATATATATATATGTATATATATATGTATATATATATATATATATATGTATATATATATGTATATATATATATATGTATATATATATATATATGTATATATATATGTATATATATATATATATATATATATATGTATATATATGTATATATATATATATATGTATATATATATATGTATATATATATATATGTATATATATATATGTATATATATATATATGTATATATATATATATATATATGTATATATGTATATATATATATGTATATATATATGTATATATATATATGTATATGTATATATATATATGTATATATATATGTATATATATATGTATATATATATATATATATGTATATGTATATATATATGTATATATATATATATATATATATATATATATGTATATATATATATATATATATATATATATATATGTATATATATATATATATATATATATATATATATATATATGTATATATATATATATATATATATATATATATATGTATATATATATATATATATATATATATATAGTTGCCATTCACATTCACTGTAAGTACCACCCAAGTGTGCGCGTGCACACACACACACACAGACACACACACACTGTGCACTGTGTTTGAGGGATTCTTACCTGTTGCTGATACATTCTTTCAGCTCTGTGGTCCAGGAGCTGACCTGCTGCTCATTGTCCGTCTCAAATATGAGGCTACCTCGATTAACCTGCAGAAACAAACATCCATTCAGACATGATCAGTTTTATTAGAGTGGTGCGGGTGAGGGGTGGGGCGATCAGAGGCTGCAGAACCAACTCACTCACCTTCAAAACAAATGTGTTAAAGTTGTCGGGCATCTCCAGTCGGTTGCATCGACGGACTTCTTGAATATCTGAGCATTGAGTGGTCAGTTTGGGACTGGAGGCCTGAAAACACATAAATACAGACACAATGAATGAACCAACCTTGGATGGCTAAGTACTCATGAAATAAAACACAAAAAACCAGAGAAACTGAAAAAACAACGCTATTTGTCCTGTATTTAGAACAGAATGAGTCATGCACCTTTTAGACTAACCTGCCTGATACAGAAGAGCTACAGTATGTTGACTAGTCACCACTGGATACTGATATTAAGCTTTATTGGATAAATCATAATGCAGGATACACAGGTGAATGTTTTGTTCATGTGTAAAACATTGAGAAACAATGTTTGTAAAGTAATGCAATATAACATATCAAGCTCTATTTTTCTGTAAAAATTCAACATATCAGCACTCAAACAAGACCTTTTAATATTTTGTATTAAGGAACATTTCCTGCTCATCTGCCCCTGATGTTTTTAATTTGTGTTCTGCATTTTTGTTGTCATTCATTTACATTTATCTTGTTTCCTCATTAAATTTGTGAAGCAAACCTTCTCACAGCAGTCTAATAATAACTTTAAAAAGCTGCACACAGTAACAGCTCCACCAGTTTTAGGTATAGTCCGTATCAATGGCTCAAATGAATACTGCAGTATAATAATAATACAATTGCTTTTTTCCAAATCCAATCCAATAGAGCACACATTTAACTAGCCACAAGGGTTCCAAAGAGTTGTTCAATGAAGTAAACATAATAAAAGCTAAAAATACTGAGATAAAAATGCAATAAAACATAATAAAAGTTAAAAAATACTAGGATAAAAATGCAATAAAACATATTGAAGGCTAAAAATACTAAGATAAAAACATAATAAATAACTAAATAGACTGTCCACCCCAGATAAAATATCCGTACACATAAAATCAATATCCTCGCTGGTAGAAAAAGCCAAGGAGAAGAGGTTCCTTAAACTATGCAAGATGCTCAACATTTTATAGCTACAGGCAATCTGAAGAGTAACTAGTCTGGATGCAAAACCTTTTAAAAATTTGGGGCACTAATGAAGAAAAGCCAGTTTTCAGTCACTAAATTGTGTCAAAATGGTAAATTGATTAATGGAGTTTAATAAATTGATGCATTAGGATGGATCTTACTCTTTAAAGGAATGTTTACTTGCAGTCCCTCTAGTGTAAAATATACAGATCTGTTCTATAAATATACATGAACCTATGTGTATATAGAACAACACTTTACCACAAACACATTCTTCATTCATCATATTTATTTGTTTTCCAATTGATCTCCTCAGACTGAGACTGAGGATATATTTTTCTTAATATCTGAAGCAGATAATTTCCACAGTGCAAACGAGTGCAGACTGTCTGACAAAGAAATGAGTTTTCAAATGTGACTCTGTTCTTTGTGATTCGGCTGAACTGAGCCTTTAGACAAGGATGCAAGTTGTGGTGAAGTAACATGCAAACCTCTGCTTTTCCAACGAACCCTGACCTAAATGTGACGCAACTGTCAGGTTTGTACAGACTTTGCAGGTTTGTTCCTCAGAATGCCAGGGCCAACGTCAACAAAATGGACTGCGTCGGTTGTTTTCGATCAACTAAAAGCTCTTTGTAAGATCAGAAGGTCACATAAAGAGATCTGACCTCGGCTGCTATTGCAGTGTTTCCTGGTAAATAGAGCTGCACGTCATGCTATGTCATGAGGCTGACAGATAAACACGGTCACTGCCCAGAAAAACTGATGGCCCACTGAAAGCATGACAGAAAAAGTCAGCTTCTGTCAGTATGTCTCATTTGTCTGTATTTGATTGAGTGATGTTTTGAGGATACGCCAGACAACATGCTTCTTGGCGGCTCGCTGACCTGAGGCATGTAGTGTGTACTCTGCATGCTTGACTTTTTCTGCAAATCATCCTGTCCAAAAACAATATACAAAAAGAGTACTGCTGACTAATACAAATGCCTTACTATGTGTACATTTAAGACAGCTGGAGCAAAAATGTTGTACTCAAGAAAACTATTCATAATACTGGATGTTGATTATTATTAGAATGAATGTGGAATCATCAGTTAAGTCCAATTTAAAACCTGATTTATTTTATTATTTTTTTTGGTTCAAATTGAAAAATGAAGACGACTGACAGTTATCTGGAGAAAAACTTTGTGAAATACAAGTTCTGACAAAAAAAATAAACAAGAGGAAAATCCCATAAATGATTTTGTTGCCCTGTTTACATGGGAGTTTTTATTCCTGTAAAATTGTGAATGAAGGTTAATTCCGCTTTCAGATGAAGCATGTAAACACCTGATTCCAAATGAAAATAATTCCAAATTAAAGTTAATACCAAATAAAGTTACTGGTTTATTCCACTGTTAAGTCCGAATGTGGTAATTCCTCTACCATGTAAATGGTCTGCACTTATATCGTTGTTTTCCACCTTCTTGGTGCTCAAAGTGCGTTACATTAGCCTCACAGTCACCCATTCATACACACACTCGTACACCAGTAGGTTTCTAAGGAGCTGTCAGTCCCACGAGGAGCCTAAGTCAGGGTTCGGTGTCTTGCCCAAGGACACTTCGACATGTGGACAGCCAGGGCAGGGACACGAACGGCCAACCTTTAGTCATTGGATGAAATGGTTAATTCCGCTTTAACATTATTCTTGTTTTGCACATGCTCCTGGTCTCATCGCGATGACGCACATATTCTGTGTTTTGTTCATTCCTATGTTTGATTCGGTCAAGCTGCTGCTTCATAATTATCACAAAAATTAATCCAAACATCACATGTATCTGGTCTAACATGTCGATAATTGAACCGGAAGTGGACATGATCCTTTCCAGTAGACATCCAGACGTTAAGCAGCCATTCTGTCCAATCAGAACCCTCTGTACCTCCAGCTCTTTAAGCCCAATTAACTGGAACGGAATACACCTGTTTCCATGGAAGCCTTTATTCGAAATTAAACACCAAGGAAATGGCTTTAATTCTGAATTATTTTATTCCGAATAAATAATTCAGAATTAAAAAACATCATGTAAACGTAGTAATTGATGTGTAAGAGACACAATAATATGTAAACAATGTAAAACAAACTGTGTGATGAGAACAATACCGTGAGGCAACTGGACACTGTAAGAGGTAAAGAAGAGGAAGAAGTTATACCAAGGCCCCGTCCCATTTCTCCCCCTTAAAACTTCCACTTGGTTTTAAGTGCCCTAAAAAGTAAATTCCACTCAACAAGGGGAAATAATTCCCCCTGAAAATGGGACACCACTCGCGAAGTGAACGTAACAAACGTGCTCACGTCACAAGCTGACAAGTCTACCCCGCCAAATATGAAACCACCCCTCCGCGAGACTGACAGCAGCTGACTACTATTTACACAGAGGACAAATGTCGGTCCCAGCTGTGTTGCCTGTTGTGTTGGTTCTGTTTATTTACCTTCGGGATGCGCAGAGAAGAAATGTGGCAAACAGAAGACGCATTCGCCGTCTACTTTGCCTTTCAGTCTTGTCTCGGGTATGTTGATTTATTTAAATATTTTGATGTATTTTTTCTTCAATAGTTGGCGATTTATAACATTAACGTTAGCATTACCGCTAGCTTGACAAGGTAACATTACCGGTCATAGCCTCTGTGGGTAATTTCATCTTCCACTCAAAACGAAGTCCGCAACCAACCTCACTACATTTTGAGGGTTGATTTTAAGGGCAAAATCACACTCCCACTTGCTCCCCTAGGTAATGGGACACCCTACCCCTACACATGAACGCGCAAAATCTAGGGTTAGGGGAAATTTTAGGGTTAGGGGGAGAAATGGGACAGGGCCCAAGACAAACATATATAGTTTATAGTTGTGTTAGGGTACTGGCCACACCCCCCAGAGGGTTAGGGTACTGGTTTGGGTTCAGTTTGTCTGTTTACATTCTAGAAGCAAAACGACTGGTTGAATTCATAGCAAATTGGGTTTTATAGTTTCCGTGTGACCCAGAATAGATGTGGTTAAATTTCGGGAAAAGTGGGCCAAAGCTCCTTTTTTTTTTTTTTTTTTTTTTTTTTTTTTTTTTTTAAGGAATTAAAAAATATAGTCATCATATATTTATAATGGGTGAAATTACTTTACTCCAAACTTGGCACATTCAGTATTTAGAGGCAGTAGATATGCTGACATCAGCACATTCATAGACAAGGTGACATCAGCTGGACCGATGCCAAATTAAGCTAAAATATGTGCAAAGGGTGGGGGTTGTTGAGCCTGGCAACACTTGTTAACTTTATTTACATTAATTTCACATTGAAAAATGACGTGTATTGCAGTCAAATGAAAATGATAACTATCTGCGATCGCAACAAGATGAAAATGACTCAGTGGTTTTAAAGTCTTGTTGATGGTCAGATTGTGACACACTCGCTGACTCGATATACAAGTCAGAAATCTACAGATTAAATATTATCAAATTGGGCCCAAAAAAGGATTAATGAATTGAAAGTGGGGGGGTAAATTTTTATCCCTAAAGCACTTCACATTTTGACTTTCCCCATCCTGCTTTATTCATTGGCCTTTTATTTTAATTGCACAATTGTATTATTTTTTTTATCTCATTGTTCGATCCATTAGTTTCCAGGTTTACTATTATTTGAATTGCCTTTTTATTACCCTTTTTTTATTGGTATTGTTTTTCGTGTAGAAGAAAGAAAATATGCAAAATATATTACAATTCACACAAAAATAAAGAGAAAATAGTGATGAAAAATGCAAAACGTATAAAAAAAACCCTAAAATACAGAAAAAGAAATGCCCCAAAAAATGTATTAAATATCCAAAACGTATGAATATATATATAAAATATGAATATATGTGGGATTATCATATTTATTAAACACAATTGTTCCATGTAATTGCATTCAAATCTGTAATCAGATTAAATCGCATACATTTTTGACGGCACTAGTGTGTGTTTGTATAGATGGATACTTTATTGATCCCGAGGGTAATTCAAGAATACAGCAGCGCAGTACATGCACTAAAAACACAGAGCACATTAAAATCAACCATAATTAGACAACCTAAAAGAAATGCCCTCATAATATCAAGACCCAAAGACTATAAAAAAGACTAAAACATGTCCAATTTAAATAAGTTGCCACACTGGTGAGACTGAAATATGAGATAAAAATGTATAAACTAGACGAGATATATATATATATATATATATATATATATATATATATATATATATATATATATATATATATATATATATATATCGTCTAGTTTATTAATTTTTGTGTGGGTAGTCAATCTAGTCTACATAATCTAGTCTAGTCTATCGGTTAATATTATATCAACCATAATCAAGAGAATTGTTCAGAACTTAAGAAGTAGTGGGAACAACACTCCACTTTCTCAAGTACAAATATGGCAAACGGTCAAAGCTCAGAGGGTTAAAGCTCTGACCCTGGTCCTAACCCCCGACAGCACACAGTTGGATCAACATCAAACCCACATATGCAGGGGAGAAGGAAAAAGATAGAGGATGGAGGGGTGAGTAGCGTGAGAGAGAAAAAGGCAGCAAAGGAAACAGACCAGACAGAAAAACGCTGTGTTGGATGGAAGAGGAGGAGGAGGAGGGATGAAGAGCAGGAAGAGAAGAAAGAGCGGGAAGGATGGATTCCTGGGCTTTGTGAACCGGATGAGTCTGAGTCTATTTGACAGTGTGTGAACCTGAGGAATGTACGTGTTAATCCCCACCACCACCACATACACATATACACACATACACATACACACACACACATATATATATATATATATATATATATATATATATATATATATATATATATATATATATATATATATATATATATATATATATATATATATATATATATATATATATATATATATATATATATATATATATATATATATATATATATATGTTTCCATGTCTCATGAGGATCAAGTTTGTAATCACGTGTAGGTTATGTAGTGATTGGGTGGTGAGCATAAAGATAAAAAAAAAAATTAAATATATATGGAAAAAATAACAAACAACCAAATTTAATAAAAAAAAATACAATGTTTACAAAAAACATCTTTTTAAAATACAAAAAGTAAAACATATTTAAAATTAATAAAATTTCAATAAATAATAAATTTTTTTTTTTTTTATTAACTCCATAAAAGGAAATGCATCTTCAGACGTTGGAAAAATACATGTTTTGCTGTCCACTGGTTTCCCTCATGCTTTATGGGGACTTCCAGGGAGAAAAAAAAGTATTTATATCGGGCCACATCTTTTGCACAAATTTGCATACTTCACACAGATTTATAGATTTATATTTTACTAGTCTGGACCTACATTTATATTTAAGCCTTGTTGGGACCGAAACTTTGGTACCCATGGTGACAAAGGTCCCCATGATGTGACTGTAAACATATCAATGTCCCCATAAAATAGGAATTTAAAAAAACAAACAAAAAAAAGAATGCGTACATCCCGTCATTGGTGCAATTTGTATGGGTCCATTCACAGCAAATGACACAAACACACACAGTTGAATATTATCAATATGAGGCAGAGTGACGCAGAGATGAGAGGGATGTGACTCATTTCCAGAGATCTGAGTCAGTAAAAGAAGAACTGACTAAAAACACAATCGGGCCAAATCGCTGCCACAGCTGAATTCTGGTCAAGGATGTTTAGAGACGGCTTTCTGCTCCTTAAAATTCTGGTTAAAAAAAAGAAAAACAAAAGTGTTGTATGTGCAAAGATAGAGAAGATATAATCAGCACAAATGCACGTACAGTAAAAACAGAAACCTACAGAAATAAAAGACTGGCTATTTTCATATTTGAGGGATGAAAATGAAATAATGTCGTGTCATTTCCTGCTGATGATTGTTGTGTAGTTATAGACAGAAGGTAATACATGTAAAAGCTCCTCTGTAGGATTTGGTGATTGGTGGATTTCATTTTGGATCATGAGAACAAGGAAGGATGCTCCTATTAGAAATATCCTAATGCAGTTCAAAAACAGTGGATTTTTCAGGTAGGAGGTTTTGTGCTTCGGCCGTCGATATGCAACAGAAGCTGCGTTTCCATTAATTTTTCGCAAAACAATAGCGATATTCCTAAAGTTTCGACAGAGTATATTTCCGCTTTGAACGTGTTTCCATTGACAGTTGTTCTAGGCAGGAGTGTCATAACTCTCGTGAAATATCATCCCATGAGATTTCACTGCTGTCACATTCGAAAACAAACCAACTGACTCACATTATAAAGGTCTATAAATGTGGTCCCTACATTGTCAGGCCGAAATATTCAGTGGAAATATGCCTTAGATGTGTTTAAATGACAACTGCTAATTAGCACGTAATAGCATTAGCATGAATGAATCGGCTAATTCTCTTGTCAGTGAGAGTCCCTGGTGAACTCTTTAAAGGTACTAACATGTCAAACAAACCAACTGGTTAACATTATAAGGGTCTGTACATCTGGTCCCTACATTGTCATGTCGCAATATTAAGTGTAAATATGCGCAGCACTTAATAACAACAACAAATGATAAATGTATGTAGTGCTTTTTACACAGTTCTTGCACTTGACACTTTACAGATCAGAGAATATATTTCTCTGTAAAAAAACAAAAAACAACTTAAATATTAAAAAACTAACAGGTAATAAAATGAAACCTGTCTACTGTAGGAATCACCTTGATCATCACTCCAAGAATTAAAAGAAAAATCCACTAAAACTAACAAAAAAGTGATGGAAACTTAAAAAAAAGAAAAAAAAATTAATACAGAAGAAACGCCAAAAAAATTTAACACGCAAAATATATGAATATACATGGAATTAACATGTTTATTCAACAGTTTGAACAAAACAATTGGAAACATATTCTATTTAATTGCATTAAAAATATTTAATCAGATTAATCATGATGGATTAATCTATGCCTTATGCGTTAATTCTCACAACCCTATACAGAAGTTGTACTTTTTTAGTTTTACTTCAGTAAAGGAGTTGAATCAGTACTTCACCTTTAGTAGAGTATTTTTTTCACACAAGTAGCTGTACTTCCACTTCAGTACAGAATGGTAGTACTTTTACCAGCATTGATGTTACACCATGTTCCATCCTGAATATATCTTTCTTTTCTCTGACCCATGACTGTGGCACTTCTCTGGTCTGCACATGAACAAAACCATCAGGATGCATGATGGTGGTTTCAACACATAATCACATGTACTAATTCTGAAGCCTTGTAACAACAGCTGCTGTGCAGATGAGGCACCAAACTCCAAATCTGGCTCAAAATGGAGACTGGGACAAATTTGATTAAAGACATTTTTCAAGTGTGCCAATCTGTCATTACCAACAAACCCAGGAAGTAAGATAAGCAGGGAGGGTGTGTGGGTGTGTGTGTGTGTGTGTGTGTGTGTGGGGGGGGTAATTATCAATTATTTGTATAAGCCCTGAAGTTTTACATTACAGCCTGTCGAGATGGATAAACAATACAGGAGTAATCTGATGAAACTGAAGACCTGTGTGCTTGGATCTGGACACCACTACTTACTGAGTATTGGGGCTGCACGATGTTAGGAGAGAAAAAAGACATTGCGATTATTATTTTTTTTAACCCTGCGATATATATTGCGATATGAAAAATACTATATCATCCTTGTTGTAGCTGAAATTATGAAATAAAATTAATTCAAATAAATAAATAGAAATTTAAAAAGTCAAAAAGAAAATTAAATAAAAATAAATAAATAAATAAAAAATATTAATAAAACTAAATGAATGGATAAATAAAAAAGACAGATAAATTAAACAAAATTAGAATTTGAAAAAATAAATAAAAATACAATAAAAATAAAGAAAAAAGACAAATAAAGAAAACGGATAAAAAAAATAAAATTGAGTGATTTTTCTCTTGTTGGTCGCTCATTTTTCAGTCTTGTTACCAGTGACTCAGTCCAAACTGGTTCAGAATGATTGTGATGTGCTCAGTGTGTGTCAGGTTCTATTGACATTAGATGAGTAAATGTTGAGCTCATTCATCTCCTACATTAACAGGACCTGTCATGTGACTATTGCGAACACATACATTGCGATGTCTATGCTCAAACAGTATATTGTGCAGCTCTACTGAGTATTAATATTTTACACCAGAAAACTAAAACAGAGTGATGATGATGATGATGATAAAACCTGTAAGTTGCAGCTTCATTATCATCATCATAACAACACAGGATGTGCGACCGCTAATGAGATGAGTGTGCCGTGTGTGTTTTCAGTGACAACGTGAGGCGGCTCTGACTCATTGAGAGGAATTTATTGTGAAAATGTGAATGAGCTTCTGACTAACAGCATCTTTGAGGAACCATGTGTGTTTGCAGAAGGAAAAAAAAGAAGAAAAAAACAGGCAGCAGATGTCTGACTGGTTGAGCAATAACATAACAGGACAGATTTCTGTGAATCAACTTCTTCAGGGGATTGAGTTCATGCTCACGTTGCACACCTCCTATCACTGCCCAATCCAAAAACTCCAGTCTGTAATGGTCCCTAGACAAATGCACTCGGACCTCAGCCCTTTTTCTTTTGCTACTTTAAGAATATTTCCTTAAAATATCAATCCTAAAACTTGAGGTAAACCAGGAAACTATGTTCTTGTGTGGGTTTTATTTTAGTTTGTGCTAGTAGAAAGGGAACTAGACTGAACACTTGTAGATAAAATGTGGCTTCTTCTTTAATCTAAGTGGCTGGATCGAAAAGTTGCAAAACTAAAATGTGACCTGGGTATGTTACCATTAAATGCATGTATTTTTTTGTGACTTTCAATCCAAATGACACAATTGTCATTTTTGTTTTTCAGTGATATTTTCATGTTGTGGCCTTCAATGGCCCTGGGGTTTTTAAAGATTTCATTTTAAATGGTAATTTAAAAACATTTTTATTTTCTGCTTTTTATACACAAGGACACATTCTCATTTCCCAAATGTGGCCCAAAAAAAATTTCTGGTCTTTGAATTAGAGGAAAACATAACAAGAAATACATAAATAAATACATACAAGTACATTATTATATGTCAAAAGTTTCATTAAGTGTTGTTTTTTGGTTATTTTAATATTCATGATCATGTCCATGAGTCGTTTTTTCTCATTACTGCAATATATTTGAGAACTGCGTTGAAAAGTTATTCACCTGGTGGCCATTTTTATACTTGAAGGGTACAGGAGTTAAACGGAAGTGCACAGTTCCATATGTTGTCAATCACTATCTTCAGTGAACATTTGGGTTGTCAACATGCCAGCAGTTTGGACTGCCAATCTCTGTCGTGTCAGAGTTAATGATCGATATTGTTGGAAAATGGGCGTGTAAGGACTGCAATATTCCCTGGGCTGTCTTGCTGGAAGGATACAGTAACTGGGTTGAAGGCTACATAAAGTTTAAGTAGGCTAGTGGCACTGGTAGCATATCATCAGTACTGACAGCCATCAGCACGCTAACCACAAAATGGAAAACATAATGTTGAAATAGCATATAGAATGTAGTGTTATGTAATTACACATTCATATTTTCTTATTTCATGGTGACATTAGGTTGATTAGATGGCTGTTAGCGCTATTTATAATTTATCATTTATCCTATGAAAGTCTGGTAAGCTAAGTTCAATGCGTTAGCCAATGCATTTCAGTGGGCATAATTATCCTTATCTTAACGTGAAATATGGACCAGGATCCATCTTTATTTTTCTGATCCATTCATACTGAAGTGCCTTATCTTTAGGTAAACGATGGAAGGTCTGTCCGCAGTATGATTGTCGAGACGCAGCAATGATGCGCTATTGTCATCTGGAAAGTGTTGTATGTAGCAACAAGTGTACCCCTCAACGTCATTTGAATGTTTTGGGTGAATAAGGTCCATATGAATTTGAATATGAGTTGAAACTACCCACAATGACAAGACTGATTCTCATTACCCAAATTAGTCAGCATTTCATTATGAATTTTTTTGCTGTTATTTGTTTGGTAATAGGGCATTACTTTTCAGAATGTGACAAAGGTCATCATTTAGCTAGGTTATAATAGCTAATGCTACAATTAGCATTATTATGATGAGTCCTCACATCAACACAATGCACTTTGTCATTAGTGCAATAGTTTCACATTTTATGAGAATCACCTGTATAGACTATAGGTGTTAATCTGGAATTGCCGAACACTGTGGGATTAAAAATTGTTCACAATTTAACCTGTAATGTTGTCAGTCTGTTGGTATTAACTAGAGTATACATGGATGAATAACAGTCAGGCCCATGTTTTCACACTTTATGGGAAGATCCAGAGTAAAACAAAAAAAAATGATAATCACTTAGTAGTTTCAACTCTTTATTAATTAATGATGATCTAAATACATAGATTAATGATTAATTAAAAAAATGTTAATCCAATTAATCACAGGGTTTCTTTGGATTTAATCATGATCAAAACACTTTGTCAGCCAACTGTTTCATCTTGTTTTTTTTTGTTTTACTCAAATTTCCCAAAGAAACACAAAAAAATGCGGAGGAAAAAATATACAAAGCATGCTAACATCCACCAGAATTCACAAAGATTAAAATGACAAAAAAGTGAAAAATCCAAAACGCATCAAAAAACTAATCTAAAATACAGAAAAAACCCACCAAAATGTAATAAAAATATCCAAAACACATGCAAAAATATGAATATATATGTAATTAACATGTTCAACACCTTCAATAGTTTCAGTGAAACAAACCAACTGTTCCATTTAATTGCATAACATTTTAATCAGATTTATCATGATGAATTATTCTGTGTTAATTTTTATAGCCCTACCTTTTATATATATATATATATATATATCTTTTTTTTTTTTTTTTTCCTATTTTTATAAACAGTTTCTAGCATCAAACATAAAACATGTGCTTCAAAATAACTGTTGGCTACTGGCATAATTAATTTTCCTTGCTAAAACATTGAACCATACGTGACCTGATGACTCTAAATGACATTATTCAGTAGAAGACGGGACTGTTGGCCAAACAAAAGATGCAAACACACATTCTTGTAAGATGGTGTTTCTCCAGTTAACGTTGTGTTTGCTGTAGCAAAGGTTCAAATGATTGTTATGGTATAAAGCAGGGTCATGTGTAGTAATCATTTCATTATTCTAAACCGACCTCCAGGGTCATATTTCACAGATAATAGAAGAACTAGCGTGGCATCCTGTGGTTGTTCAACATGGAGCTGATTAATCCTTTAACATAGAGGTTGCCAAAAACAAAAGCTGATGTAATACGAGCCTATCAACCACTGCCAGGCACCGACCACCTCTAAACACAAACATGAGTGACGCAGTACACAGACCCAGCCCATTTAACTGGAAGAATTCTGCTTAGTTTTAATTTACTTCTTGGTCTTCACTGCTCACTGGCAGATTTCAAGTACAGTGTAGTTATTTATTATAACTATATTTAATCCTTTTGATGCATCCTGGTCACTACAGTTGACAGTTATTCCACAGCTCTTTACTTGTATATTCATGGGTTTTGTGGATTGTGCATCACCCGATACACTGACATTCAGACCATTACTGTAACTTTGCGGTTATTGATGAAAAAAAAAGTATATATTATTCCTCCTCTTATTTGTTAGATAGATGGATAGAAAATTCATTGTTTCACACAAACTGCCATAGATGCACTGCAGAAATTACATGTCAATGCACAGTCAACATGATTAAAAATGGATAAAATAAATACTAAAATACTGATATAAAAGAAAGTGGATCTAGTGACTTAAAACTACTTTAAAACCAGGTAGATAAATAGATAATTATTGCACATCTAAATAGAAATGTCCCTGCCCATTAACTGCACATTCCCTATTTAGAGTGCATATTTAACAGTCGGATGGCAGTTGGGACAAAACTCTTTAAGATACACAGTTAGACTGATACATAAGTAGACAAGTGTCTTTTCCTTTCACAGAATAATCACTGATAATTTGCTTCTCATAGTTGGGCATTTGAGAATGACGTGGCCCGTTGTTGACCTCTCAGTTTTCACTTCTGGTTCATTTCAGATTGAGTCAACTTTCACTACTTTGTTTCAAGTCTGCGCGCACACACACGCACACACACCAACGAGGAACTAATATTGTGAGGCAGATCTATAACGGTGTCGCCTAGATTGACTTGTTGATGAATAATCGTGCGCCTCGGTGGATTCTTGTCCAACAATCTCGCATGACAGACCCACAAGTATTTTAACATCATCAAGGTGAACTCTGCCTGTTTAGCGCCTGAAGAAAAAGTCACCGAGTGCGCTCGCACATGTTCACGCACTCTCTCCAGCCGGCAGAAGCATCTGACGAAAGCTGCCACCCAACAAACACGCACGGCAACAGATGCAACCGTGCAACCTCTCACCCACACAGTTACAAACGCGTCTACAGTTTGAGTGCACACGCCCACACACGGGTCACACACAGGATGTTTGGAGTCCTCTTCCCAGGGTCCCTTTCTCAAGGCCGTCGCCATAGAAACGGACTGACACTCAACATTCCTCTATCCCTCAGAGGGTCAGTGTAGCCAACGCTGTCCGGGGCGCACGCATGTGTGTGTCCTGTTTGTGTCCGCGTAGGACTGACCTTAAGAGTCTGCGGGGTTAGGGAAGTGCTCTCTGGGGAGAATCTGGACAGAGAGTATGTCGACTTACCCTAGACGGACACGCATGGAATTATTCTGAAAAGTTGAAGTCATGGTCAGTACTTCTGTAGAAAATTAAACCAAAAATAAGACAATGAAAAAACGGATAGTGATGCTTTTTTTTTTTTTTTTCAGTTTCCCTTTTTGTGTTTAAATGAATAATAGAAAAAATGGATAATGGTAGTTTCCCGTTTCATCCTATTTTGACATGAAGACTTGAAAATCATTATGGTATGATATGATACCAATTTTCTCTGTGGTCATATCTTCAGGTCTTAGGGTGACCCTCTTAGTCTCCCGAAATAGGATGTAGGTTTCCATCTTTGTCACTGCGGGTCAGGTTGAATTTGGTTCAACATCACCCTAGCAACAAGGGATTTTGTTTACTTGAGAAGGCTTTGTTCCGAGGCCTCCCATTGGTTCAAATATATAAATACATAGATTTATATTTAAGAGTTGTCTAGAGGGAATCCCGATCTTTCAAACGGTACCAAACACGATGGGGAAATACGTAACACGAGTGCAAAGGAAAGTCGTGTTTTGAGCCAATTTTTCTTTGTTTTAGACTTAATTACTGTCGGAGTCAGTTGTTGTTCTTCATAAAAGGCATGATTTGAAACACTTACGATAGGAATTTCACAAAAACTCATAGTTAGAAGTGTTCAGGAGACAGTTTACTTGGATTTTATGCATAAACTTCAAATGTAATCATTTTGACCCATATAACATACTTGAGGCTAAAGCGAGAAACACTGCTGTGAGACTGAACCACTGGTTTTCTGCTGGAGGGTCACATATATGCATCAAAGGGTTAATTATTGATGATGGAGAATCAGACTGCTGCATCAACACTTCATCATTTTTAAAAATTTATTCATTCATTTATTTTTATTGTATTTAATTTTTAATTAATTATTTTTTTTTTACATTTTTAGTCATTTATTATTTTTATTTGTCTTATTTAATTTAATATTTTTAAAGTATTTTATTTATTTTTATGCATTTTTTTTGTCTTATTTTTTATTTTATTCAATTATTAATTTTATTTAATTACCTTAGCTACAAGATGGATGACACTGAAACGTATGTTCTGTGTCGACCACTAATCTGTTTAACCGTTTGCTTCGGCGCCACACAGCTGTTATATACTCCTGAGTATTTTTTATGTCACAATATCCTGTATATGGCAGGGTTTAAAAAAATCACAATGTCAGTTTTTTTTCTAATATTGCGCAGCCCTAGTTCACATATGACTGGAATAAAGATACATGAAAACACAGACAACTTTAATGCGGTTGAGACTTTGCTCCCATTATGAATAGGCGGCTGCTCTTTTTTTTTTTTGTCTCAATGAAGGAGTTTCTTATTTGTGACGTTGAATTAGACTTTTATCAAGGAGTGCATTTGTTTGAGCTGCTTTTTCAGACCATTTTAAAGTCAAATAACGCAAAAAGCTATTGAATCAGCTTGATCTTTACTGTGTTATCTGCCTTCCATCGAAACCAGTGTCACTGCTGCCATACTTCAAAAACCAAAGCTGGAGAATAACTAAGTAAAAGTACTTTGTTACTGTACTTAAGTAGATTTTTTTAGGTATCTGTACTTTACTTGAGTATTTATTTTTCTGGAAACGTTTTACTTTTACTCCCGACATTTGTTCATGAGTATCTGTACTTTATACTCTTTACATTCTCAGAATAGGTGCGTTACTTTTTCAAACTAAACAGATGTGACAGTATGAAAAATAAGTGTCTTCAGAGGGAAAATAAGTGAGAAACTGTGACTTTGTTATAGTTATATGACTATTGTATCATCATTTTGACTTTTTATCTCATCATTTTGACTTTTAATTTCACAATTTTAATATTTTATCTTAAATTATGCATTTTTTTTTAATCTCATTTTTATAATTTGTTTAAGTCTCATGATGACTTTTATCTCAATTGTGAATTTCCTGTCCATACCCACAAAACTGAGTAACTGTGACCTGATCAAACACAGTTTCTACACACTAACTCACTTTTAAAGGCTTTATTTTTGGTACTTTTGGAACTTTTCAGATTTTTTTTGCTGGTTAAATAAGTATCCTTGCAATCATGGCAAAAAATATATACTTTTACTTTTTACTTTAGACTTTTTTGAAGTTATACTTCTTTTTTTTTTTAATCAGTACTTCAACTTTTACGAGAGTATGTTTTCACACAAGTAACTGTACTTCTAAATACGGAATGTGAGTACTTTTACCACCTCTGTCAAAAACTCTGCACACTAAGCCGTGCTCCTTTTTTAATGTGTTTATACTATAGCTACAGCTGCAGCTCACTCTGTGGTGATCTGTAGCAGCTGGCATTGTTTTCACTCCTCCACTCTCCTGCCCAACTGCACCACCTGTTGTTTGTGTTGCCCAGACAAACAGTCCTGAGGTCTTCCTCCATAGATGGTGGTCCAGAAATAGACTTTGCGCTCCCAGCTAATTCCTAGTGTCCTCTATTCTTACCATATGCAGCAATTAACGAGACCAAAAGCTTAGTAACTAGTGTCAGATAATGAGTAAACATCTTTTAAATTACGCCGCTTGCAAAGTTTTCATCTTGAGCCACATAGACGTCTAAATGAGCGGTAGTTTATATGAAAGTTCCAAGCTGCAATTTTTGCAAGATTAAAAAAAGAAAGTGACTATAAATCTTGCAGAGTCTCTCTTTCAACTCTTGGTTGCACCAGTGGTTTGTGTATTATCTTAATTTGGAAAGTCAGTTTCTCATGAAAACAAGTCAAGACCGCGATAACGTAGAAATATCTCTTCTGTTTTTCAGCTATGGATTATTAGAATTATTGTCAGCTGACGATTCATTAATTGAGGACTGTAAACCACCACATTTTGAGCTTTAATTTGTCTATTTCACTAGACTTAAGGGATGTGTGTGTGTGTGTGTGTGTGTGTGTGTTTTTTTTTTAATAGCAAAACTCCATCACACTTAATCCCTTAATGCCTACTGTTGCAAATATACAACATACCAAAAAATATCTATGGTATGTGCTATAGTCAAATTATTTATTTCCACTTAATTTAACATTTACTTTGTTTAGGGCTGTCAAATGATTACAAATTTTAAGCAATCCACATTGTTTATTTGCTCTTTACATTTAGTATATTTTTAACATAATGTCAGTTTTGTTGTGAAGGGGTGGGATATAAGTTTTACTTCCTCCCACTCCCTTACGAATGTGTTATAGAATTGTATGACAAATCTGACTGTCGTGTCAATTATTTATTATTTGTTTCTTTGTTTTTCTTCCGTGGTTGTTTTTGTTTTCTGTTACATATTCGAAATAAACTAAACTAACTAAATGAGATTAATCACAGGGTTGCTTTGAATTCATTTTGGTTAATCATGATTAAAACACTACATGTCAGTCGACTGACTTTTTTTTTGCAATCAAATTTCCCACAAAATACACAAAAATACAAAATGTGCTAAAATCCACAAAAAATCTGGAAAAAAAACACTCAAAAAGTGATGTAAAATGAAAATAAAACTATTTAATGCATCAATGATGAGATGCAAGAGATGCAGTAAAGTATTTTATCATTAGACGATTCTGAGGCAAAAAACAAAATGGAACAAAACCAAAAAAAAATCACACACATTCAAAAAGTCTTCTAAAAAATTTGCAAAATATGTAATGTTTTTAAACCTTTTTAATCGTGATGTTGAATTAATGTGTGCAAATATGTTAGTTTTGACAACCCTACTTTTAAAAAAAATATATGCTTGCATTTTAATTCAGGCATTAAGGGGTTAATACACTTCATTAAAAAAAAAAAAAAAAAAGCCAAACTTTCCAGCTTTGATTAAAAACACTGACATCTGCTTCTGTAGACTCTGGGTTCTGATGGATGTACATAGGTGGAAATAGAGGCACCCAGGAGATCAGTAAAGCTGATCACATTCACAATCAGCATTATCTGTGGCATCACGGAGGATGTGGGAAACACACACAAACGCACACACATGTTCACAACAGCGAGCAGTAGTGCAGAGTTACCAACGCTGATAGAGATGAGCGTGTTCTAGGAAACGTGTCACAAGTCGTCAGATGTGTAGCCTCTTATGATGCATAAATGTGTCAGTTCAATGCTCTGTCCTCCTTGCATACTTCTCAGAAATACTGATATATAAGCCAAATGTGCAGATGTTTAGTCCGTGCGCTTGCAGTTCACAGAAATGGCTCTGCAGCAGTTCTCTGTAAATGAATTAGCTGTGGTTTTGCATACAAGAAAATACCAATTAGCAAACCTGACAGCAAAAAAAAAATTTTTTTTAATGAAAAAGAAGTTGAAAAAAAGTGAAAGCGGTTGCTCTACTTGTTAACCACCAAGTCATTTTTAAAGGTTTTTCTTGGAGAGGTAAGACATTCAATGAAGTTACCTTTGTATTAGGACACATGTAGGTGATGTAACATCAACACTAATAATCCGAACCCTGTATGTTCCCTATCGTAGCATTACAACTAGGGTTGGGTACTGAAAGGGTTTCATTTGATACCGATACCAAATTTGTTGTCACCATTCCCTGTGTCACAGTCATGTCCAGTATCTCCACAATAGTTGGTCTGAAGCTTTATCTCTTGGGTTTGTCATTCCCACACTGGTTATTTTCATTTCTGATGTGCTATTAGCACAATGCTAAGCTACTTAGCTCATCATGGATGCTTTCAAAGAAGGTTCATGCTTCTCCTTTAATTTTAACACTGTGTGTCACCAAGTGCTTCGATGTATTCCAGCATTTGCATGTAAATGTCTTTAGACACCTAGTATATATGGAAGAATCTGGATCTTCATGTGAACTGTAACCTCACGTTCAACCTTTTCGCCTTTGACATGTCGATGTTCTCTGACAGATGGCAGAATTAAACAATAGCTCCATATATGTGTGAAACCGAAAATATGGGACTGAAATTCACATTAGATTTCAGTCTGTTTACTACCATTAATGTTTGCCCCAGTTCCGTACCTATACCAACTTTCGGTACTCAACCCTAATTGCAACTGATCCAGAACCTAACGGCTCATTTCATAAACAGTAACTACATCACCCAGAGGTCTCCATCTAATTTCCTACAGTGTTAATTTGTTCCTAATTATTTATCCAGTCTTTTGTCCTGGTATGTCCCTAATCTGACTGTTACCATTTGGTATCACTATACCAACTGGGACCCTTCCAAAACCAATCTGTTTTCAATGGAGGGGCCTTATCTAAAATCTGTGCATGTGATTAGATGAAGAATCTGTCCGTCATCTTGACTGATGCGCTGCTTCAGCCACTCATGTTGAATTCAAGCCGTGACTCAGAGCGACAGCAGGAAGAAGAGCCATACTGCAGCAGACCATCAAAACAAACCTGAAAGTATGGCTGCACCTAAACGCACCGCTGTGTTGTCTGTAAATGACCATTGTCGTATGTGCAGGTAAAATCTGAGGATAAAAGGCAACACCGGCACCATCCAGCGGATATTCCTTGAACTTCCCTATGGAAAACGGGTAGACCAGCAGCTTGTAGATCTTGGTCTTAACATGTCAGATGTTCCAGAAAAATCCTCTGGCATATGTCTGAAATGCCTTCACTTAGTAGAGAGACACCAGAATACTCTGGACATGATAAGGGAATGGTAAAAACCTGAAGAGGAACCCAGTGCCCAACAGACGACGGAGAAATCAGCCGTGGCACAGACAGACACAATGCCGCCCAGTCATGGAAAGCTCCACCCGGCAACGGTGATTGGTTTTTCAGAAAGCCTGAACTACACGATACTCAGATGGTTGCATGAGCCTAGCGTGTAGTTTGGAGAAACGCAGCCAGATGATGTGAGTCGGGTTAGGTTCATCCCTGAGATCCTTAGAATGAGCCCTTAATATTCCCAGGTCAAAATTCCTAATGTGATGGAGTGGTGCTCCTTCATTGTGGCATGTATGTTATCCAGAGGTTTTTATTTTTATCAAAGATTTTGGTAAAAACTAACATGCTTTAATTTTTTTTGTTTTTTTTAACTGTGGTATTATTCCATCATGCCCACTTTTATGTAGTTTTGCAAAACACTTTCTAGCATTGTTTGGAAAATGCTACATAATTAACCCTCCGGTATCCAGGTGTGCTTTTTACGCACACTTTGCACTTTGTGCTAAAAACATATTATTATTTTTCAGAGTTTAAATGAGGTCAGAATTGAAAAGTTGTTCATTTTTGTATGATCTTTAAAATTCTGGATACCAACTAAAATGTGCACATTGTAAAAAAGAAAATTACCAGACTAGCATCTGTCTCCCAACTGTGCCAAAACGCAATTCCATTTTAAGCACTGTTTTTGATCCATGAGGCATTAGGCAGAAATTATTCCAAAAAATATTTTTTGTTTTTTTTCTCTATCAAAAAATGTCAAGACATCATGATCAATATAATTAATTTTTGCATCCAAAAAAAGGTTTCTTTACATTAAAAACACGGCATTTAAATGGTTAACCCTTTAAGATTCCAACAGCCCACATATGGATTACAAATAGTCTCTCACAGATGTAAGCAAACCACCCAAACCTGCTGAATCCACATCACAGAGCTTACACTCAATGTAGTTTGACAAAACAGATTCTCATGCGTTGGCTGATATAAGACACTTTCAGATCAAATAACCACAGCAGTACGATCATATCATTAGTTCAAACAGCAGATCTGACCTTGTATGTCTGATAATTATCCACACCGTAACCAGATGCCAACAAACATGGCAAAACATTCAAACTATAAAATATGTAGTCTAAATGTAGTCCAAATGAAGTTTAAATGTAGTCCAAATGAAGTTTAAATGTAGTCCAAATGAAGTTTAAATGTAGTCCAAATGAAGTCTAAATGTAGTCCAAATGAAGTCTAAATGTAGTCCAAATGAAGTTTAAATGTAGTCCAAATGAAGTTTAAATGTAGTCCAAATGAAGTTTAAATGTAGTCCAAATGAAGTCTAAATGTAGTCCAAATGAAGTCTAAATGTAGTCCAAATGAAGTTTAAATGTAGTCCAAATGAAGTTTAAATGTAGTCCAAATGAAGTTTAAATATAGTCCAAATGAAGTTTAAATGTAGTCCAAATGAAGTTTAAATGTAGTCCAAATGAAGTCTAAATATAGTCCAAATGAAGTTTAAATGTAGTCCAAATGAAGTTTAAATGTAGTCCAAATGAAGTCTAAATGTAGTCCAAATGAAGTTTAAATGTAGTCCAAATGAAGTCTAAATGTAGTCCAAATGAAGTTTAAATGTAGTCCAAATGAAGTTTAAATGTAGTCCAAATGAAGTTTAAATGTAGTCCAAATCACGTCAAAACATCAATAAATAGCCACAAAAGGCTGTTGTCATTTAACGGGACCCGGCTGCAATATCCCATTTTTCATCTTCATATTTTCACTTATAATCTAAATAAACAATGATTGCATGTTATCAAAATGGTTCAAGAACAGCATTATATTTACTTTACTCTACATTTAGGCAAAATTTGAGTGGAACCTTAAAAGGCTACTCAAGATTTAGTTTTTTCTGAAAGTTGTGTAAAGTTCCTCAACCAGAAAAATCCACATTAATGCACTTTCCACTTTTCTGTCACACTTCTAATTTCTGTTTATAACCAAACCAGTCAAACTCTGAGCGTTAAATGACTATTGAATGAGGACGACTGCTGCTACTTTGCCCAGAGTTGTGTCTTGCAGACAGAATTGCACCACACCATGAGCAGTGCTGTAATGGTGAAGAGGAAAACGAGCTGAATTAGTTTTCATATTGCAACACCGATGTGTACATGATGCTGTAATAATAATGATAATGATGAGCTTGGCCCTCGGGTATCACTCCACTTATTAAGTACCAAGTGTGTGAAGAAAGCACACTTGTGTAAAAAAAAAAAAAAAAAATTAAATTAAATAAAGTTTGGTATTTTTATTTACAGCTCAAGTTGATGAAACACGAAAAAATGTAAATGAGTTAAAAACAAATACTCAATTGTTTTTAATCAAATAACTAGAGTTGACCTTTTTTAAATGCAGCCTTCTGTCATATATTTAGGATTTCATAAATGGTGACGCACCGACACAGATAGTGAAGCATCATTTATGCTTTGAGTTTACATTTCCATTTGTATGTTGGTGCCAGCCACTTAACCTTTGTACATACTCATGTTTGGGATATTTTTGCAGGACATTTGAGAATTTAACCAAATACAACGGAGGAAAGTGTGTGTTTCTTTTATTTGTGGTGCTCAGCCTTAGGGTTAACCCTCACATCTCATTCCAGAAACTGTATCAGTTACTCTGAACAACCCACAGACCAGTTTTCATTGGATCTCTTTGAGAACCTGAACTGTTTTCATTGGGACTATGTTCTAGCAAAGAAACTGTCCCAATATAAACTATGACAGAGAAGTCTGTGATTATTCTGAGGAAGCGGACCACTTTCTGGACAGAAGATTTGGGATTTTAAAATATAATTTTTTTTAAATCACCACATATATCATTGGATTGGAGCAGTGACAGAAACATTAATTTTAGATCATAATGAAAAAACTAAGAACCATATTTTCCGGACTAAAAGTCACTGGAGTATAAGTCGCACCGGCCAAAAAACAAAGGGAAAAAAACACATACAAGTCGCACTAGAGTATGAGTCAGGTTTTTTTGGGGGGAAATTTATTTGACAAAATCCATCACCAAGAACAGATATTTCATCTTGAAAGGAAATTTAAAATAAAAATAGAAAAGAGAACAACAGGCTGAATAGTTGTACGGTATGCTAACATAACACATTCAGCTAACGTTACATAATGCATAAACGACTAACTGAGAAGGTGCCTGGTATGTTAACGTAACATATTAACAGTTATTCAGATAACTATAGCATTAACAACATGCTAATGCTCAACACCGCCCTCTTGCAGTTGTCAGTGTGAAAATACGCAAAATTATATACAGTAATATGTTAAAACGTTCAACTATAAGTTGCGCCAGAGTATAAGTCGCACCCCCAGTTAAACTATAAAAAAGGCAACTTATAGTCTGAAAAATACGGTAGATGATTAAATGTCATAGGCTAATTATTTCAATAAAATCCTGACTTCTGTTTTTCATCTTCCTACTAATGCACTGTGTGAATTCCTCCATCTAGTGTAAATGTCACATGACTAAGGCAAATATTCAGCCTACTTAGTTGCTACAGAAAATCAACAAAATTAAAACTGACAACAGCTGAATAATATTATCAGTTTAGTACATAGGTGTCAAACATAAGGCTGGGGGGCTAAATCTGGCCTGCCCAAGGGTCCAGTCTGGCCCTTGGGATGAATTTGTGACATGCAAAAATAGATATTAAGATATTGATAATCACTTTGGTTCAGGTTTCACATTCAGACCAATTTAATCTGAAGTGGGCCAGAACCTGTAAAATACTATTATAATAATCTATAAATACTCGCAACTCTAATTTTTTTCCTCTTTGTAAATGTCAATGTTTTTACATATTTAAACTAAAAGTATAATGTCACAAAATGTTTGAGTAATCTGTGAACAAATATGAAGAAGTGTTTCAAGACAAAATCAGATTCCACTGCCTGATATAAAATATTTTGTCTATTTGTAGACCCATTATGATCTGCAACTTATAATGACCATGTGGAAATGATAAACAGAAGTATAATATTATTATTATTTTTTTTTTAAATTAGTATTATTTTAAGTTATTCACATTATTTTACCAGGATAGTTTGCCAATGTAAACATTCTCATGACTTGATTTTACTTTTTTCACTCTAAAATATAGAAACATTTTTGGAGTTGACACTATTCATGTATTATTATGTTATTATTTCACTGGTTGGGCCCATTTCAGAATGTGGCCCCTGAACTAAATTGAATTTGACATCCTTGGTTTAGTTGAAAACAGGAAAAAAAAACCATCATGTGACTATGTGCAGCGCTGAGCAGAGTAAAAATATTTGCGTACGTACACACATGCAAGTGAGTTTCCAAGTGTTTTAACAGACTGACCGAAAAAAAAGAAAATGATCTATGTTTGCTTAAATGACAACAGACTACCGGGAAGATTTTTCTGTTTGTTTTATTAGTGAAGAAAAGTGCAGTGTTTTATGAAAACATCCACATTAACGGTGTCATAAGAGTCAAGATGATAACATCACGTCTTGGTTAAAGTTCCTAAAATTACACCTAATTCATATTAAGCAGCAGATGTAGAACAGATAGAACAGATGTTACACATATGTGGCTCATCCATATGTGTGAGACTGTGTATGTGTCAGTTATGGGTGTGTGTGTATGTGTGATGGTCAGTTAAGGGTGTGTTGTGTGTCCAGTAACTGCACATGTGGAAAAGACGACTTAGCGCATTTCCTCTCCACTACCGGTACATCACATTTTATTGAGCTGAGATTAAGCTTTTAAGCCTCTTCCTGCTCAGCTTCTTCCCTTTGATTGTGAGCTGCGTTCTTGCAAATTTGCACACAGTTTCTAAAGTCAAATTCGTGCTCACTTTCAAGTAGACTTTAATGTTCTGAGATGTGGTGAGAGACTGACTAGCATTTTCTCAGTGGTACATGTGTAATTGACATGCATCCTTTTATTTTTGATTAGGCCTGTCAAATTCTTACAATGTTTAAACAGATTAATCACAGGGTTGCTTTGGATTAAATTAAATTAATCATGATCAAAATGCTTTATATTGGTCAAATGTCCTTACTCCTTTTTTCTTGTACTCAGGTTTCCCACAAAATACACAAAAATACACTAACAAACAAACAATATGGAGAAAAAAATATAGAAAAACGGTCAAAAATACACTAAAATTAACCACAAAACGATATAAACTAACACAAAAAAAGCAATGAAAAATCCAAAACATTCAAAAACTCTGATAAAATACAGAAAAAAACAAAAAATTTTTGAAAAAATATCCAAAATATGCAGAAAGAATATATATGTATTTTTTTTTTAAATTTGTATATATTTGTTATTTTAATGCATGTATTCAAATTTTTTTAAATTATTTGTATTAATTTATTTTTATTTATTTGTCTTATTTATTCTTTTTAAAATGTATTTGTAATTAATGTTATTTTAATAATTTCGGCTAAAAGAAGGATGATACTGAAACGTACCTTCTGTGTCGACCACTAATCTGTTTGACCATTTGTGTCGGCACCACACAGCTGTTATATACTCCGTACGATTTTTTCATATCGCAATACATATCACAAGGGTTAAAAAAATAAATAAATTGCATTGTCAATTTTTTCATTTAGGACTGTGAACTATTAACGATGACAACAGCAGCAGTTGTAGACTGTAAACATCTGTAGAGAGTCAGTATTATAAATGCTTATAATTGAATAAATATATGAATACAAGTGTAAAGGGTCAAAGGTCAATCAGCAGATCATGTTATGTGAGTCCAATTGACGTGTCCCTCTAACACCAGAACTCCTCGGATCTGCTGACTAATTTTTAAAAAGAACAAAAAGAAACTTCTGGTCCAGGCTCATGCCAAGGAATTGAGAAAGAAAAACTTTGTTTGCCCTCCACACTATTGTGTCTGAATCAACATTACAGTGCAGTTCTGTGGCCCTTTCTGACTGCAGTTCCTGAGCCAGAAGCAGGTTTACACAGAGAATGAGATCAGACCATGATAACACTTTCCAGAGAAAAGAGAAAGACGAGTGGGACTTGACAGAGCCAGAGCAAACTCTAAATGTTTATGACACAGGATCAAGAGGCACAGTTTTCTTAGTAAGAAACCAAAGCCTAATTGACAAATCATCACTACTGGCAACAGAATAAAAAAAAAAAAAGTAACTGATTTTCTTTTTTAAGGGGAAACTGAGAGGAACAGATAATGAATAAATGCTAGTGTTTGGTCCTGTAATGGAAAGCAGAGAAAAGACTTCGCCTAGAGAATGCAGGAGGGTCTGAAGGAAGGGTTAGCAGCGCCACAGATCCAATTCAAGTGAAATTTAGTACCGAAATGCAGAAAAGTATGTAGTGAAGATGACAGTGGTGGTTTAAATGACTGTAAACAACTTCCAAACTGCAGTGTTCACTTACTGAGCTACATAAATGAATTCACCTTCCCTCACATAGGTCATGAAAAGATGAGAGATGCACGAAAACAAAAAAAACAAAAAAAAGAAGTATTAGATTTGAGTGAATCTACTTTAGGCTGTGTTTGAAACCACACACTACACACTTCCATACTTATTCTATTCATACTCTGTACTGCCTACTCAGTGATTGGACAGAACAGTAGCGTACTACATGATAACCCACAATGCATTGTGCTCCGATCCGAGCAATAATCGACAGGGTGAAGCTCTAAACTATTTAAATACATGAGTTTATTGATTTTTTTTTTTTTAATCAGGCGAGAAAGTACCTCTTCATTCGTCTAAGTATCAAATATTAAAATTTTGTTTGTAGGAATTTGGCGAATTGCCAAAATAAAACACCCCTTTCTTGCACTGCACTCTAGCACTTTTTACTATAGGCCTGTTTTTACTGGGTATATACTACGCAGTGCTGTTGCTCTAACTTAATTTTGTTAGCTTGACAATGACAAATAAAAACCTTGAATCTTCCCTTTCTTATATGAAAAAACACATTGATAAATTTGGGCTTTTACTTTGTAAACAACAAGCGAATCTACATATAAACTACTAACTTAACATCATCACCGTTTACACTGATCCCATTCTGTTTACAAAATTTGGCCGGTCATGTGATGATTGGACATCAGAGTGATGATCGGACATCATGTCGTGTTGCATTTTGGGCAATGTCAATAGGAGTAGGAAGCTCATAATACATACTCAAGATTTGTGCTGGATCTTGTATGCATCCAGAAACTTCTCGCGTTTTCAAAATGCCATACTGTCAGTGTAAATAGACGGCATACTCAAAAAGTTAGTATGAGGAGTAGGTTAGTATGTAGTTTCAAACACAGCGTACGACCAGTGAAAAGAAGAGTTGTGTTGTACTTATGATTTCATGGTGACTAAGTTTACATGCACTTATCCACAATACTCAGATGATAATGGACTCCAGTAAAATGGTCAATATTTAGAAACCATCCCATTGTTTATCTAGGTTTTGGCTAACATCGCAAGCTACGTTTTGTTTTTTCAAATAAAAGTCAAACACCATATTCCCTTCAATAGTGACACACACACACACACACACACACACACACACACACACACACACAGACACTATGTACCTCAGCACTAGAAGGAAACATGTCTGTATTTGAATGATTATATGAAAGCAAGTGTTTTTAATTTCATGTGTTTAATGTAGAAATTGTCATGTTTACTACAAAACTTAATTTTCATTTGCTCTTTCTTATGATGTTGAAAGCACTGTGAAGCTTTTTTTCCCCTTATAAACCAGACATAATAAGACCTCGGTGTTTCAATAGATAGAAATTAGGGGAAGGATCTACGAAAGATTTGTGAATATAAAAATGTGTGCAGACTCATTGCACATGCAAGTTGATTTACAAACAGTTTACACAAAGGGTTGCATCTTCCAAAGGTACAACATTGCACATTCTGCATTCAGTTAGTACATCTACTGCAATAAATATACAATTTGGGGCATTTTCCTGCAACAGGAGAAAATCTAAATATATTAATTTAGATCAAACACAAAAGTCATTTTGCTCATAAAAATGACATCTACACATGCACACCTACACTTACTAATTTAATTTGTATGTGTTTGTATGTGATACTTTAATCATCTCCATAGGGAAATTATTGTATCTTCTATTCTATATTTAACCCCCCCCCCAATACACTTTATGGTGGGAGTCGTTTAGCAAAGGCCACTTTTCCACTTGATCTGATGATGATTGTGATTAAAAATACGCACAAACATTGGGCTTCAGCGTGACAAAGTTATGTGCACCTGACAGTCATTCAATCCATCAACCCCCATGGACCCCCCCTACCTCTAAAATAAATCCGGCACTGCTGCCCAGCAATCCCATTTTAGAATTTTTAGATCAAGGCTGGTCAACCCTAGTCCTCCATGGCCAGTATCCTGCAGGTTTTAGATGTTTCCTTCTGCCAACACACGTGATTCAAATGATCAGCCTAACATCAATCTCTGCAGAAGCTGATAACTGTCAGGTGTGCTGGAAAATGGAAACATCCATAACGTGCAGTATTGTGGCTCTGGAGGACTACAGTTACTGACTGCGGTTGTCTATGAATTGGGAGGAGATTTGGATCCGGTCACAAAGGAGGAGTCATGCAATACCGTCTACGACATATAGGTGGTTCTCATGAAACTAAGGTTGAGGTTTTAGTGGTTAAATATGAAATAAATTCTATATATAGCATTATTTTACTGTAGAGGAAAACTTTTGAGAACTGCATTGAAAAGCTGTAAGAATTAGATCATGAGCTGAAACTACCCACAATGCATCAGTACTAACAGAAGATCCAAGATTGCTACAAAGTCAGTCAACTTTATTTTATGCTCCGGTAAAATATTCTGATTTGTCTCATAATTGCACGAATATGACAAGACTGATTCTCATTACCCATAATAATGAAATGATGATTTTTTTAAAATTTTACATTTGTTTGGTAATGGGATATTATTTTTCAGAATGTGACAAAGGTCATTAATAGCTAATGCTACAGTTAGTATTATTGCGCCGAGTCATCACATCATCACAATGCACTTTCTCATTATCTCAATAGTTTCACGTTTCATGAGAATCACCTAAATATATACACCCTATAATCCCACGGTTCTCAAACTGGGGTCCACGGACCCCTAGGGGGACGTGGCGCATGTCAAGGGGGTACGCGAAATTATTCACGGTTTTGTTTTGTTTTTTGCTGTTTTATTTTAAAATGCGTAAGTTTTATTTTGTAGCGAGCAGGCGGAAGTAACAGCGCTGTTTGACGCTTGACTAAATTGAGACGGAGCAAGTCACAGGCTATTTTTAGCCACCCTGCAGCGAACATGGATCGATTTTTGTGTCCGCCGAGTTCCTCAAGAAGTGGTAAAGGAAATGAAAATGAAAATGACAAAAACAAACGGCCTAACCCTAAAAAGAGAAAGTACATTGATAGTTATATTGAGTTTGACAAGCTCATCCCTCTCATTAAGTCTCTGTCTGTCTGTCTGTCACACACACACACACACACACGGTTTTGTGTGTCTTTTGTTCCGTTTATTATTTTAAAATTATTTAAAATTTTTGTTTCTGAAGTGCTCATTTATATTATAATACCTGAAAATTTCGCTGGTTTGCACAAAAGCACTATTAAAAAAGGTTATCATTGTTTCATAATAATCATTGTTGAAGTGGTTTTTTATCATTTTCAGTATCGCGAGGATGAGGGGGGACATGGAAAAATTTCACCCCTCCAAGGGGGACCTGGGCCAAAAAAGTTTGAGAACCCCTGCTATAATCTATTAAATATCTTTTGTCAATTTGGTGCTTTGTTCTTTTCCTCATGGCACAGATGAAAGTGAAGAGTTCATGAAGGCAACACTGACAGACATGGACAGAGTTCATCTGACAGAGTGATGGGATAACACTGAGCAGGAACTGTTTGTATGAAAGTTCCAAATAAAAGAAGAAAATAATTACGTTGACCTACATTATTGACCCCTTGATGGTACTGATTTTTACTGTTGTGTTGTCACACATTTAACATATGACGCATCGTACCAGATAATAAGTACAGAAATACTGGGCACCTATTTCATCATTTTTAAATCACAGGAAACTGAGCAGTGTGACACCTCTGCTGGAAAAACTAAGAAAACAGATTGACAGTCAAGTAGGGTCATGTATTTAGAAAACGCAGATAATGACAAATACTCTTTTGATAAAGATGTACTTAGTGCACATATACTCCAGTAGTCTGATAATGGTGTTTAGCACATTGTGGTGTTCACAAGTGCGTGTGCACGTGTGTTTGTATTCCTATCATTATGGGGACATTGATATGTTTATACAGTCACACCATGGGGACCAAAATGTAGGTCCCCATGAGGGTTAAATATAAATGTAGGTCCCCACTAGTGAAACTTAAATCTGTGTGAAGTATGCACATTTATGCAAATGATATGGTCCTATAAATACATTCATTTTTGTTTTCTGGAAGTCCTCAAAGTATGAGAGAAACGGGTGCAAAGTGAAACATGTATTTTTCAAAGTTTTGAAGATATTTATTTCTTTTTTTATTATCACTTATTCATTATGTATTTTATTATTTATTTATTTTTACGCTCACTAAACTAACCAATGGCTACTTTACCTACACATGATGATTACAAAGTTAGTCCTCATGAGACGTGGAAACCTGTGTGTGTGTGTGTGTGTGTGTGTGTGTGTGTGTGTGTGTGTGTGTATGTGTGTGTGTGTGGTGGTTGGGCGGGGGGGCATTGAAGAGTAAGAAGTGAAAGACGCCTGGTATGAGTGAGGGTATTGCACAGCTTTGCTTTGGGGGCTTTCCACATGCAACTCAGCAAGGTCATGTGCACTGGCACTGTGGTTGTAGGTCACACACACACACACACACACACACACACACACACACACACACACACACACACACACACACACATACACACACACAGTCTAAGCAAGGAGGTTATGAGGCTGTAAAAAATCCACACATTACAGATACATGGACAATTAAACTGTTGTTTAAACTCTAAACCCTGTTGCATATAATCTGCATCAAGAGTATTTATTGAAGTAAGTAAAGATACAAACAAAGGCAAGATGACAAGCGCTTCTGCAGAACAAGAAAGAGACCGAGCAAAAGTCAGAGAGAGATCTGACAAACATCTTGACCACATGACTCTAACCACTGTACTTCCTTTAGATGTTTCTCTAGATTTTTGTCACACTTGAAGACAAGCACAAGCACAAGCGCACACACACACACACACACACACACTACACTTCTCCCACATTTAAGCCTTTTCACAGAAGTTTTCCACTCTGCATTTTTAGTCACAATGACAATTATCATTTGTGTCTTGATAAATTTTAATCGAAATTAAAATAAGTAAAAATTAATCTTATTGTAATGGAGCAAACTCTTTTTTTTTTTTTTTACCCTGACTGGAAGAATATTTTATTAGAAACTATTAAACTACTACATAATCACCACGGTGCTCTAACAAAATGTACATATCTCCCCCAGATACCATCGTATATTTCCTCCTGATGTGTGGGATAAAAATGAAGTCTTCAGTACATTCAGCAGGAACAAGTGCTGTGCTTTGTCTAGCACCTATGAATGTAGACAACAGCAGTTCCATTGTGAGCTCCATCCAGATGTCCAACACCTTTCAAAGTCAGCGTTTTGTAAGTGAACTAGACCCACAACTGCACATATCTACCATTTTATCCCCTGCTCCATCATCAAAACCTTACAACTAGGACTGAGCCAAACAGTAAAAAAAAGAAAAAACACCAAAAAAATAATCTTAATGAAGGTATAATAAGATAATTTGTTCAGATTTAAGTAAGATGGGGTAGGATTCACGATTTGAATTTGTTTTTCTTCATGAACTCCAGATAAAACTTAAAGTGGAGCATATTGTATGTGTAATATTAACACATAATAGCACTAAAAAAGGACAACTTGCAAGTTTACCAATGTGCATTACTGATCTGAATTTAAAAAATAAGTAAAGGAAGTACTACTGTTTTTTTTCTGCATTCATTTGAGAAGCAAAAACTCTCTTAATAGCTGAATTAATTTAACTGCCTAGCCTCCACTCACCATTAGAATACATCGGTTTTCAGCAAAACTCAATACATTTGCAAACATAATGGATGGTGCCTGTACAGGGTGTCCCATAAGTCTAAAAATAAGGAAAAAAAGGTGGAAAAATAAAACTAAAAAAAGAGGAAAAGGAGAAAAAAAAGAACACAAAAGGGAGAAAGGAACGCAAATAAATGGAGAAAAAGAAGAAAATGGTAAAAATGGAAGGTGTATATGTGTCATATCAGTTTAACTCACTTTTTTTTCTTTTGTAACTGTAATTAAAACATTTCTGACATTTGTTTTCATTTGACGAAGACAAAATATTAGTGTCAGCTCCAAATATCAGTTGCCTGTATCGGTTATTGGCTAAGGCTAATGTAAAAAAAAATATATATATAAAAAAAAAAAAAAAAATCCATATCGGCCGTAAAATAGGTGACAAAAGAAAGTTAGGACACTACAAAAAAAAAAAAAAAAAAAAAGAAAACATCCCAAAATAGTGTCATCTGAAATTGTGGTTTTCAGTCCAAAACTAGTTTGTTCATCCCTACCCTGTAGTTTAACATCAGTTTGTATGCATGAATTTGTGTGTATTCCAAAACATGATGAACAAAGATCAAAAGGGGATTAAACAACAACTATTAAACTACACTGATAAACACAAACCGAACAGCTTTTATTAGTCTCAGAATTTCACAATCTGTGCATTCCTTCTCACAACTTGAAAGAATCCAGTTTGTGTCTTTGCCAACTCTCAAACCTTTATATGTGGAGAGTATTAAACTCCTCTCAAGACTCCAGACTTTTCACACTGAGATGCCACATTGAGATGCGGTTCAAAAATGACACAATGTGCTGAAGGTGGAGAGGCTGTTGTGACGTTAACAAACCTTTGACTTAATGCTTATGTAACAGAGTTCTGCTTCCACTTTGCCTCCACATTTCAGTTGTATGGGTACTCACTGGTTCAACAGTTCTTCCTTCTGGCTGCTGGAAATGGAAATTAGTCAGCGCAATAATGAATGCTCACGGTAGATTTATAAGCTCAGTGTTCCCCATGAATAAAGTTTATCAATCAGAAATTCCATCTGTATTTGGAGAAGAGTTATAAACAACATATATAATATGACATAGTGATCATTTTGAAGTCTGTTAGTTGTAGTCGGATATTCCTAGATTACACATTTCAGCCACGTTTGTGATACGTCAAGCTAAAGCTAATTATGCTAACTTTTATAGCAGTGAATGAGCACCACTACCAGCCATGTTTGACCCATAACAATACTGTTTCTGTATATTCAGGCGCAGAATATGAGCTTTCCCACCGTAGGAACCATTTGTAGTTCCTGGAACATTTGTTCACTCTTTCCCACAGCATAGGAACTACATAGTTCCTAGAACCTTTATAGTTCCTCCTGGCATGTGGGTTCTTTTTTAGTTCTCAAGGAACTATATGACGTAGGTGTTTGGTGATTGGCAGAGCTGAGACCACGCCTATTTCAGCATTTCCTTATCTTGCAGTATCGCTGTCTTTAAAACCATCTGTGTAGAGTCAGCTGTGTGTTATGTGACCGTAATTAACATTCCCGCGATACAGAACATCAACGCTGTGGCCTCCTCTTTTGCTATTGTAGTTTATAGAAGTGTTGTCTTCTACTTCCTTGTGTGATTGTTGAATTTAGTTTAATTTAGAATACATCACTGTGGCGGACGTTAGTGTCACCTTGGCCCCTCCCATGGTTCCTACTGCCCTGTCGGAATGCAAACCCGAAGGTTCCCTAAAGAACTATATAGTTCTAAGAACTATGTAGTTCCTAGCACTAAGTTCTTAGAACTCTGTGCGAAAGTACCTAATGTTCTTATTTTTATGTTTTTACCCTGCACCCTGAAGGGGAGAAGGGTATTGTGTTTGAGTCGCTTTGTCTGTTTGTTTGATTGTAAGCAGGTTTTCACAAAAACTATGGATGAATTTCCATTAAATTTTCAGGAAAGGTGTGAGGTCGTCCAGAATAGATTCCATTAAATTTTGGTGAATGCAAGTCAAAGGTCACAGTGACCAAAAATGTGTGTTTGCAGTGATAAGAGATGGGGTAAATAAGGTAAAATGTGTGCGAGAGTTTGTATATAGAATTTAACAAATTAGTCAGTGCAATGAGGAATGCTCAGGCAGAAGGAGCACCGCTACCAGTGAGTGACTCATCACAATACTTTTTCTGTATATTCAGAATAAACCAGCAGCACAGTTACCTAAGACTGTCTTCCACCCATGGGACACGACAAAATAAAAACTATGCAATGCAGACGAACATTAACGCCACTGGTTACACTTATAAACCCAGAGCTCTGACTCCAGACTTCTACTGTCCTGTGTGAGGGGATCATTCACGGTTTATAAACTACAACTAGTGGTGCTAGCCGTAGTTTATAAACACACACACACACACACTTTACCTGATTTGCCCTATCTCTTATCATTGTGAAAACACACTTTTGGTGACTGTGACCACTTCGCACATATTCTGAACATTTCATAAAAATTGGTCCAGTAGTTTTTGGGTAAACCTGTTGACAAACAAACCAACAGACAATGAGACACACAAATTGACTCAAAAACAATTCCCTACTCCCCTTCGGGGACAGGATAATGATATCAGCTTCACTCCTGAGTCTGAAAACTTTACAACAGGGGTACAGAAATCGAATTATTTTGATTCAGATTCAAATGTTTGTATTAACAGTTCCTTAACTTTTAACTTTCTGAACATGAATGGAACATTCATGTGCTCAACAAAGAGATACTGTATTTCCTACTTTTCCTGAAATTTTCTGTGCTCATCACCAACCTTTCTCTTCACTGCAGGCTTTGAAAAAGACATATTTGGGGCCGTGAAATATATATAATTTTAATTGGTGTCAGTGTTGCGTTGAAATGTCCCTATCAGTGTTTCGCACTGAGAACAAGCCTGGCCAATGTCCCACCTTTGAGAGCCATATACCCGACCGTGATTGGTAGGTTCTTTGAGCTCCGCACACAACACTGTAAGTATGTCTGTGTGTTGGCTGTGCCCGCTTTACAAAATGTGCGAGTGTGTGTGTGTGTGTGTGTGTGTGTGGGCACGCATTCTGAGACGGAGAGCGTTCATGTGAAGGGACGCTCCGACACAGTCATATCAAACTTATGGGCTGCACTAACATTAAACTTTCATATTAAGATGGGGGCCACAAACTATTGTGCCACGGGCCACAGTTGGCCCGCAGGCCACAAGCTTGAGACCCCTGCTTTACAACAAATCCCCACTCAAAGTTGTGCAGTTCTCCCCTACTGAGAAAAGCGTGGGCAGGACCCTGGCTCATGTAAACATATTCATAAAGATGGATTTGGTCTAAGAACAGATGGATTATGGCCTGAAAAAGAAACATTTGAACAACAACAGTCAAATGATAATAAGAAAATCAATGGAGAAAATGATACTGATCATGCTTACACTTGGTTTTGGGAATGGGTAAAAGATATTTCACCTAACTATCTTCTGTGTGCATTTGACAAAAACTGTGAAGTTGCAGTTCTTAGAGGCCCCTGTTGCACCAAGTGCTTCCCTTGGAAATTTGTGGGTTTCAACTTGGTTGGATCTCTGGATGACTCACTGTATTTCTGACAAGAGTCATTACTGCTGACTTTGGCTGAAAGCTGGTTTTGTACTTAGTCTTAATCCTGCAGCCCCACTTTCATGAAACTGTGGTGTGTGAAGACTTTTAATTAAGGAGAAAAATGATAAATTATACAAAAAGACAGAACGTGGCCTGCAACTTGATGGACGACGGCCGATGTTAAAATCCACCACCAACACAAAAACTTAATCATCTATAAAGATCACTCGTCTTTTTCAGTGAAGACATTTTACCAAATGAAAAAGCATCAACTGTGATTAAACAAACCAACTACACTTTTATCACAGTTTTTTTTTTAACTGTATTTTTTCAGAACTTTTTTAATCACAGAAGTGGCTAAAATCTCAGGGCATGATATTAAAAAACTACAACAAACAGGAGCTACTTTAGGTTATGTCATGGTATAAATTTGTATATTAACTCTTTGAGGCATGAATTAGGAGAACCTTAGTCAAGATGTTTTTTTCCTAAGTGTTTTTATTCCTCTTTAGGCATGAAAAAAACAATGTGATTGAAATATTGTTAGTTTTTTTTTTTTTTTTTAAATGAAGTTACAAAAATGTCCACTCAGCTGGAAAACATGTATTTAAACTTTGAATAAAACATTTTAGTGCAGTTTTTGTTTAATACTTTTAATTACAGTGTAATAACAAGTAATTGATTTACATTTAAACATATTACTACAGATCAAGTATTAAGAACAGACGAGTTACAGTAATGATATGAACTAACTGATATGGAACTAAAAACACAAAACCCATGAATATACCAGAGAACAGCTATGGAATAACTGTCCACTGTAGTGACCAGTATGCATCAAAGGGTTAAAGGTGGGGTAGGACATCTTAGCAAAATGGTTCCAGCAGCTACATTTTGAAAATACATAATTGAGAAGTCCAAACCCCTTTCTTCAGCCACACCTCCAGAATAATGGCACACACAGTACTTGTTCCTGAGGGTTCATGCTCACTGCACAGGAACAATTCACCCAGCTCCATTTAATTTCCTGCAGCCTCTGAGAATGTAGCCTTCATTCAAGAGGGGGGAGGGACAATTTTCAGTTCAGTTTGATTGACATGTCACCATCCAATTATTTCAAGTGGGCCCCTTAAAATGATTGAATGGTGTTTTTTCAGTCCTGTCTGTTTCACAGGTGACAATTTTTTTTATTTATGTGAAAGGGCATTTAATTGATTGGTTGTAATCGGGGTGTGAAGGGGATTTTAAGCAATACAGTAAAATAAATGCTCCAGGAAAACATTGTCCACCCCATCTTTAATTGATCAACTATGACATTAGCCTCCTCTGGTTTCAGTGCTTTTGTAGGTAGAGTAGAGTAGAGTAGAGTAGAGTAGAACTTATAACAAAACTAAGAGCTGATTTTGGGCCATGCTCATAGATCCATGTAGACTCTTGGTTTTATGCTGCACATTTTAAATGTTCAATGCTCATTTTGTTCAGGGGAAAAGAATGCAAGGTAGAATATACTTATTTCCCTTTGTGTATATTTTGAGTTAATTTGTATATTTTTTCAGTATTTCTGTCAATGCTCCCCTGATTGAGTGTAGGTGTTTTTGTTTGTTTTCAAAAAAAGAAGTCATGTAACTGTGAAAACAACAATAAAAAAAAAGAAAGATAATTAACCCTTTAAATATACTGGTCACTACAGTGGACAGTTATTCCACAGCTGTTCTCTTGTAAATTCATGGGTTTTGTGGGTTAATGCATCGTCCAATACACTGTAATTCATGTCATTACTGTAACTTTGCCGTTCTCGATGGACAAAATAATACATTTTTTACATTAATTTTTTGTACATTATCTTCATGAAGTAATAACTAAAGTAAAAACTAGTATTAGAGTTTGATGTAGTGTGAGAAAACAGATTAGCAGAATTTTTTTTTTTTATTCACTTTCTGATGTTGGATTTTAAATACATGTTTCTTTATAATTTCAGGAAAAATAGGTTCATGCGTAAAGATGAATTAAAAGCAATCTCCACTAAGGTTCTCATAGTTCATGCATCAAAGGGTTAAAAAAAAAAGGCATAGAATAGAAGTACTTTATTGATCCCACAACTGGGAAATTGCTTTGTACCAACAGTAGCGTTTATATACGAAGTAAAATGGACAAAGTGAGGTGCAAAACAAAACATGACTCACACCTCAGATTGATATGAACGGATTTTTGACAATTGATTAACGCTCAGCTTCTACTTTTCACGATTCTATGAAATTTTACAGACTTTAAGCTCTTTTAAAGCAAGTTAAATTCTTTGCCAAATGAAGCACGCAATCGCCTCCATGACGCCATGAAATCTCATCCTGGATGTTCGGTCAAATTTAAGGATTATCTTATGATCTTCCTGATTCTTCTACATGATTTAATTCACAGAGAGAAACAACACTGAGGTCTTTTAGTATAAAGCTATGACGACAGACAAGCTCGGGCAGGTCACAGCAGAGGGAATCTAAAAAGCAGAGCCTTTGTGTCATAAAAGCCACACACGTTAAACTATTCAAGCTAAATGAATCAAAGAAGAGAAACAAAGGGGAAACCGTATTGCTTTTCTTTGGACATTTTGGGATGAAATGAACAGATCTGTCATATGATATTTGCGGAGTGTATACACAGGCCGAGTACACTTTCAGAATTTGTATACACCAGCATGTGTGCGCACCCACACACATATTTGCATCAGTACATGACTCAGTCTCTGACTTCAGGGCGAATGTTTTCTTTCAAGGTTTCATGAAAGTCAATTCCTGGAAAGAGGAGAAGAGTTGACTTGAATGGTGAGACAATGTGACAGTGATGATATGAAATGAAACTACAACATTAGTCTCTAGAGAGATAAATCACAGCTCTCGATACCGCTGTCAGGAACCCAATGGGCCTTGTGGAAGGTGTTGGATCTTTGCTCTGCCATCAGGTTTGGCAGCTTGGACAACCGTTCACTAGGGCTACACGTTAGTAGAAAAAACTGACATTTGTTTTTTTTTTTAACCTTTTGACATATATTGCGATATGGAAAAAATCCTCAGGAGTATACTGCCGTTCAAAGTAAAAAGGCACAGAGCACCATGGTGAGGTGAAGCATCCGCTCGATCAGGGGTCCTCGAGAGCTTCTGTCCTGCATGTTTTGGATCAGGGGTGTCAAACTGCGGTCCTCAAGGGCCGGTGTCCTGTATGTTTTAGATGTTCCCCTCTTCCATTACACCTGGAGGCCATTGCATCATTATCAGTCTGATGAGGAGCTGATTATTAACTCTTTAAGTGTCAGTGCTGATGCATTCTGAATGGAATATTTAGTTTAAATATTCAAAACAATTCTACCATTTTCCTTTTAGTTTTGTGGATGGAAAAGGTGCCAAAAAGCCAAAAAAAAAAAATTATTTAAAAAATATATACATTTAAAGGCAAAATTAAAACTGCTGGGACCAAATTTTAATGCTAGTTTTCTTTTTTTTCTTTTTTTTTCAAATTTTCCACATTATTTTTTCATTTTGTAAATATGTATTAGTTTTTTGTACATTTTGTTGCTGATTTTGTTTATTTTTCTACATTTTAATTTTTTTTAAATGTCATTATTTTTCTTTGGTTTCCTGCCATTTGTGTCTTACTTTGCTCATGTTACCAATTATTTTGTTAGCTTATTATTAATTTTTGTTTTTTGTTGTTGCTCATTTTATTTAATTTAATTTTTTACTTTTTTACTGATTGCGAAAATCTCAGGAGTTAAAGGGTTAAACTGAATCACATGGAAGAGGGAAATCTCTAAAACATGCAGAACACTGGCCCTCGAGGACTGGAGTTCGACACCCCTGTTTTAGATGTATCCCCCTTCCAACGAACCTGATTCAAATGATAAACCTCTCATCAAGTTCTACAGAAGCCTGACAATGACCATCAGGTGTGTTGGAAGAGGGGTACTTGTAAAACAGCTCTCGATGACCAGGATTGAGCACCCGTGCACTAGATCATGTGCTGATTGTGGACTGTGGCACGCGGATTCGCCATCACTACTAACGTCAGTTTCTACTTCCTCCTCAGAATCAGAGTCAGCCAGTATCTGACCAAGTGCTTTGTCAACGGTAAACCAACCTCTCCGCATCGTGAGTAAATGAAATAACACCCTATGGCTCTGCTCTGCTGTTGTTCCACTCGGTACTATTACCACTGCTACACCACCGCATGTCTGCACAAGAGGATTGTTGAGCCGCATTTTACAATAATGGTGCATTTTTGTAATAAACGTCCAAAATGTAATAACGTTTCATTTCAGTTTGTAATAAATTTTGCCACATTATGTAATAACATATTACATTGTGAGAAGATTATTAGAAAATGCACTAGCAACTTTTTTATTCGCTAGAAAATGTAATATGCTGCATTACAGAATAACAATTCGAAAGGATAGTTTGTTTGTTAATTGTATTTTACTTTAATTTGGGCATACATTTTAGGTGGCGTTTGCCAGAAAACCCCCTTGAGGCTTAAAAAGTTAAACAACATAAGCGTCTTCTACTTGTTTACAGAGCTGCTGTGACGAGATAATTTATCCACTAAGATTTATTTTAAACAAATATGAAACAAAATTTCTATTTCCAAAATATATCTATAATTTCAAATTGTCCAAATCTAATATGTCTAATTACCAGCCAAGACATAATCTATTTGGAATGTTTCCCAAACAGTTCCTTGAGTTTAAATGCCACACCACCAAAGCGCCCTGCTGCTGCAAAATGGAATAAATTATTACACAATGCGGCAAAATGTATTACAAAATGCACCGTTATTACAAAATGCAGCTCAACAAGGATGTTTTACAAACTAGTTTTACTCTAAAATTTTGATTAGAACCACGCCCACAAATGCTGCTCTGATTACAAGCAGACATGTCCGCTATCTCCTGGTGAAAAGTAGTAACAAGACTCAGCACCACATTTATAGATATTTTCACGTTGGTGCTCAGAGGGTTAATACAGAAAGCAGCAAGAAGGAAATCAACTTATACAACACTATAAACCACAGACATTGGAAGATCTGCATGATTTTACACCACTGCATATTTTGAATGATTTAATCGCGTTATAAAGTATAAAAATAGGTGCGTATATTGGAACCTACGCCTTTTTCAGACTTGTTGTAAGATGTCTGTAACAAATCCACTTAAAACTTTGCCACGGACCTGCAGATAAACTGATATGTCCTCATCTAGCCGACTGTCTTTTTGGTGTCGTCTCCTGCTGCTCTGTTTCCTGTGTGTCTTTGAGTCGGTCACATTCTGTTTCTGGTTCAGCTGACTGGGCCCATGTGTTCGGGCCTTTAGTTGTGGTATGCATCCAGAGCCAAATTAACGCTGCATGTTGCCATATGAGAGACTCGAGTACAACAAGTAACACAGAACAGATGGACAACACGGTCTGCTCGTTTGGAAAAGTATTTTCCACTGATGTTGCAAACTCCTCTTACTGTCAGTGTGAGAAAGAGGGAGGAAAAAAAAAAAAAAACAGCCAATGTGCCGCGAAAGAAAAACAGAACATGAATACAGAGAAAACATGCGAGACGAAAAAGTGAATTTAAGAAGAAATGCAGAGATATTCAGCTGCATTTCCACTTGAATCGTGAAAGCGTGTGTGTGTGTGTAACTCTACGTCTGAAGTCCTATTCCTGGAAATCCTTCTACTTTCTTTTTACTTAGGACCCAAGATAAGATACCATGTGACCCTGATGAAACGTAAAAGCAGAGACAAAGCATTTATCATATATGTCGACGTACATAAAAGGTCTGTGAGAACGTAGAGAAAGCACAAATACACTGGACCTAGAAAGACAAGCTGGAGAGAAATATGATCCACAGTGTGGGCAAACGTACACACAAGCATGAAATAAAAACATGTGGAACAGATTAAGTCTAGAAAAGCTGGAACAAACACATGCTAGAGCACAAACACACACACACACACACACACACACACAGCTGAGATGAGAAGGGTGTGATTAAGATGAAGCCTACGGGAGGTCCAAGGAAACGTATCCGCCATCAGACTACATGCAGCAGTCTGTGGGAAATGACTCTGGAAGACAGAATACCAGGATTTTCCTGGCAAGATGCTAACCTTGTCTGTAACCTTGACTACTGTACGTCAGATGAAAGGGAAGGAGAGCTGGGCTTGTGTAGAAAACCACTACCTCAGCGGAGAGCGAGTCAAAGCTGAGGGAGCCTAAAAGATAACTCTGAAGCTGAAGGAAGAGCATGTTACGTTTGGCCTAATATGTTTGCTTCCCTCTAAGCTTTTTCCAAATGTGGCCTTCAGGAATTTAGCATAAAACACACACACACTGGTAGAGAAGTAAACTGTTTACAGGTCACAGTGCGATGTCAGTTTGTCCTTATTGAAACACTTTAAACTGACGCTAAAGACACTAATGACGCTGTGGAGACTTCTGCTCCTTTCAGCTGACGAGACCAGATTCACTTCTGCAATAAAAACAGTGGCTTCACCATGTTGAAGATTTGGTCACCATATGGACTCGCATCATACATGTATTTTTTCTTTGGAAATGCACAAATATTCAAGCCTTCTGGAGGATGATTTACTCGGCTCTCTGTGGTGTGTTGGGATATTCAATTCCAAATACTTGTCTTGTTCTACATCTTGGACATTTGTAAGAAACGATAAACAAAGAAGACCGATATCTGGTAAAGACCATAACATAAGTCTGATGCCCCATCGTACAAACAATGGATTTCAATCATAGATGATATAATGGACATGGAACATCTGACATATAAACTGACGTTGAAAGAATATGTCTTCACAAAAAAACTGGGAAAAATGGTTGACATTCAGGAAAAAAAAGTTTATTCTTAACATATTCTGAGACAACATCCTGTTCTTTTTTCCCATGTCTTTTCTTTTTGTCCTCTCTCTCTTTTCTTGTCCCTCATTAGAGGTAAATATGTTGTATTAAATGAAAATGTTCAATAAATAAAAACAAAAAAACAGTGGCTTCATCTGTAGATCAACATAAATGAAAGGTTTTTATATGACCCTAAGACATATACATCTGGGGTTTTTTTCTCCTTCATTTTCTCAGAAAAACGAATTAAATGCAAGTGTATAATTGAATTGCTTCATGGTGTTCTTTCTTCCCTAATAAATATTAACTAATTCAATAAGAATGACTTGTCTATATTAAATCACATCTAGAGTGCAACAGACAATTTTTAAATTGAAGTCTGCAGACGAACTATTTCATTACTTTAAAAGGTGGGATTATTTTAAAAACTACAAGCATATCTATTCCATGACGTGTGTGTAGTTATGGACATTTTCATTCCTTTTTCCTTTTTTTTTTTTTTTTTTTTTTTGCTGCTAGTTTTTGTCTTGTATGTTGCTATCTATTGTCTTGTTTATTTTTAAATCTAACTTTATTAGACATCAGTGAAAAATGAAATTATCTACCCATTACTATATCCACGTATCCAGCAAACAAATAATTTTCATTTCGAAATCGGAACAAAAGGAGTCTTTCACCCCCAGACCGTGACAATGACGAAGACATTTTGTCAAACTGTCCAGTAAATTGTTCAAAAGGTCAGATGTGTTTTTCTCATTTATTTTCTCTTCCAACCCTATGCAATGTGGAAACCTGAATTTTGTTGTGTCCAGTTTTCTAATTCAACAAGTTAAGACTTAAAGGAGCCCTTCGTTTAACCATAAGAACCCAAATATCCATCACTGAGCAAAAGCATCTACTGATCTGAAATGTTTAATACCTGTTCATCCACTAATCCTATCAATCCATGTAAATAATTGAGGTAAAATGCAGTTCGTCATGTTATGATCAGAGGTGGGAAGTAACTAAGTAAAAGTACTTCATTCCTTTACTTAAGTAGATTTTTTAGGTATCTGAACTTTACTTGAGTATTTATTTTTCTGGCAACTTTTTTACATAAATATCTGTACTTTATAATCTTTACATTCTCACAATAGACTAAATACAGTAATACAGGAATAAAAAAAAAGTAACTTCAGAGGGAAAATCAGTGGAGAAGAGAAACTGTGATTTTATATATTATAGTTATATGACTATTATCTAACAGCTTTGACTTTTTATCTCATAATTTAGACTTTTTATCTCTCAATTTTTACTTTTCTCAAAAGTATGCATTTTTAATCTCGTATTTATAACTTTTTAAAATCTCATTATGACTTTTTATCTGAATTGTGACGGTTTATCCCCCATTTTTCCCAACTTTCCTGACCATATCCACAAAACTGAGTAACTATGACTCTATCAAACACATTATCTACACAGTAACTCACTTTTAAAGGCTTTATTTTGGATATTTTTGAAACTTTTCAGATTTTTTCCTTTATTGCGTTCATGACAGAAAAAGAACAGTTTTACCTTTTACTTTTGTACTTTATTACAATTGTGAAGTTGTACTTTTTCTTTTTTTTTTTTTTTTTTTTACTTTTACTGAAGTAAAGGAGTTGAATCAGGACTTCTACGTATTTTTTCACACAAGTAGCTGTAACTTCTTAAGTACAAAATGGGTGTTACCATGGAAACACAGATTCACCACTAAAACCAATGGAGTTTGAGAAATGACATAGACATTTCTTTTTAAATTGACTTAATGACATTTGTGTTAAAGAATTCAATGGGTTTTTAAAATTCCAAATGTGATGAAACAGGTTTGCTTCCAAAAATTCTCAATAAAACATTCATCAGTGAGGTATTTTAATGATTTTTGACCCAGATGAGCGATCTGAGTTCAGGTCTCTGAGGAGGCAGCGGGTGTTTAATGAGAACAGCTTCACTTGTTGATGCTAAATGCAACAAGTCTTCTGCATGTTCGGGTGGAAAGATGAACATTCTGTCACAAAGCTTAGCTGAAGTACAGGTGGAGACAAGCAAGCAGACTGTTAAGCACACAGTCAGTCTGTGTATATTCTGTGTAAAAGGCAACTAGCGTGCATTGAACACGTTAAATGTATCTATGCTTGCAGTCTATAGCCCACCCTGGAAACTAAATGTGATTGTAATGCACTGATAATAAATGTAATCTGAAACTGTCAGAGCATCATCTCATTTAATCATAGTTTTAGAGATCAGCGCAACTGGATTGGAAAAAAAGCAAAGCAAATAATACTGTTCTCATGTAACTTTCTGTATCCTTAACCCTTTGAAGCATACTGGTCACTACAGTAGACAGTTATTCTACAGTTGTTCTCTCGTATATTCATGGGTTTTGTTGTTTTAGTTCCATATCAGTCAGTTCATACCATTACTTTAACTGGTCTGTTCTGAATACCTGATCTGCACTAACATGTTTACCTCTAAATCAATTGCTTGTTGTTATTAGACTGTAATTCTGTAAGTCTCTTCTTGAACAAAAACTGCACTAACATTTTTTATTTCATAGTCTTCTGATATTGCGTTTTCATTGGTTCAAAGTTTAATCACATCTTTTCCAGCTGAGTGGACATTTTTGCAACTCCATAAAAAATAGGTTAATTAAAAAGATTTCAATCATTTTTTTTCACGCCTAAAGAGGAATAAAAACACTTGGGGGGAAAAAAAAATCCTGACTAAGGTTCTCATAATTCATGCAGCAAAGGATTAAACTAATAAATAACCAATAAGAAAATCACTGGGTTAATAAGCAGCAGATAAGAGTAGGAATATCAATAAAATATCAATACATCCTCATTTACTACAACTTCTCCTTGTGACCTCTAGCAGTTTTGCATCTGACCTTTAGAGACATTTTGGTTTTGCAGTGAAAAACAGAAGTGAATCTGTCCCCATATGTAAATGGAAATGCTCTACTGTCCAATAAGAAGAAGTTAGGCTTGTATAGCACATAACCAATTATGGTCTGGATTTTGGCATCACCATGCTGACAGTTAGACTCCTCATAGAAGCAAATTAAAGTCCATGGGTGTAAAATATGTATGGACGCTATGGACATGTCCATACGAATATTGGGATTTTTCTAAAATGTCCATACCAATTTTGAATGGGAAATTACATGACATTAAGGAAACAAAGAGTATCTTTTTCCACCTCTCAGACAGCGTGTCATTGACTAAATATTGTCATCAGTGAATCTTTATCATCTGACAAAATGCTGATCTTGTGACGATAACAAAAAATGATAATTAAAAATATAAGGCAATATAGATGATGAATAAAAATGAGATGAAATGTGGCTTGAGAAAAAAAAAATGTTACAATGTCTTAGTTTTAGATGAAAAAAAATGAAATGAGACGTTATTTCATCTCTATTTTGAACATTGAAATTATGTCCCCACTAATGTTAACATCATTATTACGCCCTTGGCAAAGATGTTCCGATTTCTAGGCTGGTGCTTTACCCCTTCAAAGTAATGTTTAATAAAGCATTATTGTGCCACTACGCTCTCTCAATCCAAACACCTGCAGAAGATATCAACTGTCATACATTGCAAATCCAACGCTTTTGGTTTTACCTTTCACAATAATAGCTAAATATGTACACAGTAGAGTTGGACCTGTATCTTCAAATACATGTTCAGCATCAAAGTATCCAGTTTTCAAGTTGAACATTTGAATATTCGGGGTGGGAGGTTATTTTGTTTTGTTTTTTACAATAAGCTATGGTGCTTCCATAAGTCTTGAAAGTCTTAAAAGTATGGGATTTTGAAACACTGTTTTCCACACTTTAAAAAGACTTTCACCCAAAATTCAAGACTTTTCAAAGTAAAAAAAAAATGCTTAGTAGTAGAATTTTAGCATATGCTCAAATCATTGAGAAATAGAAATGATATTGTGAATTATGCGTTAATTCATTCAATACTATATATACCCATTCACACACTCACTGCTACACCAGTAGGTTTCTAAGTCTCATACATTCATAATATAAATCAGTATAAATGTTCTAATAAACACGACTAGTACAATGTCAACCAATGAAGTAGTCAGTAGACACACACACACACACACACACACACACACAAAAGTACATCAAGTCAATGCTCTGAACTGTGAATCAAATGGAATGTAAAATGAAAAATGCAAAGTAATAAGCAGTGATTGGTGAAATATTGGGTATAAATGTGTCTGTGCTGTTGTAACGGTCATAGTTAGTGGGACTGATTGTTTTAATGTAATTATTGTACAATCCTTAGTGACGGTAAATAAATGTATTTATTGTGTTATCAGGGACTACAGATGGAAACTAGCTATTTAGCTATAATCTGATACAGTGCATCTGTCCCTGTGAGCTGAATGTTCTCTGTACATTGTCCCTTAAATAAAAGTAGAAAAAAAAGGTCTGGTCGGGGGGTATCGGTTTGGTAAAGGTCTGGAATTTTAAATTTGGAAAAAGAGCAGCCACTCTGTGAGGTGACCATGCAGAAATAATCACTAGATATTCCCGTGCTTGCTCTTGAGTTAAGCAAGAGCCAGTGCTACTTTTGTGGTACTTCCCAAATTAATTTGTCTGTATTTAACCTTTTCTAAGCGATGTATCAACATTTATCATCATATTATCCTCTGTGTGTTGTTTTTTTCAGTAATACTCTGGTATTTTAATATATTTAATTTGTTCATAATATAGATGTTCATTAAAGCTCAGTTTAAGGTTGAGGATTATTATATCAAAAACAGATACAACTGCTGAAAAAAAGTGACTTTTTCATTCAAATGTAATATTAACTGAATATAAAACTAGTGTGTCCATCCACTGTCATTGTCATTGGTGAATCAATGTTGTAGAAAATGGTGTTTCCATAGTAACTACAGAGCCTCTGAACATCCAAATGGGTCATATCTGATGACAAACTGTACTTTACACCAATTATTTACATGTATTGATAGGGTGAGTGGCTCAACAGGTGTTTAACTCTTTATTATTACCTTCGCCAAGGAGGTATTTAAGTTGAGTCTGTTTGTTTGTTTGTCTCTCAGCAGGATTACTCAAAAAGTTCTGAATGGCTTTTGATAAAAGTTTTAAGGATGTGTTGGGAGTGTCACAAGGAATAAAGGTTTACATCCACTGGTGCCGTCTTTTTGCACAACGTTTTTTGTATGTTTGTGTATGTTGTGGAGTGTCCAAATGTGTTTTTTATGTAAATTGACGTCCTGAGAGGCCGAAGGCAAATTTCCACCATGGTGGATAATAAAGTTTTTCTTATCTTATCTTATCTTATCTTAAGGTAGCGCCGGTGGCTGCATGACCTGATCAGCCTGGGAGGGGTTTAGTCAACTGAAATTTCTGTTTGTGTCTTGGATATGCAAATGACAAATAAAGTGATTCTGATTCTGATTCTGAAATGATTCAATTTTGGTGGTGATCTGGAAGAGGTCCTGGATTCTGGATCACTTTGAAATGTATTCTCCATTTACTGCAAATGTAAAATTGCCAAGTGATCCAGAATTCAGAATCTCTTCCGGATCACCACCAAAATGTAATCATTTGTTCCTTGTGACACTCCCAACACATCCTGAAAATGTACTCAAAATCTGTGCAGAACTTTCTGTGTAATCCTGCTGACAGACAGACAAACAAACAGACTCAAATTTAATACCTCCTTGGCGGACCTCTCTTCAGTTGAAGGGGGGTGGGGGGGTCTGCCTTGGCGGAGGTTTTCACTCTCAGAGTACTTTTCTAGTATTAATAAATGATTTTGGTGGCCAGTGGTTGTTTGGGTCTTTATGGGTTAAGATTGTTTGGACAAGGTCAGCTCAGCAGCTGCTTTCATTCATAGTGTATTACTGTGGCTAAGTTAGTGAGTCTCTTTGAGTCTGTTTATAGTGTTTCATAACATAATCAGCAATAACACTGATCAGTTCATTCATTTTAAGCAGCAGTTCTTTGTGTAAAGTGTTTCAGACATATTCAAATTCAATTCACATTCAGCTGCAGATGTTCATGAGTGAGTATCTGACTATGTGACTCAGGGTCCCTGTGTTAAAGTTATGAACTTTAGTAAAACTGTTCTGCTCATTTTGCATTGTTAGGTCGTCCTATGTTCTGTTTTATCATCTTTAACATTCGCTTTTTCGTGTATATGCTATTTAAATATTTGTTAAATGATTGTGGGTGAATTTACTGAAGCATGAGGTTACTTTAAATTGCAACTTTCATTTACAACAAGGACCCCTCCCCCCAGGGAATCTTTGAATATTCACTACTGATTGACTGCCAAATCCCCAGAGCCCTAAAAATTAAGTTTGGTCCAACCCCAATATACAAAGAGCATTTCAAGAAGAGGTAATTCCATAAAACCCAATGTGACTTAAGTATGCTGTTTCAGTGATGGAGATCCATGTTATTTTATTTGAGTAAAATAATAATAAAGTCAACATACGTATAATCTTAAAGTAAAGTACCCTTATTGTGAACAAATGACATATTTCTGTGAATTTTGACAGAAACATTTGACATAATGTTCGGTAAAACACATATGACATAAGACAGGGATAATATTGACCTGGCCATTTTAAAGATATTGTAGTGTGGAAATCAGACATATTGTGGCTTTAAAGAGTTAATAAAACTGTAGTAAGTCTGTGCGCTCTATGAAATCTGACAGGAGATCATCTTACATGGTTTGTGTGAGTTTTCTTGGGAACTAGGGCCTATGAAATGCCTGCAGCTTTGTCACGCAAATGTATTATCAGTTTTTAGGCAGCTTCCTCTTTTGACTACACAAGCTCACTGATATTATAACACATCTGTTTCTCACACATACACATTTTTTTATTTATATACACACACACACACACACACTATATATATATATATATATATATATATATATATATATATATATATATATATTTACACATCATCCTCGTATTAGTATTTTCTGTGCAGTAGAGACATTGTTGACTGTGCACACCTACACATAAAATCCATAAAAATGAACTGTACTGACAATATAACACAGAAACTACTAACATATTACTAGTGTGTGACTGTCAGAATTATTATTTTTTTAGGGTGTGAACGCATTAGCTGTTTCTTGTGTTAAAAAGTGTGCATGCTTGTCCACAGCTCTCTTTCCTTTTAAGGTCATTCTCAGGGCCTTAACTCTCTGCCTTGCCAAGATTCCACACACACACACACACAGAGGGAGAGCACATAAAGCAGTAATGCAGTTTGCTCACTAAAGCCGTGCTGCCATCAACCAGACAAAACCTGCCAATGCCTTCCCAATAGTCGACCTGTGTACACGTGCAGGCAAAGGCATATGGACCTGCACGCTCACAGCTACGGCCCCATCATCAACTGAATTACCTCATGCACTTGGTTAGGTCTGCAGATGGCTAAAAAGCTGAGGGCTGCTAAATATAAAGCACTACACGCACAAATGCACACACACTAAAACACACGTGCATGCGATGGCTCTCCTATTGACCTCTGTTTTTGCCAGAATACACACTCGCACACACCCTGAAGAGACTAAACTCTGCTGTATCTAACCTTATAGATGGCGGTGGTGAGGACAGCAGTCAACTCAGCCACTCTGATTACTAGTTTGGGGATCTTGAGGGACTGGGTGTGCAAGTACATGCAGCCTCACAGCTGGCCTCATCCAGGGTTGTTTTAATGCCATGAGGTCTCCTGTGGGAAACCGAGCGACTGTGTGCAACGAAAAGTAATCCAACTGACTTGTCATGCAAAATTAACGAAAGCCGTTTTGAGCTAAAACACACAGAATTTTAAATATTAGAATGAAGAGCACAATGTAATAATGACAGTCAGGAACAAAGTGACTGGCTGAAGTATAAACCAAACAAACAGGAAGCAGTGTAGGAGGCATACAGTATGTAGTTGATAGAGGACAACTTGAATGTCTCATATATTTCTGTAAACCAGCAGTGGGTCAATACATATTGCGAATACATTTAAAAAAAAACTGAATGTAGAAAAATAAGTAATCGAGGATCTTCTAATCTGATCTTACTAATACCAATAGTCACACTATTTCCTCCAGCTTTTTTTTTTTTTTTTTTTTAACGAGGCTAAAGGATAAACTATCTCAGAACCCGATCTAAAAAGGTTATCAGTGTGAAACAAATGATGGCCTTTTAACAGCGACACTGCTGCTGCTCTGCACGCAAGACAAGAACAAACGTGACACTCAACATTATAGCAACATATACTCTGTTGCTGCAGCTGAGAAATGCATCAGTCTGCTTGAGGCAAAGATTTGACACAAACGATCAATAAGATGTATTATTTTCTAAAGGATAAGTGAAATACCAACGCAGCTTTGCTCCTGTGTTGTCTTGTGGAAATCTGTACATGTGAAGGCACTTCTTAGAGCAAATATCACTTTATAAAAACAAAACAAACACAGGCAGAGAAAAGAGATGATTTGAAAAAGGAGGGGGGAAAACCCCTGTGACTAAAACAGCTGGAAACAGGAAATGACTTTTTGCCTGTGTGTGTTATTACTTTTGTGTATGTGTATGAGTGTTTATTGAGGGTATATAAATGTGTTTGTGACACAGCATGGCAAACCAACAATAACTTTGGCTTTTGTGGGTTCTTCTCTTACTGATGAACACAAACAGAAATGCATAATGATCTTTCTCACTCATATAAGAAACAAAAGCTGATGAACCCGCCAGGTTTTAAATGTTTACAGTGCAGTCAAAGAGTTCTGAGAAAACAATCAACCAACACTTGCAAGAACACACAGTCCTATGAAATGCAGTCCTGTGAAAGCAGACGCCTACTGTACCACGAACAGCAGCCAACAAAGAAAACTGATCATGTTATGCAAGTGCAATGACTCTAGAAGTCAACATCTGCTTTTTTTACAACTAAACTTCAACAACTTAAAATAGTCAAACACTGTTGACATGAAAGGCATTGCAAAAACGTACTGTACTACTGGATATTTTATGTAATGAACAAAAAGGTTTTTATGTATTATTGTAACATTTAAAATGGACAGATGAATGTGTTTGATGGTGTGATAACATATGCATGACCACAGGTGCATAAAAGTAAAAGCAGGGATAGTACAAAATTGCTATTTATAAGCCATGATTTGTAGATGAACTTTGCAGACATGATATTTAATTAATATCTAAGTTTGTAATGCATCCCAGGTCATGAGAGGGTCAGTTCAGGACTTATCCTATGATATCTGCAGGTGACTAATCCCGATTTATTTTTTTTATTTATTTTTTTATTCCGTGAAAGATCCCCTTCCCTCAGGATCAAAGAAAAATTTAATGCAAATTTGTCTTCAAACATGTGAGAAAACCACTGGAAGTTTCCAAAGCAATGCTACTCATTGAAAAAGATTTGACGCTTCACTTTTAAAGTTTTGAAGAATTTGGAGGATTTTATGTGCATGAAGGACTCAAAGCTAAGCTGAGTAGTTTGGATCTGTGGGTCCTCAAACGCTATGGCATTAACTTTCAGTAATGTAGCTACTGTAAATCATAGAAAAATGAGGCCTTATGTATTATCAGAATGTGTCCAGAAGTGTAATTAGTTCCTCTCAGAGTTAACTGTGATAACCCGGGGTAATCCATCTACCTGCTGATATTTACCAATTTAAATCAGATCATGATTCAGATTTTTTATTTTTTTTATTTTTTATTGCTAGTCTTAAGTCACACCCACATCGGTGGCTAATTTACATGATATTCATTCTGAATAAAATGATTTGGAATTAAATCTATTTCTTTCATATTTACATGGAAATGTTAATTCTGACTAAAGGTTTCTGTGGAAACAGGTGTACAGTATTTTGCTCCAGTTAATTGGGCTTTAAGAGCTGGAGGTACAGAGGGTTCTGATTGGACAGAACGGCCACTTAACATGTGGATACCTACCGGAAGAAAACGATGACATCCAGTTCCTGTTCTGCTTTCATTTCATTTCATCAACATGTTAGACCAGATACTACATGTGATTTTTTTATATTCATTTTTGTAATAATTATGAAGCAGCGGCTCGACCAAATCAACATACTACAAATGTTGATTTGGCTGAGCACAATATGTGCATCATCAACACAAAATATTTGCACCATGGCAACAAGACCAGGGTTATGTGAAGAACGACAGGAATAATGTTAAAGACGAATTAAGTGTTTCCATGTCAGAGGAATTATCGAATTAAGAGTGGAATAAATCAGTGACTTTAAACTGGATTCAGTTTAATTGGGAATAGTCATTTTCAATTGGAATTAGGTGTTTACATGGTTCATCTTAAAGAAGAATTAACCTTTACTCTGAATTAAACATGAATAAAAACTCTCATGTAAATAGGATCAATTCGGAATGCAATGAGGCCTGACTGGGAAGACTGGCATCTATTTCCAAATCCAATGAAGCTGACTAGACAAAAAAATTAAACATCCTGTTGTCATACTAACTGCAATGGGGAAGAAAAAATGAACTTTAGGTATCACTACATTCTCTTGTATGTGCATTTTCTACACTAACCCAGTTTCATGTAAAAACGTAGCATGAATAATTCTGTGTTTCTACCTTTGGAGGGTCATAGAGCTCCAACTGGTACCTCTCTCCACCTCCTCTTCCTCCACCTCGTCCTCCGCCTTGAGTGTCTCTGATCCTCCTGACCAGCAGGCGGCATCGTTGCCAGCGGGGCTGAGAGTCTGAGATAGTGTCATCCACCAGCAAGTACCTCAGTTGGCCCTCTTTACAGCAGCCGCTCACCTCTGACCTCCTCTGCCTCAAACTTCCACTGCGTAACCGGCGGAAACGATCCAGGATGTGAGAGGCCACTCCAGCCACCGATAGATGTGAAGAAGCTGGAGGCGGAGTTTCAGAGTTCATACATGAGGAAGAGTGGGAGGCCGACGAAGAGGACGACACCTCCTCGGTGGTGGGGGAGACTCTGCCAACTCTGTCACCATTGCTTGTGGGTTGGCTGTTGGCGCTTGGGTTGGGGTTGCTAGGAGTCAGGTCCTGGGATGAGGGGGGACTAGGAAGGGGCCTTTTCTTGAGAAGCCATTTTACAGTCTGCCGGATCTGACTGACAGAAAAGTGTGTGACTTCGTTGTGCCCCTGGTTGGAGGCCGAGGAGTCAGATGAGTACCGTTCGGATGCCTGGCGATGCTCAGTGCCAGAGATGTCCTCATTGCTACGACTACGAAGCAGTAGCGACCCGCTGCCGGTGCTTTGAGTCGACCCCCTGAGCACCACCGGGGTTCCTGATAAGGAGTTTCGCAGCGGCTGCTCTTGTTCCCGGCTCACCACCACTGGCTCGACTTTTTGCGACACCACAGTAATCAAAGCTGCTCCTCCGCTTTGCCGGCCCGCTTCCCGGTAGTCCTGGATCCCGGACAGGGATGTGATTCGTGATCGACCGCTCACTGTCTGTGATGGAACAGGAGGGGTTGTCAGGGTGGTGGAAGAAGCACTACCAGTAGAAGTAGAACATGTGTTGTGGTTGAGCGGAGTTCCATCTTTGTCGACTTCGCAGCAAAAGTGGTGTTGGAAGAGGTCTGTGAACTGCTTGGAAAAGGTCTCCGGTGGGAGCACGTCATGTTGCGGACGCTCTCTGACAAAACTCCGGTAGTGTCCAGCCAGCTGCCGAGCTGTGGCGATGGCATGCAGCTCACAGAACTCCCTCCAGCCTCTTGGGGGTGCTGCTATGCCTGGACCTCCTGCTGTTGTGGCGGTGTTGGCTGGATGGATAGTCTTACCATTCATTGCAGTAACCACGCCAGCTGAGAACCTCTGCTTTAAGACAAAAGAAAGTGGAAAGAAAAGACAGATTGAGAGAGGAAAAAAAAGAAGACAAGAGAAACGTAATGTTGAAAAAGAGGTTGCAGTTAAGAGGGCAAATGCGGGGAGGAGAGCAAAGATGATGGAGAATTTAGGGGAAAAAAAGATGATTGAGGGACAAGCAGAGGAGAGATATGGAAATGCAATTAGTGGCAAATCAAGATAATGTGAAATGTTGTGCAAGAACTGGAGCACTAAAGATGGAGCTGGCAAAACATTCTCAGCATTTCTTTTCAGTCACTTGAAAGTTTGAAACAGTTCAAACATTGAGAAAGGACGGCCAAAAGTCTGCTTTTATCTGTACTCGATCTTAAACAGCCAAAATTGGATTACATGGGCCTGCAGAGAATATCTGGCAATCAACCAGTCATAGAGTATCTTAATAGATAAGGAAAGGCTCAGTTCACTGAAAGGACAATGGTTTAGCATTCAATTTGAAGGGAAAAAAACAACAACACTCCATTGAAATGAACTCAATCGACTGAACAAAAACCTTGTACTCTATAAATATATAATCTTATATATCTCATACATATATACATATAAATACACTCCCACATCATAAATATATACATATATATGAGGAAAAGTTCTTTACGCAATATTGATCTATTGAGAAGCTGCACAGGAGTAGGACAGAGGAAGTGAAGTTAACAACATCAAATCCAAATTGTGCTGATGGGGATGACAGAGCCACACATTTAAGATGAATGAAAACAATAATAAGTTATGAACACAGACACTGAATGAGGCCCTGACTGAGGAAGTACAGTTAAATGATTTCTCAATCAACCACACTGCCTACTTGGCCATCTGTGTGTTGGTGTGTTCCATGTTCCTTCTGCTTTTTTCTGTGTCTTTGTTCAGTTACAGCACTAACATTTTCTAAATCACTTTAGCCATTTTATTTCTGTCTATCCCAAAAGCGTAATTAGTTGAACTAAAGATAAAAACATAGCTGCAGAACCTGAAATAATATTAGATTACCAGACAGCAGTTTCACATTTACTTTAATTCAGCAGTGGACTGTACTTATAAACCTTGACAACATTGAAGTAAAGCAGTAACAGAACTCCAGTCAAGCCTTCACATCAGTAAGAGCTGGTTCATGGTCAGATCATTGACAAGCTCAAGGTGCATATAGCTGCACAATAACTACCATGAAAAGATCTCTTTTACTGGTAACAAATACACTTGGTTTGCTTGACTTGGTTTAAATTAAGGTGTAACACATGTTTTTGGCAAAGGATTTGTAAGTCCTGTACAGACATATCCTGTTTTTATATGAGCAAATGTGAACAGAGCGAAAAATACAGGAAAGGCCATGGATGGTTTTTCACTCCTACTACCAGGTTGTTCAGATCATATTTGGAGGTTTCCCTAACTTAATTGTATCACACATACTAGGGCTGCACAATATTAGAAAAAACTGACCTTACAATTTTTTTTTTAACCCTGCAATATATACTGCGATATGAAAAAATACCCAGGAGTATAACGTATAACGGCAGTATAACGGCAGTATAACGGCAGTGCGGCAGCGACCCAAATGGTCAAAAAGATTAGTGGTCGACACAGAACGTACGTTTTAATGTCATCTTTCTTGTAGCTGAAATAATTTAAAAAAATTAATAATTAAAAATAAGTAAACATAAAAAATAAGTACATAAAAAATACAAATAAAATGTAAAAATAAGCAAATATAAATAAAATAAATAAAAGATAAATAAATTAATTAAAATTTAAAAAATTATTTAAATTGTAAATTTTAAAAATGAATGAAATATATTTTTAAATAAAATAAAAGAATAAATAAGACAAATAAATAAAAAAAATAGGCACACAAATAAAAAAAAAATAGGTACGTATGTACTTTGCGATGTCGATGCTCAAACAATATATCATGCACCTCTAACGCCTACATTTTGTTTTCCTTGGAATAAATTAGTAGATAAGCTCGTAAACGTGTTCTTCCGCAATAGTTTGGTTTTCTTTTCCTAACATATTAGTACATTATACAGTTGTGGCATCAAATCTAAATGTGCATCCTGTCTTGTCATGTGAGTCATGTGGCAGCAGTCGTGAATTGTAGGACAGCATTCTGACAAAAGGATGAGCCAGTGTGTCGTCTGCTAAAACAGACACTGAAGACAGTGGTGAAGCTCCTTTTTCTTTTCCTTCAGTTAGCTCGCATCATGGCTGACACTCACACAGTTCCAGGTCATTTCACACAGTTAGGACACTTCCCAAGCAGAAACAACTATTCAGGTATACCCCATATTTCTGAGAAAAACATTTCCCATAGAGACTTTGGTTGGTTACAGATTGTGTCCCAGAATGCGAAGCTTTCTTGGCTATGGAACTGGATGTGGAGCTAGACACACAGGGTCAAAAAAATGCTAAAATAATATATTTCAATGGCTATCAATTCAAAAGTTTTAGTTTTTTGTTATCTGTGGTTTTAATGTATTTTTAGGATCTATAAATTAAAACATACACCATAGTCACCAGCACATTTTAACTGTCAGGGAATGGAATTTTTATTTGTACTTTAATAAAAAAAAATTTACCGATGCACTTTGTAATACTGATTTGTTATGTTTTCTATCTTTTCTATGGTTGCACATGGATTAAGTGTTGTTTGTAGTTTTTATGTGGGAGGGGGCATGGGCGGTTTTGTTGTATTTATATGCAATGATAAAAAAAAGGCTCTATTTCTATCTATCTAAAACAAATTTGTTCACTTGTAACAACGATAATGGCTATAGGATAATAATCATAATCACTCATCTTGAACGAATACGGTCAAAATATAATCTAAACATTTTACTGCAATGCAATATAACATTTATTATTATTACCTCACCTTACCAAAGGGGTTAGGTTTTTGCCGACATTCGTTGGTTGGTTGGTTGGTTCGGATGTTTGTGTACAAGATAACTCAAAAACTTATGGACGGATTTTGATGAAATGGCACTCAGGAAAAACATTGGAATGGCATTACTTAATGGCTCAGTGAGATGATCCTACGGCGTACATGATCTTAGTTACATCTTATTTGTATGCTAAAAATTGCATTAATCTAAGTGCAACAACCGGATGCAGGAGCAACGAATCAATGCTGAGAGTGCCGAAGCGTCACTTATTTCAGAGAAGCCGGTCAGTGTTCTAGAACAGTCCTGTTGTAGCGTTGGGCAGGTTTTGTCCTAATGAACACGTTTAACCGACTGCTACTACTGCTGTTGGACAAAAACAAAGCTGTGGCTGAAAAGTTAACCACATGGTTCCATAGAAATAAGGAAACAAGTTTTATTATTCCTAACTATTCCTGTTCATCTTTGAAAACGCCCACTTGGTGCCCCCTAATGCCTGTCTACTGCTGACCCCCGAGCACACACAACCTATAGTTAGAGAGGATTAGTAGGAGGTAGGAGACATTCTCAAAGAACCACAACAGGCTGATGCAAGAGTGGAGCTTCTTGGCTTTTATGCAGACAGCCCATCCATTGGCCAATAGAATGTATAAACACCCACAAGAGATGCTGAAGTATTACACTACAGTGATATGGCAGAACATTGACCTTAATATATATTAAACCCAGGTTTCTTCAACTATTACACAAGAGAGAAGGATAATTAAAAACTACCTTTAGGGATTTTTGCAGCTACACTGGTTGCAGGTAAAGCTACCACACACTACCTACCAGTAACAGACTTTAACTTAAAAGTAGGGCTTGTCAAAATGAATGCATCAAATTGATCCATCATCATGATTAATCAGATTAAAAAATGTAATGCTATTAAATGGAAGAGTTGAAGGTATTGCATAAACATGTTAATTGCATATACATTCATATTTTTGCACGTTTTGGATATTATTTTAGAAGATTTTTTTATAAGTTTTGGATTTTTCATTGGTTTTTCTGTGAATTTTCGTGGATTTTAGCATGTTTTGGATTTTTTTTCTCCACATTTTTTGTGTTTCTTGGTGTATTTTGTGGGAAATTTGACTACAAGAAAGACAAAAAAAAATTGATGGAAAAGTCCACCGACATAAAGCATTTTGATTGTGATTAATCTAATCCAAAGCAACCCTGTGATTAATCTGATTCAACATTTGAACTATTTGAGAGCCCTAATCAAAAATAAAAGGATGCAGTGAACTGACATGAAGCACTTCTGATGTAAAACACCACATTAACGTGAAGCGTACGTTAGTCACGGATTCTGCTGCACTTCGGCTAATGCATCGCTTTAGCTTATGACAAACACATTCAGTGCAGACATATTCACTTCTTTCTTGCGTCTGTTTGTTCATGCAAAATGAAATGCAATTAATATAGATTAAAAATGAATATTCTATCACGATTAACCAAAATTAACCCAAAGCAAAATTTGTAATCATTTGACATTCCTACTTAAAAGGCCTTAAACATTCTAGCTCCACCATGGTCCTCGTGTACATACCATTATCCTTTAGTAGTGCAGCAGAGAAGGGTCTATTTGGGTACAGGAAGTATGATTGTATGTGTGTGTGTGTGTGTGTGCGCGCATATGGGTGCGTATGGCTTGGTGTGGGGGGAGTCACAGACTGTGGTCCAACAGATCACAGAAAAACCACAAGAAATATGGGGGGGGGGGGGTTGTGGTCAGACCAAACATGGAGCAACATATGTCTCACTATTGCTAACTTAACATAGCTCTCCTGTCCTAAAAGACTGAAACCGGCACCCCGACAATAATAAAAAGTAAAAATGGCCGGAGGGTTTCACTGGTATCATGGGACGTGCCAGGTTACACATGCGTCAGTGACAGAGCCAAAACTTGGCATCTTGAAACATTGCGTCACATAAGTTCCTGGATGTGTCCTGTCACAACAACTCATTTGCTTCCTGTACCATTTCAGAGCATGCTCAGTACGTGCCCCCTTGTGCCCCTTGGGCTGGCCCCCCTCAAGAAGCCTGTTTCTATCAGCCTGTCCAGCCCAGCGATGACTCAGCACTCGCTACAGAACATATACACACACACGCATAGAAAGACACACACTTCCTCTCTAGGGGGTTTGCCGTCTTCTGTTCCCATGGTTTTCCCTTTCTTTTCATCCTCTCTGTCCTCTGGTATGAGGATCTCCAGATGTGTTTTGGATTAATTTTCACCTCCACTAAGGGCCTAACAGGGTCATTTAAAAGTTGTGAGATAAAACAAAAAGAGTACGACAACTTTTTCTAGCCTTTCCTCTCATCCAGGACCACTGACCTCATCCGTGCTTTTTGGGGTTTTTTGTTTTTGTTTTTCCTTCGAAGTCAGCGTACAATAAATTGCAACGTGGAAATAACTTCAACACAATGGGAGTCACAGTTGCTGCTCTCCGTCCCTTGTCTTCCTTACCTTACTAATCAGCCCTGCTTCTCCCCTTTCTTGTCAATGCCTGCATTCTTCACTGCGACACACACTCAACAGTGCTTCCTTCAGTTCTCTCATGTGCTTTCCTCAAATCTGCCGGAGCCTTTTCTTACAGCGCCGACACCACAAAACAGGCTGAGAAACTGCTGCCTGGTGGGAGTAACGTTTGATCGCGCTGTGTGAGAGAATTGTCGCGACGTGACTTAGGTCATCACTGGTTTCAGGTTTGTTGACTGTGAAACAATGCAACTTAGTCAGAAACCTTCTTGTCTATCACACCTGCGACTGTGAAACTATTGATGCTGGAGCTCGACCGCTTCAGTTTAAAATAGCCAGCGGTGACATTTACTACACTTAGAAGTCATCTGCCTTTCTTAGACACATGAACGTGTCAGCAGGTGGGAGGAAAAAAATAGTCTGCCAGTAGAGCAGCTTGTGACTTACTGGCATTTGCAGAAATAAGGTAGACTTTTCCCTCAACGTGGGCTAATAAATCTAATCTCTTACACTAAATTGCAGAGATAGAGTCTCATCAGTGGTCCATTCATACAAATAAACAAACAATAAAACCACATAGTCAAGGCACAAAACAACCAGAGCACCAACCTGCACAGCTCTTACCTTCACTCATGTCATTGTTGAACATGTATGCTTTACTGCAGACAATCTAAAAGTAATTTTAATGGTGCAGGGAGGAAACAGGATGTGAGGAGGACACATGTGAATCGATCTTGTTGGTGTGAGGAACCTCATGACTTGTGTTGGCTCAGTGAGAGACAGACTTAAATCCACCTTAGACACGTTGGAGGGGGAAACTTTTGATGGTGTAATATATCGTTACTGCAAACGTCAAACATTGAAAACAAATAAAAAATATTTTTATTAGAAAGTGTGTGAGTGTGTTTTCAGAGGGGGGGGGTGATGATAATATCTAGTTTAAATAGGGTTATATGAATACATTATTATTATACTACCATAAGGAAATATAGTATATTAAGTATTTATATTATACATGTATTTTGGTTTTGTTGTTTTGTGTTTTTTCTTGGTTTTTGCTAGTATGGAAGTGCTAATGCTAGTATGATCATTTATAAATGGATATTGGTGTATATAAGTGAGGATTTAATACATTGTTATAAAGTTATATTTGTGATTATTATATTGATATTCATATGAAATAATAATTGCTATATATACATCATAGGGAATAAAGATTTTGTATGTATTTTGGTTTTTGCTAGTAAGGAAGTGCTAATGCTAGTATGATACTTTATAAATGGGTATTGGTGTATATGAGAGTGAGGATTTAATACATTGTTATATAGATATATTATTTGTTATTATTATTATTATTATTATTACATTGACATTCATATGAAATAATAATTGCTATATAAAGATCATAGTGAATAAAGATTTGGGGTAGGAGTTAATACGTTTTTACTTCTTCCTACTCCTTTTCGAGCATGTTAAATATAATTTATTTGAATTTATTATGTGTATGAATATTTATTTTTTTTCCTTTTGTTTACTTATCAATCTTTTATGTGTTATTATTTTTTTGTTGCATGATTTGTATTTTATTTTCTACATGTTCAAAATAAAGATTTCAAACAAACAATGTTCAATCAACCATAATGTGACCAGACTCAGAATGCAGTTACCAAAATACACACCACTGAACAAAAATTCAGACAGGAGCAATTACCACCTTTATCATTAAAAGGAGAGATGGCATCCATTTTCATACAAAAAAAAAAAAAATCAAGATATTACAATCTCCAATGGCATACAAAAGTCTAAGTGTTATCAAACAGAGAATTATCAGTGCTACTGGTGGAAACCCTGTTGCAGGAAGGACCTATTTATAACTCAGTTTCTGCTATCAGCTCTCACACAACACTGAGCGCTCCCCGTCATCCCCAGCTGGAAACAGCTCTTGTTTGCTATGACTGAAAATACACAGATGCACTAAAGTTACCTATGAACATTCATGTCAAATACTGCATTACATATTCTTACAGAGTTGCAACCTAAACCTAAGCCGAGAGTAGTCGTAGTGCCAAAGGCCAACAGATGTTGCTTATATAAAAAAATAAAATAAAAACTAAAACAGAAAATCAGTGGAAAGGTCTGTAGTCACCTTCAGTAAGTAGGAAACCAACAACGACATTGAATTTTAGTAGCATAATAAACATACTCTATTGGATTTACTGTGTATTATTATTATTATTAAGAAGGTGTTTGAATACAGCTGTGTTTCCATTAACCTTGGAAATTTGCAAAATGTAATTGCCGCTATAGAAAACTGGTAATGGATACACCTGAATTTTGAAAAACAAACAAACAAAAAAAACACTCAAATATCGCTAAAAAGTTTTTATAATTTCATGAAGTCTTTTTTCAGAAGTTTCAATATTCAAATATATCGCAAAAGCGCAATGGCAACACTTTTTCCTCAATTATACGTCACAGGACGTGATGTACATGGTCACATGATCCCTCCTCTCAGAGTGAAAATGGACACAGGAGGAGACGGAGATTTCTAAAATTTCATTCATAGCGCAAGAAAGTTGGAAAAAAAAGACACGTTATGGATGTAACAAGAAATGGGGTTTAATTGTGTTTCATATTGCATGACCAAACAGAGTCGAGCAAGAAATTATTATGAAACAAAACATGCTACAATCCACTAAAATGAAAAAAAATAAAAATTCAAAACGTATAGAAAAAGCCTTCTGAAATACAGAAACCCCCCCCAAAATTTGCTAAAATATCCAAAACAATGAGAAAATAATAATAAAAAAAAAATAGATATATGTGTGTGTGTGTGTGTGTGTGTGTGTGTGTATGTATGTATGTATGTATGTGCAAGTAACATGATTATTCAACACCTTCAACAGCTCAAATTTAGAGCAATCCCAGCATTATAGATGTGACTTTTGAACGCAAAAAGGTAACAAATGACCCAGTTACTTTTTATTCTCTCTCAGTATCTAAATAGGGTATATAAATATGTGTTCCATATTTTAAGGGCATCCCATATTGGAGAAGTGATAGAAAATAAAATAATTATCATAGTACATTTAGGGCACAGTGTCCCCCAGTGGGGAAATTCCTATTAGTAGACAGTAAGAATGAGAAGTTTAATCTACAGTAAAATAACAATATACAATAATATAAACACGGAATATAAGAAGTATACATAGCTTCGCGTGACGTCACTGCATTGCCAAGTAATGTGCGCCGCCATTTTAAAAGGATAAAACAACAGTGTAGCAACACTAGACAGATAGCTCTGCTACAATGTCCTGCGAATATTTTGATAAACTGCTTTTCTGGAAATAATTCACGAGAAAAACATAACTGCCATTTTAGACAGAAAACAGCAGAGAAATACAGCGTGCTATCAAGACATAGAAAGGTTGCATGATCATCCTTGCGGGATGATATTTCACGACAGTTACGACTGCCTAGAACAATCATCAATGGAAACACGTTCAAAACGCAAATATACATTGTCGAAATTTTAGGAATATCGCTATAGTTTTGTGAAAAACTGTAATGGAAACTCAGCTACGATTACTATTATTGTTGTGAGGACTGTTATTATCTATTTTTATTTGATTTGTTTGCTGTGTAAGTGTGGATTTGTCTGTTTTATTTGTTTGCTTTTGTCACCTTGTCTGCTCTGTTGTGTATTCATTTTGTGTAGCCTTCAAGGATGTCCTTTTGTATGTATTTATTTTGTACTTTCTTAGTATATCAAATTAGGTTTGTATGAATATGTATGTGCATGCGAAGATGATAAGTGAGGTGAATTGATATTTCATATATTATGGTGACAGGAAGTTAACCCATAGACTGTTTTGTGGATTAAACAAACCCATAGACTGTTTTGGGGATTAAACAAAGTATGTTTTACTTCCTCCCGCGACTTTTCAAATATGCAAATGAAGCTGTGTTTAGTTTTGTTTTTCGTGTACATTTTCTTTTTTGGGGCTTTTTTTGGTCTTGAGTGCAGTTGTTTTGTTTGTTGCATATTTGAAATACATTGAATTGAACTGAATTATTATTATTATTATTATTATTATTATTATTATAGGTCTAGTATCAAGTTGACATGTTTCCTGTTGTAAGATGGATTTCAGAGTGTTTGTGTGACACTAATATTGGAAGTCATTTTGTTAGAGCTGCTCCTGTGTTCCAGTTTAAACATTCTGATTGTAGCATCTGACATAATGCTGAAAAGTAGTACAACCTCAGTGATAAAAACTTCCCTTTGATGAAAACTACGCAAGACATCACAGTCCCACTTTAACACACTTAAACGTCAGCTAGCTGTCTTCTGAGGCAGGAACTTGTCTGAGAATGTGTCACTTCCAAAATAGGATGTGCTCCTAATTGTCATAGTCATTATATAAAATGCAATTTACAGCAAGCCACATCCTTCTGACCTTTATATAGTCCTGTCCTTATTAGCAAAATCAGCCGGATCCAATCTGCTGCTTACGACTCAATTAGTCTGCAAAGCATCAAGGCTCTTTGAGACTTCAAAACACTCCGGTTTTTCCCGTAAAACCGGAGTGGAAAAAATAAATGAACACACACACGCGCGCGCACACACAAAAAAAAAAAACCGTGGCAACATGTGCATCACATGGCCCGGGATGAAAAACAGATTTTCTTACCACCTTTGAATTTTCATTCTCTGAATCACTGAATGAATCACAGAGCTGGGATAAATTTACAATGAAGGGAGACAATGAGTGAATGCAGGAGTTAAGGGAAGGATTTGGAAAAGAAAAACCAGCGTAAGATGCCAGGATAGAGAGGGAGAGATGAGGGGATAATGAAAAGGCAGGCGGCAGAAAGTGAGTAAAACACACTAAGACCAAAGCCAGAGGCGAAGGAGACGGCGCCAGGTTTGAGGGTGAAGGTCCAGGTGGCAAAACTAGAGAGAGAGGGGGGGGGGGGCAGAGGGAGGGAGAGACAGGGAGAGAGACACAGGGAGGGAGAGAGAGAGAGGGAGAGGTACAGACAGAGAGAGAGAGAGAGACACACACACATGGAGAGAGAGAGATTGAGGAACACAGACCAAAGGATCTGAGCTGGGCTCTGCCTGGGCAGCAATCACAGTAACAGGAAGCCCTGCCCTGGCAAGTACTGCACACATACAAAGACCAGACACACACACACACACACGCACGCACGCACATACATATATATATTGGTTCCAATGTGTCATGAGGACCAAGTTTGTTATCAAAAGCCATTGGGTATTGAGTGTAAATGCATCTTTTTGTTTTTTTAAAATAAAATTTAAAACAAATTATCATAAAAATTTGAAAACTAAACTAAAATGAATAAATAAAAAATATTAATAATCTAAAATAAATGTATCACTAAAAATAAATAAATAAGAATTTTAGAATAAATAAATAAAAATGAAAAAATAAATCAAACGCCTAAATAATTTTGAAAATACATAAAAAATATTTTTTTAAGTAAACACATCTTCAAACCTTAGAAAAATACATGTTTCGCTTTGCACTTGTTTCCCCCATGCTTTATGAGGACTTCCATAAAAAGCCACATTAACATATTTATAGGGTCACATCATTTCTATTTTACTCGCGGGGACCTTTATATTTAACCATTGTGGGGACCTGAATTTTGGTCTCCATAGTGTCAGAGGTCTCCATGGTGTGACTGTGTAAACATATCAATGTCCCCATAAAGATAGGAATACAAGCACACACACACACACACACACACCAAAATGCAGCCTTGCGTTAAAAGGGTGGAAGACAGAGCAGAATACTCGACTCAAGTAGCAAAAACTGTGACTTAAAATATACATGTGAAGAAAGCTTCAATGGCTGCTTTTGTTACATTTGTTCACTATGAAAGTTCTTTACTCTGAATACACCCCCACCACCAATTAGTCTCCATTCAGGAAGACTTTCCAAGTGGTACACCTGTTTACTTTATAAGAACAATTGTTTAATACTTCCTCGAAAAGTAAAGAGAATCATAGAAAACCTCACTAGAATAATATTGTTCTGTACCCTCTCCAAAATGAAGCTCAGTTTTTAAGGTAAGGTGTGGTGTGAGGACATATTATTTGTGTGACTGCCATCATTGTTCTGTGCAGTTCAGGTACATCTGAAACTGTGTCGCGCCGTCGCGTTCACATGCTTCACGTACTCATTGACTCGCTGCCGTTTGGACAAGTGTCACTAACAAAACGCTTGGTCAAAGGCAGAGGTGGAAGTAACTAAGTACAAGTACTTTCTTTACTGTACTGAAGTAGATTTTTTAGGTATCTGTACTTTACATGAGTATTTAGTTTTTTGGCAACTTTTTACTTTTACTCCCTACATTTTCGTATAAATATCTCTACTTTATACTCTTTACATTCTCAGAATAGACTCATTACTTTTCAAACTAGACAAATGTGACAGTATGAAAAAAAAAAAAAGAAAAAGTCACTTCAGAGGGAAAATCAGTGGAGGAGAGAAACTGTGACTTTATATATTATAGTTATATGACTGTTATCTAACAATTTGGACTTTTTAATCACATAATTTTGACTTTTCTCTTCAAATTTAATCTCATATTTATAACTTTTTAAAATCTCATTATGACTTTAAATCAGAAATTGTGACTGACTATATATATATATATATATATATATATATATATATATATATATATATATATATATATATATATATATATATATATATATATATATATATTACCTCATAAATCATCTATTTGTCTCATAATTTTAACTTTTTATCTCACAATGTAGATTTTTCAAAATCTCATAATTCTGTTCTTTTTATCTCTTATTTATGACTTGAATTTTTCCTAATTGTCCTGTCCATACCCACTAAACTGAGTACTGTAACCCAAAAACACATCATCTACACAGTAACTCACTTTTAAAGGCTTTATTTTTTGATATTTTGGGAAAAAAAAATTACGTTTTTTCCTGCTTGAATAAGTATTATTTCATCCATTGGAAAAAATAAAAATGCCGTTTTACTTTTTATTACAATTGAGAAGTTGTACTTTTTTACTTTTACATCAGTAAAGGAGATGAATCAGTACTTCTACTTTTACCAGAATATTTTTCCACATAAGTAGCTGTACTTCTACTTAAGTACAGAATGTGAGTACTTTTACCACCTCTGGTCAAACCTGTGAAATCAAAGCAAACTACCGCACTTTCCCCCACAAGCAAACTATGGTCATCACTCCTAAAAGGTCACTGTGATACTTACTATAGCACTGGGGAACAATTTAAAATGTTTTTTTTCTGTTGAGTTCGAGTCAAACAAAAATTTGAATTACTGTTTCCAAAACGTTAGTCAGATTTTTTTTTCCAGCATGTTTAGTTTTAACAGAATATTGTTAAATTACCCTTATTTTCCCTCATGAAATGTAACTTTTTTTTTGCATTTGTTTAGTTTAGTCATTTTATTTTAAAAATGTCAAGCATCTTTCAAAAGCCAATAATTGATAAAATAATAAGACAAAGTCAATATAGAATAAATAATAAGGGAGTGGGAAGAAGTAAAAAAATAAATAAATAAATAAAAAATAAAAAAAAAAAAAAAATATATATATATATATATATATATATATATATATATATATATATATTCTCCCACCCCTATTGTACCAAACAATAATATAAATATATTCTGGTTGGTATATCAAAATGATACAAAAATATCTCATATACAAAATATCCTATGATATATATGACACCATTTGGAAGGATTTTCATAATTTAATGATTTTTTTTGCACTAAAACAATGACAACAATTTGGAGTTGTCGTTATTTGTAGGTTATTATGTTTTCATTTTAATCGTCGGCCCATTGGAGAACAAATCAGGCTGAATGTGGCCCCTGAAGAAAATGAGATAGAGACCTCTGCCTTAAAGGAACCCACATATTATGGAAGTCTATATTCAAAGGAGAACACAGAAATCTGACAGACAAAACAGGTCACTGCTTCACTCACCAGTTAACTTGAACTGACATATGACCTTTAATTTTTTTTTTTTTTTTTTTCATCTCTCACTTCATTATTTTACACTGGAGGCTGCTGTCTGTCGGGGGAAAAACAACTACAACCCGACAACATTTTCATGCCCTGAAAACTGTTTGTTGTGATTATAGTCTGATTGATGTGCGACATAAAAGAGGGGGGGCTACATGAAAAAGATTGGCGGGATGGGATAGGGGCCGGGTATCAGTTGTTCCCATTTGTGTGAAGTGAGATGTGAAAGAGCTTTGATAATGAGCAGGGCAGAAAGCGAGACGCACATGCAGCTTACATAATTGAAGAACATATTGTAAAGAGGAAGCGGTGCTGAAACAGGAGATAACCTCAGCCTTACTTCCCATTGCCTGGGGAAAGCATCAGCTGATTCAGGGTAAAATAAGAGAGGAAGCAGCAGCAGCCTGCAGCTACGGCACAACCAAGATTTCTTTTTTCAGGCAGACAATTAATTAAAAGCAGGTTTATGAATGTGCAGGTTTCACTGAAGGTATGCATCAAGTTGGTTTTGCTGTTTGTGCTTGAAGGATCAACTAAAGGGATTGTGCAATGGGTGATGACAAACAAAAAGATGGATACGCGTTAGAGCTGCGCAATGTATTTGAGCATCGATATCGCAATGTACGGATACACAATAGTCACATCACAGGTCCTGCAATTTTTTTAATTTTACCATTTTTAATTAATTAATTAATCAATTGTGTTTTTTTGCTCATATAGTTATTTTTATTTTTATTTTTTGACCACTAATCTGTTTGACCATTTACATCAGCGCCACACCGCCGCATATATATATATATATATATATATATATATATATATATATATATATATATATATATATGCTCCTGAATATTTTTTCATATTGTAATACATGTATACATTGTAGGGTTAAAAAAATACACAATAAAATCTAAATAAACTATATATATATATATATATATATATATATATATATATATATATATATATATATATATATAAATACAAGTAAATAAATAATTCCACATAACTGATGTTGCCTTGGTTTTGGGTTATTTTCTCTTGTTGGTTTTGGGTGATTTTTCTTGTGTTGGTTTTTGGGTGATTTTCTCTTGTTGGTCGCTCAACACGTACATTGCGATGTCGATGTTCAAACAATGTATTGTGCGGCTGTAGTTTATTGCACATGCTCCACTACACAGCACCACATACAGGCCTGGTGTTTGTACTACATCATTTTCAGTGGTTTGGTGTGGACGCAGATATTTCCTGTTTTCCTGAGTTTACGGAACGCTCTTTTAAAAAAAAAACAACAACAACAAAGACAACGATCAGATAGGAAAAGATGCGGTTTAGCAGAAGCAACCACTTTTACTTGACTGAAAAAAATAACCATAAAAAAGCACTTGGAGAGTGCAGACTCTGCCAAGGCAGACCCCCCCCCATGTGAGTCCTTATTCTCAATATAAGTAATATATTTGAGAACTGCATTGAAAAGCTATAGGAATCTGAATATAAGATGAAACTACCCACAATGCATCTATACTAACAGATGATCTGAGATGACTACAAGGTTGAGTCACCTTTATTTTATGCTCCTAAAATTGTCTCATAACTGCATGAACACGACAAGACCAATTCTCATTACCCAAATTAGTCAGCATTTCATAATGAAAATTTTTTTTTTTCTTTGATTTTAAATTTGTTTGGTAATAGGGTATTGTTTTTCAGAATGTGACAAAAGTCATTATTTAGCTAGGTCATAATAGCTAATGCTACAGTGCTACACTAATCCTTATTTAGATTAGATTAGATTAGATGACTTTATTCGTACCCAGAGGTAGATTTGGTTTGCAGTCGTACAAAACATATTAAACATTTAGAACGTACAGCATACAAGCATTCCACACGGACCATAAACACTAAGTGCATCTTATTAAAAAACATGGTGTCGCATATGGTGACGGAGATAAAAGATTATGTTAAAATATAAATTAAACTAATTGTGCCACTTATAAATAGTGAGGAAGTATATAAAACAATACAAATGCTAAAACAATAAAAACATGATAAAATACATTAAAAAGTGTCATCATATTCTATGTTTAGAGGCTATAATAATAATTTCTCTAACAGCAGAAGGAATAAAGTCGTTGCATCACCGGGAATTTCCCCACTGTGGTACTAATCAACAATTATCTTATCTAATGCACTTTCTTATTACCGCAATAGTTTAACATTTTATGAGAATCACCCATATGTACCCCCCACCACCACCCCCACCACACACACATACACATAACTCCACCAATCACCACCAAAATGTAATCATTTGTTTCTTCTTCCTATATCAGCATTTCCTGAAACTTTCAGCCAACTCCGTCCATAATTTTTTGAGTTATGTTGCTAGCGGACAGAAAAACTAACAAACTCTGATGATTACATAACCTCCACCATTCCTTGGCGGACTAATAATTTGGATTTGGGCCTAAACTCTAACTCTATCTAGAAACAGGAACTATCTTTTAATAAATATGAGGCAGGGAACCTCTCAGTTTACACTTATCTGTTGCAGTGCATGTATGTTTTTCTGTTTATGTGAATGTACTCTTGGGTACACAGGCTTTTTGTTTTTGGTCAGAATATACTCTATCTCAGTCCTGCATTCCCACAACAATGCACACTCCCGACACAACACAATGCTGCTATTCTTGAGACGCACAGAAATAAAGGCCTGTCGTTTTCTGGCCATTTCCTGTGGCCTGGGAACGGAGAGGCAGGTTGGGAAAGTAACAAAACTGAGAGGCTGGATCCATGACGATAAGAGAAAACTCACACGGCCCATAAAAAAAGTAGAAGGGTGATTTTATGATTTTATTTTTTTTTTTTATTTGGTGCAGGTTGTGGTGCAGGTTTTCATATAAACTAAATCAAAAAATAAATTCTAAAACATGCATTATATTGATATTTTCAAACATTTTATGGGTTTCTGAGGTGTAGAGTTCAGCCAAATGAACATGTCCCCACTGAGCCAAGTTATTTTTTTATTGAATATAAAACAAATAAATATAGCCAGTAACCACTGTTTTTTCTGCTAATATAATCAATTATCTGTCTACTTTAACCTTAATATAAGAAATATGAAAAAAAGCACTATTTAATTTTCTCCCCTAGTTTCGTTCAACCCTATAACAGCATATTAATCACAGTTTGTTTGTTTGTTTCTTTTTAAATAATGATTTAGTCCAACTTCCTGAGCACCAGGAAGTGACATAGTTATAGTCTTTTATCACTCAAACTGTAAAGACAGCTCAGTATTACCCTACTTTCTTACCTATATTTCATAGTTTTTATCATCAGATTGACATCTTCCAGCTCAACCTTTCAACACTGTTACACATTGTTGTTTTGGGGAAAAAACTAATAATTGTCTTAGAAAACTTTATTAATTTCTGGTTTTCCTCATTCTTGCTAGTGCTCCATACCCCAGCTAATGTGGATCTATGGCTATGGTTTTTTTTTAGCTAAAAATCTTCAATCCGGTAACATTCAACCCCATAACCAAAGATAATGCCAAGACCTCACAGCTGTGATGTCTTGCTGTCAACAAAAGGGAGGCATTCAACCGATCATAAAATCAGAATTGAAATCCACTGAGAATTGAAGGAGAAGCGATTTTAGTGCCAGACTGGAAAAATAAACAAAGTTGTAAACAAATTGTATAGCATTTAAAATTTTGACAAAGATAGTGATAAGATTTATGCCTAATGCTTAGATCTATCTAATGAATCAATCACAATTGAAACCCGTTGAGAATTGAGGGAGAAGAAGCAATTTTAGTGAATCGTGGATGACGGACAAAGCGCCATGGCAATAGCTCATCGCAACTTTGTCTGGATGAGCTAAAAAAAACACTGTTATGGGGATGAGTCTTTGTTACGGGGTTGAAAGTTGGACTCTTCTTAATACCAGCCTCCAATGTTCATCCAATTCAGAGAATCACCCAGACAATATATGACAAATAAAGACTAAGCTCCTCATACTGGTGACGGTATGTATGCTTCAGTAACAAACACTGCTGTAATGGAAAAAACAAAGAATGAAAAACAGTATAGTCTGGCAATTTCCAATAACCTGGTTCAAATCTGACTAACAAGCAGCGTTCCAGCTGTCCGGCTTCCTACCGATGACTAATACTAAACCTCTGTGCACGATCTACACTCTATCATTATCCTGCAACGACAGATCCTAGCATGTCAAGGAAATACTAAAATATAGGGCTCCCTCAGACATAATGACAGGAGAAAAATTATAAGAGAAGTGGAGCCTTGGCCTCAGTTTGAAAGATGTGATGTGAAAAAGGGGAGACTGGTGCAATGAGGTCAGTAGTGACTGTCGGGCGTCGCAAACACCAAAGGCTTCAAGTGCAGAGAAACCAGGATCCATAATGAGGACTGGATTAGAAGCAAGTCTGCCAAGATGGGAAACGTTGGTCTAAACAAATAATTTTGATATTAACATTTCAGTGAACGTCAAAGAATCTGAAATCAGCAGAATTTCATTCATGCGTCTCATGTTTCTGCATTACATCACACTAAAATGTCCGTACGTTTTATACTGACACGTAAATCAACCAGCGCTATTTGTAAAGTCATATGGGTTTAGTGGTTGACCCATATGGATTTTTTGGGGGCTGATACCAAGTTTTAGCCTTAGCCGATAACTGATACAAGCCACCGATATTTGGAGCCGATACAGATTTTTTTCTCTCTCTCTGTGTCAAATAAAAAAGAATGCCAGAAAATCCTCTTTAATTACAGTTAAAAAATATAAAATAGTGACTTCTTCTCCTTATTTTTACAATTTGTTCTCTCTTTTTTGATTTATTTTTATTTTACAACCTTTTTCTCTTATTTTTTTCCTTTTTTGTTTTCTTTTTCCCTTTGTTTTTTTTCCACTCATCTTTTTCCCACTTGTTTTTCAGTTTTTCTCTGTCAAATGAAAACAAATGTCAGAAAATTACAATTACAGTTTTTTCCTTAAAAAAACCCCAAAAACCTCTCCTTTTTGTTTTTTTGTTATTTTCCAAACTTTTTCACTTCTTTTTTCCTTTTTCATTTTCTACCCCTCTCTTTTCTCTTATTTAAAAATTTTTTTTTTTTTTTGTTTGCTTTTTCCCTCTATTTCCATATTGGTCAACTCACCAGGCTGATACGATACGATACAGACGATAGACGAAAAAACTTAAATATGGGTCTATTATTAATATTGTATATACTCATCTTTGTTCCAGTGTGTCATAACTATGTTCTTAATTTATTGACATACAAACCACAGTACAATTTTGGACATAATTACCCAATATAATCAGACCCCCCTGGATTTTGCAATGTTGCGATTTGCAAATTCAGCCAATCCCCGTGAATTCAGCACAATGTTGCAATTTTAACCAATTACCGCGACTTTCCTGCAAAATGTGACCAATCATTTGCGACATCTTGAGCTGCTCCTTCTGCCTTTTCCTGTTTACCTTACAGTACGAAGCAACATGTGCGCGGCCAGCAGTTCGCATTTGTCGACTAAAATGATGCACTGGTACCAACAGGTGCATTTCGGAAGGGTCCTTTTTTGCTGCATTTATGTCATCCAGGTAATATTTGAAAGGTTGTCTTAAAATCTCAGTGTCTTTGTTCTTTTTTTGTCAGAGAAACTGCCTCTACTACACAGTACACAGAACTAGTAAAGTTTTTTTTGACTGGCTGAGACATTTATATTACGTTGTATAATTTTTTTTTTTACACACACATATATATATATATATATATATATATATATATATATATATATATATATATATCCTTATCCTCATAGTTGTTTATTTGCCATCTTGGTAAAAGGTCGTTTTGAGGACCATATCACAATGACTTTGAATTCATTTTCCAGTAACTAAATACTTGAAATGTTACTTAATTTTGATTACAAAAAGGGAAAATCGCAACAATTTTTTTTCTCGCAACTTTCACTTCCTCCCGCAACAAGCCTAAAAATCATTGCAACTTTCGTAGCAATTTTTCCGAAAAGCTCACACAACATCAGACATTTTATGCAGCAACCATCTCAAAAAAGAGCCACGAAATCCAGGAGGGACTGTATAAGTGTAAAGCAGGGTATGACTTTCATCGCTAATTTTTCTTCAAATTTGTAAAACCTGCTTTCTTATCACTAATCCATGAATCTTTCCACTTGAATCACTTCCTTCAGGTTGAACAACTTGGAGGTGTATGTCTACTCCATGACAAGCTAAACCATCACTCGAGACTTTTCGGATTTCCACGCAGACGCAGTATGATCGCAGCAGCAACAAACAGAAACAGCTTCATTGTTACTTGCTGCTACGACTTTGCGGTATTCCGAAAAGGCCAGAGTTGACAGTTTGGTTTCAGTTTGGAGTACGCCTGGAAGTTGTTCACTGTGAGGGAAGTGATTCAGGTGCATTAGCACGAAGACTTTAGTGATAAGCAGACGATCACTGGGTTTTACAGGTTTGAAGAAAAATGAATGATTGAAAGTCAGACCCACTTTAACACAAGACTAACTCATGTCATGTGAGTCTCATTTTTACAACCTTCAAAACCAAATACAAATTTTCAGAATGAGTCAAATTGGGGAAACTACTACTTTACTACTTTCACACTGCATTTACAACAAATTGAATCAGGATATTGTTTTAATTTTAGCTTGTGCTGCATAAATCAACAAGCTGCAAACGCAGTTAAAATGAAGAAAACCTGAATGTATGCACAGTACCTTTACCGTGCACATGCTGTGAGCTCGGGCTGCACGATATTAGAAAAAAACATTGCGATTTAAAAAAAAAAAGCTAACCCTGTGATATACATTGCGATATAAAAAATCCTCAGGAGTATATAACAGCTGTGTGGTGCCAAAGCAAATGGTCAAACAGATTAGTGGTTGACACAGAACATAGGTTTCAGTGTCATCCTTCGTGTAAATAATTAAATAGAATTAATAATAAAAAATAATTAATTAAATCTTTAAAATAAAACAAATAAAAATGTATGAATTAATTAACAGAATTAAAAAAAATTTGTAATAATTAAAAGAAAACAATAAATTAAATTTAAACATAAAACAAAATAAAATGTATTATTTTAATTACTTAATTAATAAATAAAAATAAATGAACAAATAAAAATGTAAAAAAAAAAAAACAAATATATACAAAATAATACAAAATAAAATAAACATAACTGCAGGACCTGCGATCCGACTATTGCGCACGTGTACATTGCGATGTCGATGCTCAAACAATACATTCTGCAGCTATACTGTGAGCCCTTTCTAAACTAAACCCAGACTGTGCTGACTTCCACAAGATTAAACATACATACAAAACTAAACAGCAGAAGCAGGTCCGCTAAACACTGACCTCCAGTCAATACTGAAAACCTTAAACACATGCGTGATTATATCCTGAAGAGTTCAACACAAAAATCAATCACCTACAACTCTATAATAGCTTTATAAAATCAATACAATTTGGCCAATTCAACCAATCACGACTCATACGCTCCGAGCCGGGACCACAGCGGACGTCTCTGTGTGAAAATCCACAAACACTTTCTGAATGAGTCATTCCCTACTAGTAGTGATGTTCGGCTGATTCATTCCAAACTGGAAGATGATAATGTTTAAGATGTGAGATGCTTTCTATTATGTATGTATGTGGGAGGGGTGGGCGGGGGGAGAACATGTGTGTCCAGGGGGCAGTGGAGGGGGGGGGGGGTAATAATTGACATCTTAAGACACTGTGGATCAGCTGTGAATCATCTGCAGCCATCTGATTTCCTGGAAGGCTGACTATATACAGGAGTTGTAAACTTTTCCACATTGGGACTTTTGGTGGAGTCGATTATGTTTCAATGGGAACAAACTCCCCTTCGCTGACAGAAGTATGTAATCCAGAAACTAATTTTCATCTTAATCTGTAGTGATAAACATACATAACATATATACTGTAGTGCTGCTTTCATCTTTAAGAATATATCTAGCTTCAATATTATGCTTAGGAAACAACGGTTTGGCTTTAAAAACAGAAATGAATCATCTGTCAATACTCTGATTGAGAAAATAATCAATTCAGATCTATATATTGGATCCAAAACAAGGATATACTGGTGCAAGAGCTTGTATGTGCTGCAGTTTTATTGTTTTTCAGTCCGACTTTTTTATACATTACTTTTTTACCTTTGTTTTTACTCTTATTTTTATTCTACATATATGGACAATACTTTTTTACCTTTGTTTTTACTCTTATTTTTATTCTACATATATGGACAATACTTTTTTACCCTTGTTTTGACTCTTTTTTTTATTCTACATATATGGACAATACTTTTTTACCCTTGTTTTGGCTCTTTTTTTTATTCTACATATATGGACAATACTTTTTTTAACCTTTTTTTTTACTTTATTTTTTAGATATATGGACATGTAAGTTGTTGCACTGTCTGAAATAAATAAATAACTGATTAATTACCAAGTTTATGTTTTGAGGGAGGGGGTATAAATGGAATCCGTTGTGACGCGATGTTAATTACATATTTTGCAGCAACGTGCGTGAGAAGAAAATGTGTTCCTGTTTTCACTTCATCTTCCACAGAAACTCCCATTTCTGCTAAAACACACACAGTGGAACAAAAAAAAAAACTTCCACTTCATAGTCATACAACTGCACTTACGGACAAACATCTCCGGACTGAAAAGAAAACATTCCATAGCCATTCAGCTTTTCTGAGGTTTGACTGTAATGTTCAGAGAAAAACAAATCTCCTGACCCCATCCTGCATCAACACTGTGAACGTCCCCATTGAAACAAACAAACAAAAAAAAATCCCTTTACTCATACGGCAACAAATTGGGCCTATAATCAACATTCTTCTAACAACAAAAAGAAGAAGAAGAAGAAGAGGGGCGCACTGGGCTAAACACACTAATTATTTCTGCTTTGGAAAAAAACAACATTCAGACATGCATTTAAGCCCCCCCCCTGTCACCCCCCGTCACCCCCCAGCACTTTCACGCACACACACACACACACAGATTCAACCCAAAACTGTTTGTGTGCGTTTGTCGCAGAGGTGGTGAAAGCTCTCACATTCTGTACTTAAGTAGAAGTACAGCTACTTGTGTGGAAAAAAAAAATACTCTGGTAAAAGTACAAGTACTGATTCAACTCCTTTACTGAAGTAAAAAAAAAAAAAAAAAAAAAAAAAAAAGTACAACTTTACAATAAAGTAAAAAGTAAAACTACATTTCTTTGCCATAGATGACATAATATTTATTTAACTGGGGAAAAAAAATAAAGGCTTTAAAAGTGAGTTACTGTGTAGAATATGTGTCACGGTCAGGTCATGGTACTCAGGTTTGTGCGTATAGGCAGGAAATTTAGGGAAAATGGGGGAAAAAAAATGAAACGTCATCATTATGATATAAAAAAGGTCACATGTGAGATTTAAAAAATGCATAATTATGAGATTAAAAGTCAAAATTGTGAGATAGAAAGTCAAAATTATGAGATACAGCCGTACATATGACATAAGAAATGCATAATTATGAGAAAAAGAGTTGAAATTATGAGCTACTGTTCTAAGAATGGGCGGCACGGTGGTGCAGTGGTTAGCACTCATTCCTCACAGCAAGAAGGACCCTGGTTCAAATCCCACACCAGACCTTTCTGTGTGGAGTTTGCATGTCCTCCCCGTGTCCGCGTGGGTTTTCGCCGGGCACTCCGGTTTCCTCCCACCATCCAAAGACATGCACTGATAGGTTAATTGGTTAATCTAAAATTGGCCATAGGTGTGAATGTGAGAGTGATTGTTTGTCTATGTATGTTCAGCCCTGCGATGAACTGGAGACTCATACAGGGTGTACCCCGCCTTCGCCCATTGTAGCTGGATTAGGCCCCCAGTGACCCCCGCGACCCTAGTGAGGATAAAGCGGGTTCAGATAATGAATGAATGAATGTTCTGAGAATGTAAGGAGTATAAAGTACAGATACTTATATAAATATAAGGAGTATAAAGTACAGATACTTATATAAATATAAGGAGTATAAAGTACAGATATTTATATAAATATAAGGAGTATAAAGTACAGATATTTATATAAATATAAGGAGTATAAAGTACAGATACTTATATAAATATAAGGAGTATAAAGTACAGATACTTATATAAATATAAGGAGTATAAAGTACAGATACTTATATAAATATAAGGAGTATAAAGTACAGATATTTATATAAATATAAGGAGTATAAAGTACAGATACTTATATAAATATAAGGAGTATAAAGTACAGATACTTATATAAATATAAGGAGTATAAAGTACAGATACTTATATAAATATAAGGAGTATAAAGTACAGATATTTATATAAATATAAGGAGTATAAAGTACAGATACTTATATAAATATAAGGAGTATAAAGTACAGATATTTATGCAAAAATGTAGGAAGTAAAAGTAAAAAGTTGCCGGAAATATCAATACTCAATTAAAGTACAGATACCTAAAAAGTATTCTTAAGTAAAGTAATGAAGTACTTCTACTTAGTTACTTCCCACCTTTGCTCTGTAGTAAGAATCCATAGTAAAGTCTGAGATTTTAGAGCCCACACATTACACCCACATCCACAGAACAAAAAAACATGTGTGGCTTAAAGGTCTCGATTCTAACCAAAAAAAAAAAAAAACCTAAACCCTACTTTCTTTCTCTTCCATATTTTTTTCCTAATTAGAGTCTTCTGTCTTTTCTCTGTCATGCTCTTCTGTCTCATTTATCTCCCACGGCTCTTTTTTTTTTTTTTTTCACTTTTCTTTCCTCTCTTTTCGCCTCCTTGCCTCTCCTCTCAGGGCCGCTGTGGGTCAGACCTCTCTCGTGGTCTCATCAGTGGATTTCTTAGAACCCCTGAAGGAAGCGGAAGAGCTGGCGTCTGATAGCATCTCAGTTAAAGACATAGCAGCATGACATTAGCTGATCAACAAAGACTGCATAACTCGCTTAGCAGGTCGAGATGTGAGCAGAGTTTTCACAGAATTTACAGCAAAGGACTCAGTGAACGAGCCTTTGTATTAAAGCTGTGTGACATGGTGATTTTTTTATTTATTTTTTTAACCCTGTGATATAATATTGCGATATGAAACAATCCTCAGGAGTATATTAACAACTGTGTGATGTACAGATTAGTGGTCGACGCACAACATACGTTTCAGTTTCATCCTTCTTGTAGCTGAAATAATTAAATAAAATGAATAATTAAAATAAATAAACAAATAAATGCATTAAAAAAAAAACATTAAATGAATGAAAAAATACATAGAATTTTAAATAAATAAATAAATAAATAAATAAAGACACAAATAATGAATACAAATAAAAATATATGAATAAATATAAATACATTTTTAAAAAATAAATTAAAAAAATAAGACAAATTAAAAAAAAATGAATAGAAATAAATACAAAAATAATAAAATTAATTAATTAATTAAAAAGACAAATCAATTATAAAAATAAAAAATAAGTAACTAAAAAATAAATGAATAAACATACATTTATATTTTTTACATTTAATAAAATAAAAATAAATACATAAATAAATGAAGACACAAATAATGAATAAAAATAAAACTAATGAATAAATATAAATACATTTTTAAAAAATTAATTAAATAAATGAGAATTAAAAAAAAAAATTTAATAAATGAGAATTAGAAAAAAAAAAGAATACAAAATAAATACAAAAATAATACAGTTAATTCATTAATTAACTAAAAACACAAATAAATAAATAAAAAAAATAAGTCAATAAAAAAATTTATAAAAATAAATGCATATGTATTTTTTTACATTTAATAAAATAAAAATAAATAAATACATGAATAAAGGTATAAAAAATTAAATAAAACTAATTCCCGGACCTGACGATCGAGCACATGTACATTGCGATGTTGATGCTGAAACAATATATTGTGCAGCTTTGTATTAACATTTAACTTATGACATAAGGGAGCGGTAGTCATTGCATGTGCAGGTATTCAATGGGACTGTACTTGTTCCAACCACACTGTGTCAACAACAAGTCAACACGATACCAAAACAACAAACCAACTTTTCCACTATTGACTGCAGCTCTGCAAATCTTTTGTCTTGAGCTGATGAAGTGAAACTTGTGTGCTATGGCAAACATTAGGTCCAGGTCAAATGGTCACATTACTTCCACACCCTAAAGCAATATTGTCCTGTCTCTGGAGCTTCAATGACCTAAGGTGTGACAACGTCCACATGGAAGCAATGACTGAATCAACAAAAAATGCAACTAACTAGGATTAAGCACAAGAGGGAAAAGGTCGATGGTTCCATTTACATGATGTTTTTTTAAGTCAGAATCATTTATTCTGAATAAAATAATTCTGAATTTGGACTTAAAGATATTTCCTTTGTGTTTACATGGAAATGTTAATGGGGAGGCTAAGTCCCGCCCCTCTACTTCCGGTCCATGGGTGCTTAGCTAGCAAAAAATTGAATGGGAGTGAATGGAGCGAGTCAAGCTAAATTCTGATTCCGTTTGACAAGTGCTCTGAAATTCACATATGATAGTGGTTAATAAGAAATACTTGATGTAGGTTTTATATGGGCTTAGTAAGAGACTACAATGCGTGTCGTATGTAACGTCACACTCCGTTCAGCTGTGGTGACGTCACATGTGCGCCAGGTGTGTCGTCCAAAATATTAACAGGTTTTACTCGCAAATGAATCAACCGTTGGTTAACAGAAGCAGTTGAAACACACATCAATAATTATCATTTATTATGAGGTACAACATGTGTGGGATTCAGGGCACAGGACAAACCAGATACGATTTTAGCGTTTTATTTCCTATTGAAAACCATTCTTTAATTTTCCGATCTCAGGCCCCATGAGCCTCTTGGAAGGGGCGGAGACTTAAGCTCCCCATTCCGAACAAAGGTTTCCATGGTAACGTGTGTATTCCACTTTAGTTCAGCTTTAAGAGCAGGGGGTACAGAGGGTTCTGATTGGACAGAATTTCCACTTAACATCTGGATGCCTACCGGATGGATGTCCACTTCCTGTTTTGCTTTCATTTCAACTGTCAACATGTTAGACCAGATACTACATGTGATTTTTTTTTTTTTTTATTTATTTTTGTAATAATTACGAAACAGCAGCTCCAATGCTAAGATTCTAATGTGCAGAATATGTGTCAACAATGCGTAATATGTGCGTCATGGCAGTGTGCAGAACTACGGGAATAATGTTAAAGAGGAATTTAACTGTTTCCATGTCATAGGAATTATGAGTGGAATAAACCAGTGACTTTATTCAGAATTCACTTAAATTGGGAATAGTCGTTTTCATCTGGAATTAGGTGTTTGCATGGTTGATATTAATGAGGAATTAAACTTTATTCTGAATTAAACAGGAATACAAACTCTTATATAAACAGGCCCAGTATGTGTGCTTTCAATTGAGTAAAATTTAGAAGGATCTAAATACAGAAGCAGAATTTAACATTTAGTTTTCCATCATTGTATAATCAACTGAACGTAACAACTGTTGTGTTTTCACCATCTACTGAGGGACAGGGTCGTTTCCACAGAGTCCTGACAACTTCAGATGCTTTTCCGTCACCCTTTATGTGTGGGTGTGAACAGCCCCCCCCCCTCCCAAACTAAGCAGCTCGGTACAGACAAAACAAAAGCTGGCTACAATGACGGCCATGAAACTTTTTTTTTTTTTTTGTGCACAGAGTACCGAGGAATGCTTCATGGACCTCCACGCAGGAATGAAAAGTGGTCAAAGAGGTGGTCTTTGGTGAAAGGACCATCAATGCACACAAAAAAATACAAAAACCAAGGCGCTCTCCTGTTTTTTTCAAACATTTTTTTGCAGCCACCATAAGAAACAGTGATTAGAGGTATTCAGTTAGTTTCACTTTGTAACTTCACGGCTAAAAACCACTAACTAAACATTGTGTGTGTAATAGTTTGTATATTATGACTTTTTATGTTATTCTTTTAATTTAAATATTATTTGGCCAGAGAAGACAGATTAAGAAGACATTCGTATTTACAACTGTTACCTGACACGTTACTAACATACTTTCATACCATTGGATCTTAAAGAATTGAAAGATATAGCCCTATTGGTATAATTTCACATAGGCAGATGTGTATAATTTTTGTTTAGCATAGTTTTATTCATCCAAATCTAAACCTGGACCAATGGAAAACACATATATCTGGATTTGTACGTCCAAAAATAACAACTACTTATTGTCTACAGAAGGTATCCAGTTCCAGAACTCATCCATAGGTTGTAAATCACTCAGGCAATTATTGTTTGTATCATTATATTTTAGGTAATGATCACTTAGTTTTTCAATGTGGTCGCTCTAGGCTTCAATTCTTAAATAGTTATGTAACATTAAGCCACTGCACAGCCAGCCTACAAGTATTTATGAGTTGTGGGACATTTGACATACTGTATATTACCCTAAAAATAAGTCTTATATCATGGTTATTATTGTGATTAACATTAAGGTCTAAGAATTTCAATGCACAGCATCAAGCCTGTGTTTTGTTTTGTGTTGAATCTTTACAGGTACTGTTGTAATAATTTAGGAATCAGCATAATAACATGCCTGGTGCCTCTAAATGTTGATGCAAAAAGGCAAACAGAAAGCATACATAGATGTAGAACACAAAAGTAAAATTAATGTGAGAATTTACTGCAACGCAATAAGGGATGGTGAAGTCCAGTGGCTGCTCCACACTTGTTTCTCATCTCCATCCAGCAGACTTTCTGGACGCGCATTTTCCACGCACGACACAATAATAACCCCCACGGACAACATCAGCATTCATCTGACCCAACAGGGTAATAATTCAGGACGCTAGGAGTGAAATATTCTCAATTTCAGCCGTGAGTATTAGTTACAGATAGTCTTTAATAGCTTTTTATTTGCGTCATTGCCATGGTAACGAGCTACCAATTTACAAGTTCACAGAAATTCAGCCAGCTTCTCCGAAATCACCCCCCCCTCCTCCTCCTCCTAAAAAAAGCACATGTTGTGTGCATCTTTTGTGCCAAGTCTCCTCTTTGGTGTGAAGCCAAACAGCCCACAGAGAAATAAATAAATAAAGGGAGTTTCTTTTAATTCTAAAACTTTTCTCAGCCAAACAGTGTACACCAGTCTAACCTGAGGCAAGTCTTTTAAACTTCACACAAACACTATTTTCGACTTTTATTTGTAGAGAATAGGGAAAAGACATCAGTGTTTGGAAGTACTGATCGTTTTACTGATGTTTTTTTTTCCGGATTATTGAGAACAGTTGAGTTCAGAGCACTGGAAGAAAACAGGTCAATGGAAGCTGACAGGAGCTCAGACTTCACAACATACTCACGTTCTCCGTTATCTCGGATGGGCACCCACCGCAGCACGACGACTAACCAACAAGTTGGACTTCGCATAACGGAAATGTGCGGACAAGCATCTAAAGTGACTCAAAACAGCCTTCGACGAGGAGCAACGAAAAGTGGACATGTGAGGAAAAGCTTCATGCTAAAAACTCCGTAGCTTTCTCTCTCATTGTGAGTTCATGCGACTGCTTCTGGATTAGAAAAAAGGGAAGAAAAAGAGAAAAAAAAATCATGCACGAACTTGACGCGGAAAAAAGTGGCGACTCCTCATTTCCGCTGTCAAAAAAATGTGCCGCCGCGGTCCAAGTGTGTCAAGATAGAGGAAAACAGGAAGGCGTTTCCGGTTAAGCGCCTCCAAAATAAAACACAACCTGCACTATTAAGCCAACAAATTCACAAGTAAATGACTCCAAAATAAAGTACCAGTAATAACACCTTATTGATATTCATATTCCCTGCATTCCTACGTATTTACTTCATTTTGAAAATTATCTAACAAATGATCAGATCAGACTCTTTATATAATTATATACAAGGTACACTGGTGTGTGTGTGTTTTGCTGGTTTAAACAAGAGGGAAAGCTCATGAGCTACATTTTTAAAAAATGACTTTTTCTTCTTTTCCTTATATATATATATATATATATATATATATATATATATATATATATATATATATATATATATATATATATTTGTAAATTAAGTTGATTATGGCAGAGCTTAAATGAACATAAATTAATGCATTATTGGAGTCCTTACTTCATATGCATTGCACACTAGTCACGTTTAAGATGAGAAATATGTGAAAAAGGAAAAAAAATAAATGCCACTTGTTCTGCAGTGGTTGATAAGATAGGAAAGCGTGTTTTTATATTGAAATTATTCTACCGGAAGTAGTGCTCCTATAGTCTGCTGTCTGCGGCCTCGTGGGGAAGTATGATGCGCAAAGTGTCCACACTCCATCAAGGAGGCTGCATCGATACAGGGTTTCATTTGCCTATTTTAATATAGGAACATTCCTCATAAAAAAAGTATTTCCTGGTTTAATATCCAGTTTTTTTGTTCTATTTTGTGTAGTTTATTCAAAACAAAATGGTTGTTTTCTCTTTAACCAACCAGGGACAAACATCTTCCCTTCAGCTCAACAGGAAATACAATTCTCCGTTTCTCTGTGACCTCTAGACACTCGTTTCCTGTTGAAGGGGTTAAATCCATTCACCTGATGTCCAGGTGTAAAAGTGTCGCCCTAAGGCTGAAGGCCATACTCTCCAAAATTGTTGCACAGCGCCCCCTGCTGAGAGGCAGATGGAAAAACACCAAGAATGTGTTTTCACAAGCTCGACCCTGGCAACTCATTCCACACATGCCTCTAAAAATACAAAGGGAAAGAGGAAATGTCTCCCACTGTCACAGACAACAGAATGCAGCTTTAACACTGGAAACAAAAACAAAGCATTTAATGACAAATACTGTTTATTGAGTACTTAAAGCAGATGCCTATTCAACAAGCATCTTGTCAAGGAAGGTACCATGGTAATACATGTTAAATGTTAGCGGTTATTCAAAATAATACGTGTGTATTTTCACATTTAAAAGAAATGGACATAAATGGAAAAAATATATTCCTGTACATTTGGGTTGAATTCCTTATTTGGCACTCCAATAAGCAAATGATTCATCGGTCATCCACATGGTTAATTTTAGACATTCATAAATTCCTTAAAATACCATGGTAAAAAAAACCCACTATTGTGATGTTTAATCATTGCGCTCACTCCTGAAGTTTTAAAATTGGCCAGACTATAGTTACCTCAACAGACAATAGTAAATGTCAGAAGCATAATGCAGCTAAATGGTGTTTGAAAACCCCCCACTATTGATAGTGTGCAGACCAAAAGTCCGTACAGGTCAAGTGTAAAACAGTAATTATTGTCCTGTGCATTGGTGTAAACTGAAGAAACTGAGTTACTGTCATTATGTGATTGCACTAAGACAAGCCTTTGGTAAGAAAGAAAGGAAAATTGATGAATCCTAAAATAAAGTCCATCCCTCTCATCAAATAAGAACTGTGACTAACATTGTGCAAAATGACAGAAAATAAGGCACAGAGAAAATAAATATGTAAACTGTTAAGTAATTGGCTACAGGAATAAAGTAGGAGACTCATATTGCTGGTGTTAATTACCCAACAGTAACTATATAAAAACAACATGTTAGACATTTCATAAATCATGAGTCTAAAACATTTTCACTCATTCACAACATTCAGATTCATGTTTTGTAACAAACCAGTTGACACTGACATAACATTAAGATGATTTGATTGCATAATTAAAAAAATACATAGAAAATGGTTATGTCCTAGAGATTAAATATAAAAAGTCTATAAAATGCAAGGGTCAAAAAAGAACAAAGTGACAAGCACTCTTATGACACAGCATCATCTGGCCGCTGGCTAACAAGGGCTAAAAATATCAAGATGTGTCGCTGTGAGCGAGACATCCAGCAACCCCCCCCCCCCCTCTTTTTTTTCCCCCACAGTCCCCAGAGACTATGGCGAGGATGCTCTGACATTAGCAACCATGAGGCCTCTGGAGTAAATGATGTGCCCCAGTGGGAGGCCTTTGTTTCCCCTGACACCATTTCTTAGCCTCAGGGCAGACACATTCTTCTGTGACTGAAGAATCAAATTATGCTGCAAAATGGTTTGAGTCAAACTTGAGTTACCCATCTTTGTGCACTCGCCATGACATTTTCTGCTGCTTATTTTCTGGTTCTGAACCCTTTCCACTAGTGCAGAGGTCTTCACCCCTGGTCCTACCCTGCATGTTTTCCACAGATCCCTTTTCCAGTTCACCCGATAAGTGTTATCAGGCTCGTATTGAAGCTTCTTCCAACACACCTGCTTCAGATGATCAGCCTGTCATCCAACTGTGCAGAGGCCTGATATGAAGGTAGTTAGTTGGAAGCAGCCTGAATACAACCCTGACAATGACCGTCAGGTGTGCTGGAAGAAGGACACATCTAAAACATGCAGGATAGCTGGAGAGCAGAAGTCTTCAACCCTGGTCCTCAGGGCACACTTTCATGTATGGTTTCGATGTCACCCTGCTCGAACACACCTGATTCAAACGATCAGCTCGTCATGAAGCTCAGCAAAAAAGTCTGATTAAAGGTAATCAGGTGTGTTAGGAGGGCGACATCTAAAACATGCAGGACAGTGGGCCCTGAGGACCAGGGTTGAAAACCCCTTCTGCAGAAGACCAGGGTTGCAGACTCCTGCACTAGTGTTGGGAGCAGAGGACAAACGGACATTACTAACTGGGAAACTGATCACAAAGACCTAAGAAGTTTGAGTACCTTTGCTACTTAATGGTGTGTTTAATACAACACCATAGCAACTTGTCGATTCATTTTGTGCAAATTCTCAAGGTCATTATTATAATCATTGTTTTCATTTGCATATAATGCCACAATCATTAACACTCTTGTGCAACATTTTCAATCGACAGAAAAAATTCCTTAAACATTGAGCTACATTTTAAATATTTAAATGTTGAGTATTTTAATGTTTAATTACAGAATGTATATATATATATATATATATATATATATATATATATATATACACACAATTTCCTGGGTTGCACATTAGGTAGTGTTATCATTTAAGACAAATTGAGTCTCCTGTGCCAGAAATCATCTGCAATACCCCTCACCCCTACCATTTGATTGGTTTTAAGACCAGCTGAGCAATTTTTCTCTGCCACTGTGGTTTCACACCTTGTTGTTACAATCAAAAGGGTGCAAAGCTGAAGAATGTTCAGCAAGGAATGATATGATGGTGTCTGGAAAAGGAAGTTTTTCATCTTCATACATTTACTGGCTTTGTAACCACTGTGCTCTCAGCTCCTCCACCTCTCTGCCATACCAGTCATGAAGCTTGGAAAAGCACCCAGTGCCTGGGGAGACAGGGCTCTCCAGTGATGCTCCTCGTCTCCTGGGGGGAACAGGAGGAGCCCTTACTCCATCTGCTCCACATCCAGTGCTAATCCCAGAGTCAGTGCTGCCTTCCCACGCTACACAGGAAGAAGCTCCCTCCATAAAGCCGTTTGCCAAGGTGCCTGGAGCTTTACTCCAAGCCACTCCGTTCTCCTTGGAGGTGTGATGGCCCTCATCCAGGAGACTCTTTTGGGCAGAGCCTGACATGGGAGGGGCACTTGATGCTGACGATAAGGATGATGAAGATGATGACGAAGAAGAGGAAGCCCCAGACCTGGACCTAGCGACCTGGTTACGCCTGGAGGCCTTGGGCTTACACTGAAGGCCTCCAGCTCCAACACAACCAACTCCTGCTGCCTCCTGGATTTCCTCCAGCTGCCTCTCCAGCTCCTTCACCACCAGCCTCATGTAGTCAAAGCTGGCCCTTGACAACGCTTTCACCCATGACTCCATAGCTGCTTGATTCTCAGCTGCCATCTTGTACACCCGGGCTTTGGCACAGTCAAACTTGATGGCGAAGGCGAACTCCTCAGCTGACTCGCACAGCTCCACAGTGCATCCCTCAAGGACAATGACACCGATGGGTTCTCGGCTGTCACGTTCCTCAAAGTAGAAGAGCATGTTGCCCTTCAGCACAAACCAGCGGCGATGATAAGCTGTGTTACGCTCACCCTTTTTAAACAGGAAACCAGTCTTGTCTGGCGGTGAGTCGCAAGTTGCATAGTGTGCTACGCTGCGTTCGTTCAGCTTCATCCTTTCTCCTTTTCCACAGCAGACCTGTTAATTATCTATGGAACACAAAAATACAATTACTGCCAATACTCCTAAGATTTATCTTACAGTAAACCCAAGGAGATTCAAGTTCTTAGCTCTAACCGAAGCTGTTCAAAGCAATGTCAGATGAAAACCACCAACTTTTTTGTCTCTAATGTAATGGGACATATCTTTAATTGTCTTGATCATATAGAAAAAGGAGCTATGATGGTATGTCAGATTTTAATAGCAGAGGGAAGTCAGTGCCCAGTATCATGTGCAACAGAGAAATTTATATTATATCATATACAGAAAAAATACTCTCATAAAAGTAGAAGTACTAATTCAACTCCTTAAGTAAAAATAAAGTACAATTTATCAGTTGTAATAAAGTATAAAAACTGCCTTTTTGTCATTAATGAAAATGTACAGAAACAAACAAAATCATAAAAATCAAAAAATAAAGCCTTTAAAAGTGAGTTACTGTGTAGATAAGTGTTGGATGGAGTCATGATACTCAGCCTTTTGGGTGCAGGCAGGACATTTTGGAAAAAGTGGAATCCGATACTGACCTCCTATCCGATTTGACACCGATTTTCCCTCTGGAGTGACTTGTTTTACATACCGTCACATTTGTTTACTTTGGAGGGAAAAACGTCTATTTTGAGAATGTAAGGAGTATAAAGTACAGATATTTATGAACAAATGTATGGAGGAAACGTTAAATGGTTCCAGCAAAATAAATACATGTAAAGATACCTTAAACAAAATCTATTTAAGTACAGTAATAAAGTACTTTTACTTAGTTATTTCCCACCTCTGCCCTCCTTAACACTGGCATCATGCCAACTATTCACAAGGAACACGTTTACTTTCCACAGTATTGTATATGGATGTAAACCCATGACTGGAAATGCAATCATGCCAAAATAAACATACTCTTTTAAAAACAGGATACAACAGGGAGCAGATTATACACAGCCTGATCACATGTGCTACAGTAAACCAAGATTTAAACCATCCCTCTTTGTTAACAACTAATCTCATGTTAATCCAACCTGGAGAAAGGAACCATTAAAGTTAAAATTAGGCAAGATTTAAGCGTTCACTTCGATTGCAAATTCATAAATAATAATTGTGTTGTGTTTATTGGATTTTAAAAGGCTAATCTAACCTACTTACCTCCTCATATCCAGGTGTATTTTCTCTTCTGTTCTTCCATCACATTTGATCACAGCTTCAACACGTCTCCATCTTCTCCTGATTTTCCCAACCTGAAGATTGAGAAAGAGTATTTTCGTAAAGACGTGACACACTCAGATTCCATGTGATACCAGACTATAAACGTGGAAATGACGGACAAATTGGTCAACGACAAGGTTATTTTTATCGTTCCAGTTTAGCAGTTTTTTTTTTCCACTTCTGTGAGCAAATCTGCTGGAATGATTCAGTGTGAAACTGGCTGGGTTTGGTCACAAGCTTTGGACACATCAGCAGTTTCTAGGCATTAATCCCCTGGCCGCAGTAGCTGTTTCAGTCAAATGAGATTTACAGGTTCCAGTCAATGTCCCCGAACACGTCCTTCTGTCTCAGGATACCGACTAGCTTGACGCATTTAGCCGCTTTAGTGAACACAAATGTGCACCCATCAGCATTTTAACTTCATCAAACCGCTGACTACTAGCTAGCAGTTAAAGCTGTGTGCGCGAGGACAGCAACTTACTCTTACCAAAATGAAAACTATTATTTACTCTAATACCTTGTGAACCAGATAGTCCCCTCTTCCCAGTGGATAATATCCACTTTTTTTTGGTATCCCTTCCTTCTTTCTAGCTTTTCCCGTCACTGTCACGTGACTAGCAGAGAGTATGTATGTTGTGGATACTCGGAGTGCCCGAGTGGGCGGAGTCTCCAAATGAGGTAAATAAAATATGTGTGATCCGGATTACCCATATGTTAAAACATGCGTACCCACACTTTGTCCTTGGATAGCAGCAGCCACCGCACCTGCGTGGACCAGATGCTTTTTTGGACAGCTGATGCTTGCTTATTTATTTATTTATTTATTTATTACTGCTGGTGCTTTCTTTAAAAAGCCAAAACACTGATACTTTTTATTTATGTATTTATTCATTATTTTTAACCACTGATGCTCTTTATTCATTTATTAATTACTTTAATTATTTAATCAATTATTTTTTAAATGATCATTTATTATTATTATTATTTTACTTTTTTAATTAATTATTATTAATTTTTTTTTACCACTGATGGGTTTTTTTGGACCGATGGTGTGGGGCTTTTTTGTTTTTTTTTGGGGGGGGTGCCGATGGGTTTTTTGTGTTTTGTTTTGTTTTTCATGGACCGCTGATGCTTCCGTCAAGCGTTTTATTAATCCGTTTCCACTGGATGAATGTTTACCTCCGCCAAGGAGGTTATGTTTTTGTTTGTTGGTTTGTGTACAAAATAACTAAAACACTTATGGATGTAGTGAAATTATTTTTTCAGGGTTTGGTGGTAAAGGGGAAATCAACAAATGATTAGACTTTGGTGGTAATGGGGGGGGGGGTGCCTTGGCGGAGGTCTGTGCTCCGTTTTTTTCTAGTTCCGATATGTCATTTGGTGAACAGTTTTTTTGTATTTACCACACATTTAGGGTGACCAGATTCCAACAGACCAAATGTGGGACAGATACAGTGTGTTAGAGAAGGTCAACTTGCAGTGGAGTCACCTTTTGAGATGTTAGTCCTTAAATTAACTTTAATCTAAAAAGGATCCAGTGACCCAAAATATTTTCTGTTTATATTTAACATTTCTTTAGTGATTTATCACCGTATATCATAATATTATCCTCAATATATTCATTTTGTTTCAGTTACATTTTGATATTCTCCTATATTTAATGTATTGATCATGTACTTTAATCATCATGATTAGATTATGTTTGAGGGTTATTATATCAAAACAGAGAAAACCTAACAACAAAAGACTCTCTTTTACTTTGATGGTTTGTGTTTTGCCATCGTTTACCATGTTGGTATGGGTCACTTCCTTTACATACCATTGTAAGTATGTAATATTGCAATATACTGTAGTATAAGTTCTGCAGACTATCACTTGGATGGTTACAATGTATAACTTGTTTTCTTAGTCAGTTTGCTGTCTGTTATTTACATTATTAGGACTCAAACAGATGTTGCTTCATCATTAAGGAAGCTAAGGTTACATGTTGTGTTGTATAATGTGAAAAAAGTTTGTGATTTAATCCACTTTCTTCTTGTCTCTCCTTTTTGAGCAGTTCATATTAAACTTATTTTGTTATTATCAGTGTGCATGGCAATTGATTATCTTTGTTGGTGTATTTGCTCTGCTATTGGTTTCTGTACTCGAGGTGTTTTTTCTGGGGTTCTTTTTCTGCTCTAAATAAATAAATAACTGAAAATGAATTAATGAATTAATGAATGCATTGAACATAAAACCAGTGTGTCCTTCAACTGTCATTGATTCAGCTCTGTAGGTTGTATTGATGAATCAATATTGTAGAAGATGATGGTGTTTCCATGGTAACTGCGGAGCTTCTGAACATCCAAATGGATCATAACTGATGACCATGAAAATATGTAAAAGCTGTATTTTAAACTAATTATTTACATGTATTGACAGGATTAAAGGATCAATGGTATTGAATAGTTGACTAGAACTAAAACAGCTGATTTTGTGAAAGTTTTGTGAGAGATCTGTGGGAAACTTGCAACCACACTTTAAGCTTCATTATTTCATATATTCCCTTCAAAATCACAAAGGCAGACATTGTTTCGGTATGTGGGGCATTGGACAAAAGGACAAAAATACTTTACAGTCACTCAAAAAGTGGGACATGTGGGGATACGAGGAGTGCACTGCAGTGATTATTATTATTAATATTATTATTATTATTAGTAGTAGTAGTAGTATAACTAGGAGTCGGTGTTCAAGCTGTGGTTTAGTTGGTAGAGCGGGTCGTCCAATGACTGAAGGGTTGGCGGTTCATGTCCCACCTCTGGCTGTCCACATGTCAAAGTGTCCTTGGGCAAGACACTGAACACTGACTATTAGGCTCCCTGTAGGTCTGGCAGAACCTTAGAAACCTACTGGTGTATGAGTGTGTGGGTGTGAATGGGTGAATATGAGGCTAATGTAAAGAGCTTTGAGACCCATGAAGGTGGAAAAGTGCTATATAAGGGCCAGTGATGTATAAATGACCCGCAACCAACCGCTTTTTTAACTAGCCTGCCCGCAACTGAGACTGCAAGAAATATATTTGAAAAGGACGGACTCCGACCCACTTCTGGACCCATATTTTTAAAGAGTAGTCACTCATTTCAGGTCAGCCCGCACATCACTGATAAGTGCAGTCCATTTACCTTTTACCATTCATGTTTTAAAAATGCATTAGACCAAACTGCATGGATAATTCAGTGCTGTTTTATATATCAGTACCTTAAAAAAAATTACCAAATATGAATTACTCAAACTTATTCAAAAGCAAAGGTGCCAGTACCATTCAAAATGTAAAAAGGCTTTCAAATAAACACAGTAGCTTAAAATGTCACTTTTATCATTGATTAATGATGCATAATACTTGTCAAGTGGAATGTCATTTAGAGGGATTGAGATTTATGCTATTTTGTTTTTGTTGTTGTGTTGCAAAATGTAACACTTGCTACCTTAATTATATTATTCAGTGAATTTCAATAATTTTATAAAAATACAGAACTGAAATGTGGGGCGGCCATGGCTCAGTTGGTAGAGCGGGTTGTCTTTGTCCTTGGGAAAAACACTTCACCCTCTTTGCTTGCAGTGTTGCTACTCACACTGGCGTATGGATGTGTATGAATGTTTGGTGGTCAGATGGGCCATAGGCACAAAATAACAGCTACACTTCTGTCAGTCTGCCCCAGGACAACTGTGGCTACATATGTAGTTTACCACCACCAGAGGGAGAAGGTGAGAGTGAATGAATAATGGTTCCACTATGCTTTGAGTTTGCATTCCATAGAATAGCACTATATAAATGTACTTGTACTTGTTGTTTTCCACTTATCCGAGTCATGGGGGCAGCAGCCTCAGAAACGGAGCCTAGACTTCCCTCACCCCAGCTACTTCCATCAGCTCTCCGGGGAATTCCAAGGTGTTCCCAGACCAGCCGAGAGATATAATCCCTCCAGTGTGTCCTGGGTCAGCCCCGAGGTCTCCTGTCAGATGGACATGCCCAGAACACCTCCCCAGGGAGGCATCCTCACTAGTTGCCTGAGCCACCTCAGCTGGCTCCTCTAGACAGGGAGGAGCAGTGGCTCTACTTCGAGTCCTTCCTGGATGTCCAAGCTTCTCACCCTATCTATCTCTAAGAGGCCACTTGTACCCATGACCTCATTCTTTTAGTCATTACCCAAAGCTCATGACCATAGGTGAGGGACAGAATGTAGATTGACCAGTAAATAAAGAGCTTCATGTTCTGGCTTAGCTCCTTCGTCACCACAACAGTTTGGTTTACCACCCACATTATAGCGGATGCTGCCTCAATCTGTCTGTTGACCTCCCGCTCCATCCTTCCGTCTGTCTCATGAATAAGATCTTGAGGTACTTGAATTCCTCCACCTGAAGAAGAACCTTCCCCCCCGACCTGAAGTGGGTACTCTATTCTTTTCCAGCTGAGGAAAAGGGTATAGTGCCCACTACCTATATAAATCTAATCCATTATTAAATGTACTGCTTCTGTTTTAAAAGTAATATTCAAATATTTCTTCTAAACTGTATTTGTGTTATTCATGTATTTATTTCAAATGTGGCACAATTATTTGTCATGCTGCAGTCATTTCAATAGAGCAGATGCACAATGACTCAACTGTGACTTCTAAGGAATAAGCTGCTGAGGCTGAAATAGAAGCTGCAAAAGAAAATACCACAAATAATGGAAGTTTTAACCCCTCTGCAATCTAGAGATGCTTCTGTCAACCCATGGGTGTCATTAAAGTGCTTGACAAAGAGCCAATTCAATTAAGTCCCACTTTATCGGAGGAGATATCACTGAAGGAGCGTAAAAAGTTTCTTTGCAGTACTCAACACAATAGATACAGTACTGCAACTTTCCAGTAATTATGGTCAATGAACTGACTTGAAATTAATGTCTCACACAACTTTGTTTAAAAGTAGTTTTAGACACTGTGCAGTCATTTTTCATTGTTTTGCAAATCAATTGATATTGAACTTCCTATTCTGACTTCATTCCTAAAAAGAAAAAGGAAAGACAAGCATTCTTAGGCCCTGTCCCATTTCTCCCCCTAACCCTAAAATTTCCCCTAACCCTAGATTTTGCGCGTTCATGTGTAGGGGTAGGGTGTCCCATTACCTAGGGGAGCAAGTGGGAGTGCGATTTTGCCCTTAAAATCAACCCTCAAAATGTAGTGAGGTTGGTTGCGGACTTCGTTTTGAGTGGAAGATGAAATTACCCATGATGCACTGTGAGCTCAGCGAGCCGACTGATTTCTAACAACAAAAATGGCGGCCGCAGCTGGAGGAACTGGACCGGTAATGTTACCTTGTCAAGCTAGCGGTAATGCTAACGTTAATGTTATAAATCGCCAACTATTGAAGAAAAAATACATCCAAATATTTAAATAAATCAACATACCTGAGACAAGACTGAAAGGCAAAGTAGACGGCGAATGCGTCTTCTGTTTGCCACATTTCTTCTCTGCGCATCCCGAAGATAAATAAACAGAGCCAACACAACAGGTAACACAGCTGGGACCGCCATTTGTCCTCCGTGTAAATAGTAGTCAGCTGCTGTCAGTCTCGCGGAGGGGTGGTTTCATATTTGGCGGGGTAGACTTGTCAGCGTGTGACGTCAGCACGTTTGTTACGTTCACTTGGCGAGTGGTGTCCCATTTTCAGGGGGAATTATTTCCCCTTGATGAGTGGAATTTACTTTTTAGGGCACTTAAAACCAAGTGGAAGTTTTAAGGGGGAGAAATGGGACGGGGCCTAAATGTCATTTAGTACATTAACCCCTTGATACCTGGATTTAAATAGACCTTGGTCAGACTAGAGGTTTGAACCATTATCTGTGTCATCAGGGTAGATAAAGTGTGCAGATGTTCACTCATTTATTCAGGTTCAACTGCTGACCTCATTCCATGGTTCCGAACCCTTAACCTACACCTCATTAACTAAACCAACCCCACATGAGACTGCTGCCCACATGGGCTTGTATTGACACCAACCATGATGGGTATTTCCACCTCTCTTGGATCTGTCCTTCAATGTGGTTCTCTGTGTGGCTGTGGCTCAGTTGGTAGAGCGGGTGATCCAATGACTGAAGGGTTGGCGGTTCGCATCCCAGCTCTGGCTGTCCACATGTCAAAGTGTCCTTGGGCAAGACACTGAACCCACACTTAGGCTCCCAGTAGGACTGTCAGAACCTTAGAAACCTACTGATTTATGTGTGTGAATGTGAGGCTAATGTAAAGTACTTTGAGCACCATGAAGGTGGAAAAGTGTTTTATAAGTGCAGTCCATTTACCATTCTCCATGAGGTTTCTCCTTTCCCACTGGGTTTTGTAGTTTTTCCTTGGTGAGGAGAAGGATGGTCTAAGGGAAGGTGATGTTTTGGACTGCATCTATTTTTGTGACTGTTTTCTCTGATGAACTCTGTAAAGCCCTGTGAGATGGTCTTGTTGTGATTTGGGGCTCTACAAATAAAATTGAAAATTGAAACTGAGATTGAATTCTCATCCTGATGCATCCGTCACTCTGGAACAGGGTCAAACTATGTGACTTTTCCCCCCATTAAATTATAGTCCAAGCTTTAGGCTCGATAGCAAACTGATGGTTTTGAAGAGTAGGATCATTGCCCCCCCCCTCGAAGTGGAGAGAGGGGTTTTGTTTCTGAGTCAGTTTGTATGTCTATCTGTTGGTTGACCAATTTCCATGACATTTTTACGAAACATGCAAGGTGGTCCAGAATAGATCTTATTATATTTTGATGAATGTAGGTCAACGGTTAAGGTCACAGTCACCAAAAATGTGTTTTCACAATGATAAGAGATGGGGCAAATCAGGTAAAATGTGTGTGAGGGGGGAGGGGTTTGTTGTTGTTGTTGTGTTGGGCAACACTTCATTGACTTTGCTTCATATGATATGTATTTTTCCATTGGGTTTTGAAGTTTTTTCTTGCTGAGAGGGAGGGTGTAAGGACAGGGGATGCTTGGGACTTCATCTACTGTATTCTGTGCTTGATTGTTCTCTCCTGTGAAGACCTCTGAGACGTTGTTGTGAGTTGGGGCTCTACAAATAAAATTGAATTGAATGTATGGAGATGTTCTTCGTTTTTTTTTAGTTTGAATGCTATTTTTTTTTATAACATTTGTATTGTATTTGATTTCACCAAATAATTTAGTAATTGTTCATCACAACCATTTAATATTTTTTTCAACCACTGTTCTTCAAGGTTTTAATAATGCCTTGGGCAGCTTTTAAACCTATTAATAGTAGCATTTATTTTTATTTAAGCATTTTCAGTCTTTTTATCTTGTTTTCTTTGCCTGACACTGGTCAATAATTTGACTCTTCTGAAAAAGAATTACATCTTTTCCACAACCATGGGACGTGTCCTGTGACAGATGTTTAAGAAATGAGAGCCGTATTTACAGCTTAAACATTTCAATCACTGTAGTAATTATCCAATGAAAAAGGATCTGAATCAGTTTCTCAGTTAAAAACATGTGGAGACGTCTGTGTGAAGGCAGTTTGCATAAAGAGTTCTCATCTTAGGTGTCAAGGTGATTCCACCACATTCATTTATAAACATCCAAACATATGGTGCACTGTACACTGTAATATTTAGTTTTTAACTCTAGATGCAACTAATGAATACTCCATGCCTGGGTTATTCTTTATAGTTGGTAATATCTATTATAATAACACTCCTCTATACTCATATGGGTAAAAACTATATTTCTGCCCATTAAATGTATCTATAAACAATAACTTTGCTATTATATATAGAATAACTAAGATAAGAAATTTAATATGTAAAGACATGCTGTGAATTTCACAGTAAGTAAATCTAACAGACCATAAAAAGGGTAAAATAATTCCAGAATGTGTTGGTATAGAAGTATATAAAGGTATAAGATAAAAAAAATAAAATTGCAAAATATAATTATATACCAGTACTGGACTGTCCACTATAACATTTAGTTTTTAACTGTACTGTAGATGCAACTAATTAATACTTAATACCTGGGTTATTCTTTATAGTTGGTAATATCTATTATAATAACACTCCTGTATACTCATATGGGTAAAATCTATATTTCTACTGATTAAATGTATCTATAAACAATAACTTTGCTATTATATATGGGATTAGTATAAGATAGGCAACCTAATATGTAAAGACATGCTGTGAATTTCACAGTAACTGAATCTAACAGACCATAAAAAGGGTAAAATTGCTCCAGAATGTGTTGGCGTAGAAGTATGTAAAGGTATAAGATAAACATGCAAAATAGAATTATATGAAGTTACTTCTCATAAACTGCCTACACAAATATACTGTGGAGGTTTTGTGAGTGGGTGTGAATGCGGACTTCAAGTTCCACATGTTTCCTTTGTTATATTTTTTCTGGTTGAAGTATGTAAATCCATGCTGCTGCTGCTGCTGCTGCTGCTGCTGCTGCTGCTGCTGCTGCTGCTGCTGCTGCTGCTGCTGCTGCTGCTGCTGCTGCTGCTGCTGCTGCTGCTGCTGCTGCTGCTGCTGCTGCTGCTGCTGCTGCTGTTGCTGCTGCTGCTGCTGCTGCTGCTGCTGCGCTCCCCCAACACCATCCTTCATTTGTATTGCCCTGAACTGTTATAATGTGCAACACCACGACAAGCCTCTGTGAATTCATTAGGACATCTTCTGGAAACAGTCCAAGGCCTTTAGCAGTGCCGGTCCACGATCTCATCACACTAATCTTCAATTAACTGATGCAGCTGCTGATGTCATTTAACGCATTTTTCTCTGTAAAAGGTTTGATAGCGCTGCTTTCGGCAACTTTGATTAAGTTTGATGCAGTTGCAGGCAGTTTAATTTCCTCTATTTGACTTCAAGTTCACCAAGTCTTAACATTTTAAAGTTTAATTTTAGAAGAGCAAAGAATACCGGTATAAAAATCAGAACTTTATACACTTCAAAGTATCAATAAACTCAACAAATTCACAGTAGACATGCCACGCTGAAGTGCAAAATGTTTACTTTTCACGTTTTTTTTTTCTTCCCAACAAATCTCACTGACACTTTCTTGAGACATTCCAATCTTGAAACTGAAATAATGTAGAGCAGGGGTCGCAAACTCATTTTTTTTTTTAGGGGCCACATTCAGCCCATTTTGACCTCCAGTGGGTCGGACTAGTAAAATAATAGCATAATAACCTATAAATAATGACAACTCCAAATATTTATCTCTGTTTTACAGCCAAAAAACCCATGAACTTATGAACATGCTTGCTTTTATAAACTATATAAACAAAAAAGATGTGAATAACCTGCAAAAATAAGTGCAATTGTAACAATATTAACATTTGTCCATGTGCATTATGGATCTGATCTATAAACATTTAGTAACAGAAGCAGAAAATGGTTCAAATTGTGTGGAATTAGTTGTTGTTTGTTCAGGTTATTCACATTTTATTGATACAAGATAGTTTTTAAAATGTAAATATTTTCACAATTTAACATTATTTTCTGGGAAAAAAAACTGAGAAGAAAATATTGAGTAATTTTTTTTTAGGTTATTATGCTCTTCATCCCATGGGCCACATTTGAACCTTTTACAGGACGCATGTTTGAGACCCCTGATTTAGGGTTTTGTCATAAATTAAGTCTCTGCGTCCAGAAATGAAAAAAAAAAAAAACATAATAATGAACGTTTAGAAGAATTTGAGTTAAAAAGAGCTGCTTGTTTGACACCAAACCCCATTTCTATCCTGTTTAATGATCCAAAATGGCATATGCTGTGTTGTTTACAGTTGTCAGGTTTATTTCATTAAAACTGTGCTAAAACTCAGGAAATACATCACATATGTAGTGGCAGCTGAAATAACCCAGTGATGACCATTATTTGAAGACATGAGAGTGAACACTTCTCCGCTCCATAGGCTGGATGTTGAATGCAACAACAGGGAGCCTCTCCACATAAATGCATAGAAAAACACAGTGATGGCAGGAAAACGTGACCAGTCAGTCATGCATTCATTCAGCCTACTGTCTGATAAAGCACTGCTAGGTATTTGGTTTATGCCATTTTATCTTACCCACGTTACATTTGATTTCTCACAAAGCCGTACACTCGGTAACGTTTCTTGAAATAGTAATACTGTAGCACTTGTTTTCTCTTCCCGTACTGTACAAACACGTTCTTCCTACTCATCTTATACAAATAATTCCCCCACTGCACCCTTGTAAAGGAATGTCAGCTTTCATCAAAATAACCCTCAGTCATCCAACACAATATCAAAAATATCATTTCTTTAAATGTTAAAAGTCTCAGTAGAAAAATGCCTGAAATATATAGATATTAAACATGTGCATGTACCTTATATTTGTATATAAAGAAAATTTGATGCAAATTATTACTTTTTCAAGAATCATTTTAAAGCTGTAACTATGCCACACTGTACTGTATCGTTGCATGTAATCGTGGAAACAAAAGAAAGAGAAAAAAAAACACAGCTTGCATGGCACCAGATTTTGATGTACAACATTGTAAAATCCAACATGTTGTCGTCACTCAGAAAAAGCAACTCATTACATTATAATGGCTCATCATGTATTAACTTAAATGTAATAAAAGTTGGAACTTTTATTAGGTGGAGGTGAAAGTAACTAAGTAGAAGTACTTCTTTTACTGTACTTAAGTAGATTTTTTTAGATATCTGTACTTTACTTGAGTATTTCTTTTTCTGGCAACTTTTTACTTTTACTCCCTACATTTTCACATAAATATCTGTACTTTATACTCCTTACATTTATATAAATATCTGTACTTTATACTCCTTACATTTATATAAATATCTGTACTTTATACTCCTTATATTTATATAAATATATGTACTATATACTCCTTACATTTATATAAATATCTGTACTTTATACTCCTTATATTTATATAAATATCTGTACTTTATACTCCTTACATTTATATAAATATCTGTACTTTATACTCCTTACATTTATATAAATATATGTACTTTATACTCCTTACATTTATATAAATATATGTACTTTATACTCCTTATATTTATATAAATATCTGTACTTTATACTCCTTACATTTATATAAATATCTGTACTTTATACTCCTTACATTTATATAAATATCTGTACTTTATACTCCTTACATTTATATAAATAGCTGTACTTTATACTCCTTACATTTACATAAATATCTGTACTTTATACTCCTTACATTTATATAAATATCTGTACTTTATACTCCTTACATTTATATAAATATCTGTACTTTATACTCTTTACATTCTCAGAATGGACTCATTACTTTTTCAAACTAGACAAATGTGACAGTATGAAAATGAAGTAGTAAATCAGAAATTGTGACTGACTATATCATGATTTTGAAAATGTAATGAAAAAACTTTTCACATTTTTTAAAATAAAAAACGTGATACATTTTTTTAATTACATAAAAAAAAATAATTAAAAAAAAAACCAAACATCTCCCTCTTCCATCACACCTGCAAGATCATTATCAGGCTTCTGAAGAGCTGATCAATAATTGAACTAGGTGTGATACAAAAGGGAAATAGTTAAAACATGCAGGACACTGAGCCACAAGGACTGGATTTGAAAACCACTGGAGTAGATTAAAATAATAATTCTATGAAGGAAGCAGTAGTTAACCCTTTAATTCCTGAGACTTTAACAGTTCCAGTCAATTTTTTTTAAACCAACCAAATGGACAATAACAGCCAAAAAAGTATAGTAAACCAACAAAATAATGAGTAACATGAACAAAATAAGACACAAAAGGGAAGAAAAATTATAAAATCCAATTCTAAATGTAGAAATATAAAACAAAATAAGGAACAAAATTAACAAAAATGAATAAATATTTACAATATAATAACTTCCCCTTAGTTAAAATAAACTAAAATGAAGTATAAATACATAAATAAATAATATTGTAATTTGGTTCCAGTAATTTTAGTTTTGGCTTTTTCTTTTTCCTAAATATTTTGCTTTTTGACACCTGTTTGTTTCCATTAATCAGATCCATGAACAAAAACTCAGTAAATCACAGTAATTTTTTTCTGAATATTGAAACTAAACCATCCTTTCAGAAAGCGTCATTGCTGCTGCATCAGGGGTTAAAGGGTTAATACATACAACTTAAAATATTTTGTTCTCTTTATTTATTTTTATAAATGCAATCGGTTTGCATGTTTTTTTTCTGAGTAATGACAACTAATTGGATTTTACAGTGAATGAACCTAATGCTTAGACACAGATCAGTGACTACACTGTCATTCACTATAAACCAGTAGTATTTAAAATACACCACCTGATGTGCTTATACAGTAGCACATATTGATAGGATTATTTTCTCCTTATCTGCAGTCGGGCAGGTGCTGCTTCGCTCAGTAGCGGACCTGTCAAGCTCTCTAGACACCAACAATTGCAGTTCATAAAGGCAAATTCAGTCGGTTGGGTGGAGCTATTGATTTTCATCTGAGTATGCATGGGGCAAAGAGACGCCAATCAAATGTGGGCTGACATGGTCTCACCCCTAGATGTAGCTCATCTACACTCGCCTCCATGCTTTTGATGATAGAGACGTCTGCTGCATTCTGAATTTTTATTTCGCATTTTACAACAAAACACTCACCTCCGTAATTACGAATTCATCTACCATCTTTATGCACCCAGAGGGATTTTACAGTAACGCCCTCTGTGAGCACAGCTGTGCATGGAGGATATTCAACGCTCACACATACTTAAAAGAATGAATTTGTCAAGAGAAACCGTGTCTACTAACGACTGAAAGCCAATACTATTTCCAAATAGGTAATAAAAAATGTTTTGTTGGTCACAGTCTTGGCTCCTCACTCCCTGGTCACTGGCGGATCAGTACTCCAAACACAAATCCACTTCAGTTGTATCTCAATGGGATCTGTAGAAGAAAAAAAAAAAAGGGAAACACATTAGTGGCAATAACTGGCTGCACAGAGAAGAGTCACTTGAGAGAGCGGTGGCAGAGTCACTCACTAGTTGTTCTTCACAGAACAGGATGAAAATACACTAAGGTATCACTGCCTACATAAGAGTGCCCAGATATACACACACACACACACACACACACACACACACACACACACACACATACTGGTGTCCATGTCTCATAAGGACCAAGTTTGTAATCATCAATTGTAGGTAAAGTAGCCATTGGATAGTGGGTGTAAACACATCTTAATTTTTTGTAATAATTACATTCATTTAATTATTACAAAAAAATAAATAAATAAAAAAAATATTTTAAAAACATTATACAAAATGAATAAAATAATAACAGTGTATTAAATTTAATAAAAACATTATAAATAAATAAAATAATAATAATAAGCAAAATAGATGAAAAAAGTAAATACATGTTAAATGTTTTTTTCAATTACAATTTAAAAAATATATATGTAAAAAAAAATCTAATTGAATAATGAAATTGAATAAAATTACATTTAAAAATGCAAATAATAATAATAATAAAAAGTAAATAGAAAAAAAAACGCACCTTAAAAACTGCATGTTTTTACTTTGCACGTTTTCCCATGTTTTATGGGGATTTCCAGAAAAAATGTGATTATAGGGAACATCATTTGCATAAATGTGCATACTTCACATGAATTGCGCCTACATTTATATTTATCCCTCTTGGGGACCTGAATTTTGGCCCTATGCCACCAAGTTTGTAATCAAGTATCCATTAAATAAAATAAAATTTAAAAAAATTATAAAAATAAATTACAAAATGTAATTAAAAATAAATAAATAAAAAGAATGAATAAATAAATAATAATAATAATTTAAAGATAAAATATAGAAATAAGTAATAGTAATAATTTAAAAACTAAATTAATACATAATTAAAAACATAATAGAAATGAAACAAAAAAGCAAACATCTTCAAACCTTTGAAAAATATGTATTTCACTTTGCACCTGTTTCCCCCATGCTTTATGGGGACTTCCGGAAAAAAAAAGTTTATAGGCTCACATCATTTCTATTTTACTAGTCAGGATCTATATTCATATTTAACCCTCGTGGGGACCTAAATTTTGGGCTCCATAGTGTCGGCGGTCCCCATGGTGTGACTGCTTAAACACATCGATGTCCCCATAAAGACCGGAATACAAGTACACACACACACGCACACACACGCAGGTCATTTAGGTTAATAGGACTGAACCGTCTGTCAAACTGTCCTCTGTGGATCCAAATGTCTTTTCTTTGAAAGTAGACCGATTGTGAAAAGACATGTCTACTAGTCTCATCCTTTTTTTCCCCAGTGTTTCTTAGTGAGTCCTTGAGTGATTCAATAAACTGAAGAGCTCATCTGGGTCACTGTGGCTTTTAAAAAGCTGATCCCTTTGTCAAGATGTTGTTTACTCGCCCTGAGAAAGGTGCAGCTGATGCTTCTAACTTTTAACTCTATCCAAAAGAGCAGAAAATCCTCAGATTAAGTTTGCATCACCACCGAAGCTTTCAAAGTTGTACTGATCCCTTTGACTTGTTCTCACACACATGACTGCATAAATTCCCATGCATGGCTTTTTGCACTCTCATGCACCTTTACACACACACACACACACAGCTGTATCATTAAATGTATGCATGTGATTATGTGCAAACATTTTATCAAGGACACACACAAACACATACACATGCCCACTCATTTTCCCACATCATGACTTTTTCTGAGTCACAGTTAAAGAGGCACCAAGACAAGGCAGTACCCATGTCTAATGTGCACCAGATTTACTTCTGAATGCTCTGGTGTTTGGTAATGTAGGTCATGCCTACTTTGTATTCTAATGAACTTTACATACAGTTATCTCCATTACAGATGTAACGCCGCTGGCATGCATCACCACAATTATTTGGCTTTCGTTTTTGTTTAATGCTTCGCTCATAACAGTTTAATTTTTGGTGATAATAATGAAATGTAGTTGATTGAGGGCAATGAAAAATCAAAGTAAATGATGCGTATATGGAATAAGGATGAGCAAATAAGACAACTGTGTTTCTGCCAACAATCAAGACGGAGAAACAACAGCTAATTAATATTCACTGACAAAATGTGTGTCTCACTCTGACACATTTGTGGTGTTTTATTGCACACTGTGCCTTTGTTAGGTAGGAAAAATAGATCAGTTGTCAGTCTGAAAAAAAATGCTGCGATGAACACGTATGATTATTGTGCTACTAGTCAACAAATCAACACAACATATTTACATTTATAAATGCAAATGCAATAATAAGGTAACCACTCGACTCTTTGATGTTGAATTAATCCCAGATTTACTCTTTCACACCATTAAATGAGGTGTTGTACTAGTGATGTTGCAAGGATTGAGGCTGAAAACAAACCTTTGAGCAGCTTCATAAAAAAAAATGTTTTAGCAGATGCATAAGACGTAGGAGTACATTTTTTACACTTTTGAGAAGAACATTTGAAATTCAAAGGTACAAGGTCAACGATGCAGAGGAAGCTGCTGCTGCTCTGGACAGAATGTAGTCGTGTTGATCACATATCTAAATACTGTCAAACGTGTCAGATATGATTTAATGACAGTTAGCCCTCCCACATGTATTGTATGTGGAGATACATGCGAACATTGTTATGTATACAGTTGCTGCTGAGTGGGAGTGAAGCATCATCTGGAGGAGGAGGAGGAGGAGGAGGAGGAGAGAGAAATAAAGACGGAGTGAGAGAGGTGAGCTATGAACTGGAGCTGTGAGCTGTGAGCTGTAGGGAGTAGGTCAGTGCTGTTGAGTCAGGCCTGACTCATGATGGAGGCGGTAAAGATCCACCTCCTCTCTGCCCATTGCAACTGCATCCTCCAGCCTGAAGCACTGGAGCTCAGATGGCCAGTGCTTATAGCCAGTAAAAAAAAAAACCTCCTACATCCATGTCCAGGGGAGGGGTTTGATGTACCGGCAGCAACGATCTGGTATTAAGTCATGAGTAATGAGTCCAAACATGGTGGCGTGTGTATTAATATGAGACATCCCACATGCTGTATGTTTTCTGTCTATTACTGATTCCTCGTCCTTCTGCTGCTCCTGCTGGAACAACTGATATCATAACATTTTTTCAAAGTGCATCTAAAGGGCAGACTATTGAGTAATGCCACTTAAACTCAGACAATAATCTATACACAAACTTACTCTTACATACTTTATCACTGGAAATGTCCTGATATTAAAAAGGTTGGGGACTACTGGCCTAAAACATGAAAAATACAGCTTGATCACTACTGGAGGAAGGTGATGTCATTTATAGAAACAGCTTATGACAAAAAGCTACTTTGCTTAATGGTTCATTTAGTAGAAATCCACTAGTTTTTATGTTTTTTTAAAAAATGTGAATACTGTAGAGTTAGACTGGAAATTTGGATTTACAATATGCTTCTCATCATTTATTACATAAACATCAACAAGTGTGATTTTGAAAAATGGCTGAAATAGTTTTGTTTAAAGACCATTTCATCCCTGCTTCATTCTCTCTCTCTCTCTCTCTCTCTCTCTCTCTCTCTCTCTCTCTCTCTCTCTTAGTGTAATTTATCAAGACCAAATTGTACGTTCACAATCATTGAGTCAGAAGAGGTACAAATTTTATATATATATATATATATTAGATTAGATTAGATTAGATTAGATATACTTTATTCATCCCCAAGGGGAAATTCAATTGTTCCAGCGGCACACATATAAAACACACATACACATTCCCAAACACATATTATACACTATAAAACAGACACACATGATGCAGTACAAACCAACATGGTTACACCCACAGGACATAGGCAGTAGAAGTTATCAGAGGCATAATGACCATATATATTTATAAACACCCCATAGTCTACTGTCATTGGATAAAGGATGTAGGACCGCCAATTTGCATAAAGTTCAGCCGAGCTCATCTTTTTGACTGGCCGCAGGTATCTGTCTCACCTTGCTGGAATCCCACAAGGCTTTGCAAGTTGGCCGGCTTGCATTGAAAATGAATTGAATATGTTTGATATGGCGGAATAATGGTTAATAGACTAGACCAGTGGTTCTCAAATCTGGTACCACTATCCTGGACGTGTTAGATGTTACCCTCTACCATCACTCCCTGAAGCCATTACATCATTATCAGGTTTCCATAGAGCTTAATGATGAGCTGATCATTAATTGATCCAGGTGTGCAAGAAGAGGGAAACATCTAAAACATGCAGGATAGTGGTACTTGAAGACCGGATGTGAGAACAACTGGACTAGACAGTAAAAACATGTTTTCATGTCAAATTAAAAATAAGCAAAGAACTAACAAATCCAAAATTGAGGTACTTGTAATGTGAGTACAACATATTTACACTCATTCATTCATTCATCATCTCTGTACCTGCTCTACCCTCACTAGGGTCACAGGGGTCACTGGGGGCCGATTCTAGCTCCAACTGGTGAAGGTGGGGTACACCCTAGACCAGTCACCAGTTCATCGCAGGGCTGAACAAATAAAGAAAAACAACCACTCACACCTATGGGAAAATGAGAAGAGCCAGTTAACCTGTCTGTGCTTGTGTTTGGATGGTGGGAGGAAACTGGAGAACCTGCAGAAAACCCACGCAGACACGAGGAGAACATGCAATCTCCACACAGAATGATCCCAGTTTGTTCCTTTCATTCATAAGATCATCAAGTTAAAAATGCAATAAATAAAATTCGAGGCCCTCCACTCCTGCTTCTCCCTGAAATGGCTGCATTTTACAGTTGAATAATTCAGTTTTTAGTCCATTACATCTCAGAGGGAAATATTAACTCTTTTCCTCCATGACATTTATTTTATAACTGACTTTACAAACGGTGGTGCAGTGGTTAGCACTCGTGCCTCACAGCGAGAAGGACCCTCGTTCGATTCCCACACCAGACCTTTCTGTGTGGAGTTTGCATGTTCTCGTCATGTCTGTGTGGGTTTTTTCCAGGTACTCTTGTTTCCTCCCACCATCCAAACACATGCACTAATAGGTTAACTGGTTAATCTAAATTACCCATAGGTGTGAATGTGAGAGTGATTGTTTGTCTATATATGTTCAGCCCTGAGATGAACTGGAGACTCATACAGGGTGTACCCCGCCTTCACCCATTGGAGCTGGATTAGGCCCTCAGTGACCCCCACGACCCTAGTGAGGATAAAGCGGGTTCAGATGACGAGACGAGACTTTACAAATTCATATTTTTGAAGTAAAATAAATTAGACTAAATCAATGACACTACATGTGGACTACATGTAGACTACATATTTTGTGTTTTGGATGTTTTTGTTGGACTAAAAGACATAAAAGGTCAGATCTGCTGTTTGTTGTTGTTTGAACTAATGAGTGATCGTACCGCTGTGGTTATTTGATCTGAAAAAGTCTTATATCAGCCGACGCATGAGAATCTGCTTTGAAAAACTACATTGAGTGTCAGCTCAGGTTCAGGTGGTTTGCTTACATTTGTGAGAGACTATTTCTAGTCATGGTAAATGGTAAATGGACTGCATTTATATAGCGCTTTTCCACCTTCATGGTGCTCAAAGCACTTTACATTAGCCTCTCATTCACCCATTCACACACACACTCATACACCAGTAGGTTTCTAAGGTCTAACTCATATCTGGGCTGTTGGAAGCTTAAAACCCTAACACAGTGGTTCTTAACCTGGGTTCGATCGAACCCTAGGGGTTCTGTGAGTTGGTCTCAGGGGTTCGGTGGAGGCTCCACCACAGAGGTCCACCCCTCAGACTAGTCTACAGTTAGTGGGCACAGTCATTGAGAGTGTCCTGCTCTGGGATTTCCTACCGGTCCGCTTTGAGGTCACTGCTTTATGCAGCAGAGTGAGACCTCCCTATCAGAACACTTAGAGAGGGCTGTATATGTGTCTGAGTGAGACTCCCTACCGGTCCGCTTTGAGAGCGCTGGATAAGCAGCAGAGTGAGACCTCCTTCTCAGTCAGGACCACACACCGGAATTTGCCTGTTATCTCCCGAGCGCCGATCCAGGAAAATAAGCTCCTGCGACCGGCGATCTAAAGGGTCGATTGCCGCACGGACACACAATGTGGCGGCGGGGAACTGGTGCTTTTACCCATTTCGTGCACCAGTAAGAAAAAAAAAAAAATATATATATATTTTATTTTTTACTAAAGAAGGGTTCGGTGAATGAGCATATGAAACTGGTGGGGTTTGGTGCCTCCAACAAGGTTAAGAACCACTGCCCTAACACCATTAACAGCTGCACCTTTAGACAGACACACAAGATGATCATATTAAAGCATTGAGATGATCATGATAGTGGTCGTGAAGTCATGAATGGACCTTTCTAAACGTCTATGTGTATTTCCTTAGACATGTGTAGGATTCAGTGTCATCTAGTGGTTAATATGCAGATTTCAACCGAACACAAATATGTTGCCCCTGAACTAAAATGACTTTGACACCCCTGTCCTATATTTTACACTGAACCTTTAAGAAAGATTGGAAATACACTGTTTTTATTTCTAACTGTCTTTACAGCTTCTTTGACGCAAGTAGAATATTTGAGTGTTTCCTCCTCTGCTATTAGCCTCAGAGTCAGTGTAGAGCAATTAGAAAATTGAAAATCCACACTGCCGTCATTTACTTCACTGACGTATTTCACTGACATATTCTGCAGCTTTTCTTTAGTTTTTCACACTCCAATTTGTATCTGTACGTGTGCAATTACTACTGCCGCACTCTTTCATACTCATTAACACAAAGTGAATACGCTGAATATTCTCCTGTTAGAGGAATTGTCTTGAGAACACACCATCATCTAAATATGCACGTAAAAGCAAATAGCATTAGTATTTGATAATCTCTCTTTCATGGTCTTTCTGCTGCCCACATGTCTGCTTTCTTTCTCATTTTTCTCACGGCTGGATAAATACTGATCCCTAATCCACAAGCTAATTTTAGACAGTAAAGGTTAGCAGGGTCACACATTGGATTTAGATATCAGTGCCTTCTATTTCATACCATCAGCATTAAATCTCCATGTTTTACAGTCGTACAAAACATCTGCCCCTTAAGAGTTGACCCTTACACGTGTACTTAGCACTGTATCGCTTTTTCTTTATCATTAAAATATGCAGAGCAGCAGTTCGGACATTTGTCAAGACTAATGCTGCTACAAAGACTGGCAAAGGCACGGCTGTTATCTCTGCTAGTCTAATCCAGCTAATTAAGGGCATCGCTGGGAGGAAGGTGCTACTATTCTCATCCAACTCCGGGGTATGCTGTCTCTCCATCTCTGCCAAAGTGACGTGGATTTACACAAATGTATACACACTGAATGTGGATGTATACAGGCGCACAAAAATAGTCTAAAATTTCACTCTGCACACAAAGCTGACTTACAAAGTTGGCTCATATGTCTGGAACAGTAGGCTTTATTATTAATGTACTTGGCACTAGCAAACACTGCTCGTGTAGACTGCGAGGCTTCAGAATGCTTTGTAGAGACTGAATCACTAAAGGAGGGGCTTCAAACATGCGGTCCAGGGCCCAAATGTGGCCCGCCAATGGTTCCAATGTGGCCTGTGGGATGAAGAGCATAATCACCTATTAAATAAATCCATATTTTCTTCTTAGTTTTATCTTTGCCTGTAAGTGCTGACAACTTCAATTTTTTTACCGTAAAAAAGTAACATTAAATTATGAAAAATATTTACATTTACAAACTATCTGGTGACAATAAAATGTGCATATCTTAAACAAATGTGAACAACCTTTAATGTGACTAATACTAATATGATCTACAGTCAGATAACAGTATAATAACCTACAAAAAATAATGACGGCAGATTTTCTTCTCGATGTGATGCAAAAAAAAAATTTTAAGTTGACATTTATGTTGTAAGCACAGTGTAATTTTTTTTGTCTTTGTTTTACTGCAAAAAATAACATTAAATTATGAAAATATTTACATTTACAAATTATCCTGTAACACTAAAATGTGTTACAGGACACACACACACACACACAGACGTTTAAGCGCCGTAGTGTACTTCAACACCAGTCACTGTAGGTGGAGTGATGTTATGTTAAAAGCTCATTTTAAACTGTCACACATAAAGAAAACATTCAATGTTTTTTTACTGTATTGACTGTGGACTATTGTAGTCCTTATTGTAGTCCCTATTTTGTTTTATCCTGTTTTATTCTCTTTCTTTGCTGATGTAAAGCACTCTGTGCACTCGTGCTGAGAAGGGTGCTATATAAATAAAGGTCATTCATTCATTCATTCATTCATTCATTCATTCACAGGAAAAAATTATGGAACAAAAAGCCTTACCGATTGTCAATAGGAAAAAAGTATATTTTGTCTTTTTTTTGTTTTCATTGGTATTATTTATAAATGGAAACACGAACAACAAAAAATACTCTTTAGTTGTTTAGCATTATTAATTTAAAATTTTCTTTGTGATGTGAGTGTGACTATTATATTCAATGAATACAGCATTTCAGGACCGCGGGAGGGTGGGGAGGGCGATCCAAAACCCACCCCCGGCAGCATCTAACCATGGGAACCAGGGTACCAGCCGGTTGGTGACAGAGGGGGAGAGCCTGGGTTCGATAAGCCTGCTTTATAGCTCCTGTGGCTCCGTTTCGACCGGAGCTCACCGGATTGCTGAACTCTTGACCAATGGACAGACTGACGAGTGAAACTACCCCCAGAACCGGATGAAAACGTCAGTTTCCGTAATTAACAGAGGGTATAAATCAGGCTTTAGAGAATGAGGACCGGCGCTGGAGGAACCCAAGGAAAGGGCCTGGAGAAAAACCACGCTTCGAACAGACTCGCCCAGGCTGTTGTCGCCGGAATGGCGCAACTCGACGCCATGTTGGACACACCCCGACACGCCGCGGGACGTGCTGTTCATTGTCATCGGCCCCTGAGGGAGACGGACCGTCTGGATCTCACTCGCTCGTCGAGTCGGGGAAAACCGGGAATGTGACCGGTCCGGCCTGGATCCCGGAGGCCAAGGGGTGGGTGCTGTTGAGGGGGGTGCTGGTGGAGCAGCGTCCTATCAGTGAACACTTGATATCGCTATCGTAGATTTTTTTTAAGTGTTCCCAGCATATATAGCGGAACCGGGTGTAACTTGATTAAAAGCTGTAGCAGCTATAAGAAGCTGATGTAAAAGCTGTAAAAAAAAAGTTGTATCAGTGTTTTTAAGACCAAAGTCACCACACACCTTTACTGCTGCCGATAAAAACTGTCACAGATACGCTACATTTTGATTTGAATTTGTGAACCTATCAAATGAGTTGTTTATCATTACATCATGTGTGAGTGTCCTCAGCTAAGGCTAAGGCCAAACCACCGACTGCTTCTATACAAATGAAGAGACAAAAGGCCAGAGCTGACTTTTTTTTTCCTCAAATAAACAGAGAAAACTGAATGTTCATCAAACTACAGCTTCTGTGGCACTGGCCCCAACAGACCCGAAGACACACACACACACACACACACACACACACACACACACACACACACACACATACACACACGCGCACAACTTCAAATTATCGCTCCCCCTTGCCCATGGTTCCCAGACTTTTGGTTTCCATGGTGTCAACTTGCTGTCCCTCTGTGTTTTCATCAAACAATCAGAGTGGTGAAATGGTCCTACCACATATGAAAATTGTTTCATACAATTTTTTATTTTGTAAATATTTTTATTCATTTTGTTGCTTTTTTTGTTTATTTTTCTAATTTTTTTTATTTTAGGATTTTTCTTCAATTTTGTTCCTTTTGTGTCTTACATTGTTCATGTTACTTTTTATTTTTCTTAGTTTATTCATTTTTTTGTTCATTTTTATTGATCCCTTGGCCTGTTTTGGTTCATTTTGTTGCTTATTTTATTTATTTATTTTTACTGTGGAACTGCTAAAGTCTCAGAGGTTAAAGGGTGAAGGTTTTGTAAAAAAAAAATAAAAAATGGGAAAGGGTAAATCTAACACCTTAAATATACACAGCCTATCACTAATATGTACTAATAATGTATCATAATATGTAGAGAAATGACAAATAAAACCAAATGCCAAGATGATGTCATCAGAGGATCATTAACAGTAGAAAATGAGTGGAAATGAAGATGAACTACGTGTTTTTGTAGATGATTTCATGCAGATAAATCATGATCATCACACCACAATTATGCAAAATAATTGAGGTAAGCTGAAAAAATAATGTGACTATGCAATAATTAAAATTGTTTGACTCAAAGTCTTACATATCAGTGAGACTAAAATGATAAAGTGAGAGGGGGTAAGATCTCACTTATCTATGATTCACTGTCTCTACACTGGGATGAATAATAACATGATAATGGCAATCAATGATAATAATATTTACAATTAGAATGTTAAAATCAGAGATGTCTGTGTTTATTTTAATGGGTTTTTTTTGTTTTGCTTCATTTAACTCTAGCACATTTTGATGTAACACAAAATATCCTAATCACAAATAACCTGAAATTCATCCTTTAAACTGAAATACAACAATGTCCAGCACTGACTTCAAACTGTGAATCTAGTCAGACTGTCAGAGAACTATCGATGGTAAACGCTGATGATCATACATGTCCAAAGTCATTTATTATATTTCCAATCCTGCATATAACACAATGTGAGAATGTACTGATGCGTGTGTATACTGTAATGGTTTGAGAAATTAGTGCCTTGAATATAAAACTGTGCATCAGGTCCAACTTATTCTGAAACTGTGATGTATTGTTTTGTCCTTGCATCAGCTAAACCACATTTATTCATTTATAATTATTAGTACAAGCTCTTTGCCTTGTTATTGAATAAATGTGATCAATAATTTGTGACCAGTAATTTAATATTTACTGCCAGATTGATTGATTCCTCTCTAAGCTGTTTCCCCAGTCGTGTCTCTGTCAGTAATAAGCAAATCCTTTAGGGTTCTAACACGGTTGGGTTAAAGCGAAGTCCAAACCAAACTCTATTTTTTCATAACTTATATGTGGAAAAAGAAGGAATGAAATACTGAACTTTGGTCAGGGTGCGAGCCATACAACCCTCCCTCTCTCTCTCTCTCTCTCTCTCTCTCTCTCTCTCTCTCTCTCTCTCTCTCTCTCTCACACACACACACACACACACACACACACCATGGGCTACATTTACATATTTTTTAATTCAGAATTATTTATTCTGAATAAAGTAATACACAATTAAAGCTATTTCCTTTGTATTTATATGGAATTGTTAATGCTGAATAAAGGTTTCCATGGTAACAGGTGTATTCTGTTTTAGTTAACTTGACCTTAAACCCAGAATTTAAATATAAGAAAAATAAATGCTAAATGAAGTGAAGATAATTAATTTGACTATAGCACATACAATAGATCGATAGAAAGATTTTTTTTTGGTATGTTGCATATTTGCAACAGCAGGTGTTAAGGGGTTAAACTGAACCTTTTGCTGTTAAGGATTTTCAGTAAACTCATAATTGAATCTTAACCCCTATAAATTAAATATAACTAAAAAAAAAGTTCATGCTAAATTAAGTGGGCATAATATGACTATAGTAGATACAGTTGGTATGCTGCCTATTTGCAACAGTAGACATTAAGGGTAAGAGCTGAGGGTACAGAGGTTTCTGATTGGACAGAACAGACACTTAACATCTTTGATGCGTACCAGAAGAAAACATTGGCGCCCACTTCCTGTTTTGCTTTTGTTTCAACTATCAACATGTTAGACCAAATACTACATGTGATTTTTGCATTTATTTTTGTTCTAATTATGAAGCAGCAGCTCGACTGAATAAACATACTAATGTCGGCAGAGTGGAATATGCGTGTTATCCCGACAAAACCTGGAGCATGTTCAGAACAACAGGAATAATGTTAAAAGTGGAATTAACTGTTTCCATGGTATGGGAATTATCGAATTCAGAATTAAGAGTGGAATAAACCAATTACTTTATTCTGAATTCAGTCTAATTGGGAATAGTCATCTTTAACTGGAATTAGGTGTTTTTATGGTTCATCTTAAAGATGAATTAATCTTTATTCTGAATTAAATAGGAATAAAAACTGTCATGTAAACAGGCCCAATGACTAGAGAAACTAATACAGGATGTAGCTTTGAGGTTTTTAGGTCATTTTCCATGTTGTCTTCTTTAGAGATATCCTTTTATGTTTGTGTAAAGTATGTGTATACACTTGAGTGAGGAATTATTTCTTTAAACTGTATGTGAAGATGTCACAGATAGAGATCTTTTGGGCTTTAGAAGAAATATGACGGAAACAGTTTTTCTTTTTTCAGTCAGAAGGACATGAATTAATCAGAATCCCACTTTGAAAGAACTTCCTGAATTCCAGACTAGTTAACTGCCAAGAGCTTCCACAAAGGAACAGACACAATTACATTTCTTCTCAACACTGTCTATCCTGAACATTTAAAGTCCCTTTTCCCTGTCAGTGATGACTGCTTTCAAACGCTACAGTGAACAAACACAAATATATAAATTTACATAAACAACTAAAAGTGAAGCCAGTGTAAAGAGACCGTTATGCAATATGCTCTGTTTTCCTTCCTTCCCCTTCTCTTTTTTTCTCCACCTAACACATTCATGCACAGATACTCACCGCTGCTTCCTTATCTGTCGGCTTGTGTGTTAGTCTATTTGTTGGTCTGTCTACCTACTTGTTGGTCTGTCTACACAAAAACTACTGGACCAATTTTCATGAAATATTCAGATAAGTTGTAAGGTGGTGCACAATAGATCCCATTACATTTTGGTGAATGTAGGTCAAAGGTCAAGGTCACAGTCACCAAAAATGTGTTTTCACAATGATAAGAGATAGGGCAAATCAGGTCAAATGTATGTGAGGTGGGTGGGGTTTGTTGTGCTGGTGTAACGGAGTAAAAGTAGTGGTGTGATTCCTCTTGCTATCCTAGTAACGCATACATACACACAGTTTTATGTTGTCCGATGGTCATTGAAGGCAACAGCCCCTGCTACCTGGGGTCATGCAACCCAGAGGATAGCAACAGTAGCACCTCACTGTCCTCTGGGTATGAATGAACACCACAAGCTCCACTGTTTGTTTTATTATTAAATGTGTATTTTAATTCATGATTTGGTACCAATTGTGTTGCATAATAATTAAACATATCTCGTTTTCTTTCATGAAAAGTCGATTTAGTTTTCTTTTGTTTGTTTTGTGTTAGCTAACTGGTTTTCCCTCATTTTAATTTCAGACCAGAATGTGTGTATGTATGTATGTGCTGCTGCAACAGGGACTGATTATATGTACTTTTGTGTACGAAAACAAATAAACGGTGTGGTTGGATACCAATTAGCATTTTTCAATAAAAAGATCCAGTATTTTCATATATTTAATTTACTGATTGTGTAGATCAGGGGTAATAATAAAGTTTATTTTTAATCTGAGCTTTAATGAACATCTTTACTATAGATGTTCATTAAAGCTCAGATTAAAAGTACATTTTATTATATCCAAATCAGAGAAGACTGACAAAAACATAACGTGTTCAGGAGAGTTTATGATGAACTGAACCTGACATAAGTGTTTCCATCCACTGTCATTGATCCAACTCCAAGGGGTTTTACTGGTGAATCGTTGTTGTAGATCAGGGGTGTCTAAATCCAGTCCTCGAGGGCCGGTGTCCTACATGTTTAAGATATTTCCGTCTTCCACATGAGTCAGTTTAATCCTTTAACTCCTGAAACTTTAGCAGTTCCACAGTAAAAAATAATTAAAATAAGCAACAAAATGAACAAAAATGGCCAAATTCATCAATAAACTGAACAAAAATGAATACTAAACTGACAAAATAATTAGTAACATGAAGAAAGTAAGACACAAATGGAGCAAAATGAAAGAAAAAAGAATAAAATAAAAAGTAAAATGTAGAAAAATGAACTATGAGCAACAAAATGAACAAAAACTTTGTGTCTTACTTTGTTCATGTTACTAATTATTTTGTATTTTTGCTTTTTTGTTCATTTTATTGATGACTTTGGCCATTTTTGTTCACTTTGCTGTTTATTTTAATTATTTTTTACTGTGGAACTGCTAAAGTTTAAGGACTTAAAGGGTTAAACTGAATCATGTGGGAGAGGGAAATATCTAAAACATGTAGGACTCTGGCCCTCGAGAACTGGATTTGGACACCCCTGTTGTAGAAGATGATGATGTTTCCATGGTAACTATGGAGCTTCTGAACAACCAAATGGGTCATATCTGATGACCATAAAAAGATGAAGAATTGTATTTCACACCAGTTATTTAGATGGACATGTAGTGATGACTGCCTTCAAATGTTACAGTTAACAAACACAAATATATACATTTACATAAACAACTAAATGTGAAGCCAGTGTAAAGAGACCGTTATGCAATACGCTCTGTTTTCCTTCCTTCCCCTTCTCTTTTTTTTTCCACCTAACACATCCATGCACAGATACTCACCACTGCTTCCTTATCTGTGCGTGTGTGTGCACGCGCATCTCAATGCCCACGGCGATGCCTTTCTGTCTGTTCCACTGATGTTCTCCGTCCTTTAGTCTTCTGTTTTCCCTCCCTGTCTCTCTGTTTGGATAATCCAAAGTTCAACCGGAGTAGAACGTACTCATTTAGTATAAAACACTATGAATGATTCAAGGATGTTTAAGTCCGACACACCGAGGGGTCCGGTGTCAAACCGTGGTGGTGGTTGATTTGCGTAGGATTGTTTTCTGGGGCTTGAGAGAAGGAGGATGAGGAGGCACACAAGGTGGAGGAGTGTTTGTTGTGGGTGGGAAACTGTGGCTGATGGGGAGACAGCCATTTTCCAACATAAGTTCATGAGACAGAGTGTGAGGAGGAGGAGGAGGAGAAGAGGAGGAAGAGCAGCAGTGCACCGGGCTGAGTCTCAGGTCATTGAACTCGGCCTGTAAATGCAGTTCTGCGTCATCCACGTCGTACTGGAGGTCGCAGTCCGGGCAGTAACCGTGGTACTGGACCTTCTCGCTGAATCTGACCCGTTCTCGAGGCTCCCTATTGGGCGCCTTGGGACATTTGTTCTTCTCATGGTGGAGGAGAGGCATGGGCCTGGGCAATGAGGGAACAAGCCCCGACTCAGGAATCCCGCCGTCGCCAGAAATAAAACACGGCGTCGAAGAGAATAAATCCCTGTTTGGTTTGACCGGGAACACACCGCCGTTCCGCAGTAAAGACCCGTTTGCCTTGGATAAATTCCCTGATAACACTAAGGTTGGGTGAGGCAGATTCTTTATGTTCTGGTCCTCTGCTCTTAGAGGGGTCTGTCTGGGTGGGGGTAAGGGTGGATGGGCTTTCTTCAGTACGGTCAAGACAGCGGGAGGGTTGATGGGGACCGGGGTGATGGATGTCGGGGGTTTGAAAATGCAGTCCTCGGCGAAGAGCTTCATCTTCTCCAGGCTGGAAGCGGTGGTGGTGGTGGTGGTGGAGCTGGAGCTGGAGTTGAGGGTGTCTGTCTTGGAGCTGTCCGTTAGTCCGTCTTCCTCCAGCTGCAGGTCGCAAGTCAGGGTGTCGATGTCATGAACAACCTGGTGGCGAGAAGAAGCGTCACTATAAGTGTGGTCAACAAGAATGTTCCGAAAGGGGACGATGAAACGATAATAACAAAACATGACTGATAGGTGATAATGATTTTTTTTTTAAAAAAAGGTAAAACAAGTGGTGTCCGGCACAACAAACCCCGCCCCCCTTGCACACATTTTAGCTCTTAATGGACATTTTCATCTCAAAATGTGAGACTATGGGTTTGACCTTTTAAGGTTGCTCAAGGTCAAAGGTCATGATGGTTTTTTGGAGTCTACATGTGTTTTCTATCTGTGAACAATAGTAACTGAGTACTTACCAAAGCTCTGTTTGGAGTTACCCCCATTTAAAATCAGGTGACCTTGAGTTTGATCTTTCAAAGTCACTCAAGGACAAAGGTGATAACATCATTTTAAAGCCTGTGCTTAGCGTCCTATCAGCCAATAATAGTAATTAAGTCTCTATTTCCACTGTTTTTTCTCTTACAGTCTATTTGAGGTTTTAAGGTGTTAACCCAGTGACCTTTGACCTCTTGGATCAACAACAGGTCAAAATCTATGCAGACAAGATGCGGAATTGAAAGACCAGCATTCTAGTGCTGATTGGAAGTCTGTAAAATTAATACTTTAAAAGTTATATCCATAATTCAATTTTGACCTTTGTTGTGACCTTTGACCTTAAGTCTTCATATTTGTTCTTCAAGGTTCTCATGTCAATGCACATCAACAGTGAGAGCAAAAAGAAGCTATATGCTAAAGTGAGTATACAGGGATGAAAAGGAAATTCCTGATTTGCCCTACCTCTGACCATTGTGAAAACACATTTTTGGTAAATGTGACCTTTGACCCACATTCACCAAAATTTAATGGGATCTATTCTGGACTTTCCTGAAATTTTCCTGGAAATTGGCCCAGGAGTTTTTGCGTATACCTACTTACAATCAAACAAACAGACAGACTAAAACACATATACGCCTGTCCCCCTCACCTTTTTTTTTTTTTTTTTTGAGAGGGGGGGTGTCAAAACATGGACGATAATAGTCATTCAATAATAATTCAAAAGAATTAAGTCAACATAAATTTAATGTTTAACCCATAAAGACTCAGTGCTGCTTTTGTGGCAGTTCCCCAAAACATTTTTCATCTATTTTTAGCCTTTCCTAAGTGATTTGCCACCATTTATTACCCCCCCCCCCTCTTCTGCTTCTGAAATAAAAACATCAGTGATAACCCGAAGTGAGCGACTCACTAAGTGGAATGAATGCATCCTAACATGTTGTCTGTACAAAAGCATTGAAGAGATTGGGGGGGGGCGACTTAAAACTCCAGTGTGACTTATATGGTTTTTCCTTTTTTATTATACATTTTTGGCTGGTGCGACTAGTCAGGAAAATACAGTAATGTTTATGCTGGATTGATAAAAAAGACCTTTGAAAGAAAATGTACAATTTTTTTTTTTTAAAAAGAGCAAAATATCCCTTTGTTAACCCTTTAACACCTGACACTTAAGCAATTCCACAGTAAAAAAAATTTAAATAAGATATAATAAGCAACAAAATGAACAAAACCTGACAAAGTGATGAATAAAATGAACAAAAATGAATATTAAACTAACAAAATAATATGTAACATGAACAAAGTAAGACACTAACAGAACAAAATTGAAGAAAAATAATAAAATAAATACACCAAATGTAGAAAAAAATAAACAAAAATAATCAACAACATTAACAGAAAGCAATAAATATTCACAAAATAACAAATAACATGAAAAAAAACAAAATGAAGTTAAAAAAAAAGCAATAAATAGCATAACTAGTGTTGTAATTTGGTTCCAGTAGTTTTAATTTGGACTTTTTCTTTTTGTAAATCAGTTGCTTTTCGACACCTGTACCTCAATTCCATGAACAAAATTCTCAGTAAAATAAAACAAAAAAACTTGGATTTTTTCTGAATTTTTAAACTAAACCATCCATTCAGAATGTGTTTAAGGCTTAACACAACTTTGTTTCCTGGTAAATATTGCAGTACAGTGACATCCAAACATGACTGTCCCAACACATTTCTCCTTTTTTTTTGTTGTTTTCTTTTTTAAACAAAAATAATGATCAGTAAGCTGCTCGTGTGTGTATCTGCTGGATCTAAAGCAGCTAATCTTCTTCTCAAAGCTGCTGAAAGACAAACAACTGGCCTCAGAGGAAAAAAGAAGACCAGACTTTTTGCTGCACGTCCTCTCAAGTTCTTAACTGATGAATTGGAAATCTCATTATATAAATTTCAGAGATGCATTTTAAAACATTTAGGTTTTTAGACATTGATTTATGAGATTGAGGATTAAGACAACCCACGCTTAGGAGAATGGAAAGTCACTGCAATTTATGGGAGCAGCCATGAGTCTGCCAGGCTTTGACTTAAGTGATATACTGCTGTAATCCCATGCACCATCAGGACTAGGTGAAGAAACGGAACCGACTGCACCATGAAAGCCAAGAACAGACAAATGTTGCATCTGAAAAAACCAGGTCTTGAGATGAATATATGTCTCGTGCATGTAAAAGACAGTAAATGATGAAGACAAACATGCAGGTATAACAGATGGAAGAGGGCGCAGAGCACATGCAATAGTCTCTATGCACAAATGAGAAATGGATACAGTTTCAGAAAACAAACCCTCATTGGTATTAATTCATTCAACACAAATAATTATGCTTTGGCAGAAAGCAAAACAAACATTTAATTAAAAAAAAGTTTAATGTTTGCGTTCATTTGTTCGTTGCAATGACGCAAAAATGTTCAACCAGTGGCAGTAATGGAACTGTGGACATAATGTGGAAAGACAAAAAGACAATAAATGGAACATATGTCAGTCAACACTGAGTCATATAATCTTTTGATTAATTTTCAGCCTACATTAGTAATATATATATTGCCATATGAAAAAATCCTCAGGAGTATATAACAGCTGTGTGGTGCCCACGCAAACGGTCAAACAGATTAGTGGTCGACACAGAACATACGTTTCAGTATCATCCTTCTTGTAACTGAAATAATTAAATAAGTAAATAATTAAAAAGAAATTAAATTAAGTGAAAATAAATAAATAAAGACAAACAAAATAAAAAAAAACTGTGAATAAAGAACTGTGAATATAAATAAATAAATTGCTAACATTTTCAGGGTTATGGTGGTAATGGGGACATCAACAAATGAGTAGATTTTGGTGGTAATTGGTGTGTGTGTGTGTGTGTGTGTGTTTGTGTGGTGGTGGTGGTGGTGGTGGGGGGGGGGGGTGTCAGTGGCCATGAAAATGTAATCAAAATCCATCCATTTGATTTCAAGTTATGTTAACCAACAAAAAAAACCAAACCAACGTAAGTAAAAACACAAGTTCCTTGGTGGACTTCCCTTCATTCGATGGCGGGGGGGGCTGCGCTTTTAGAGTGCTGTTCTAGTTATCTAATAGCACACTACGGTCTATGAGACAGAAGTGTGGTTAAATGATAGATAGATAGATAGATAGATAGATAGATAGATAGATAGATAGATAGATAGATAGATAGATAGATAGATAGATAGATAGATAGATAGATAGATAGATAGATAGATAGATAGATAGATAGATAGATAGATTTATTAATCATTTTTCCTGGAAATTGCTCTTGTTACATCAGCAGAAAAAAACACTCAGATAGCCCATCATCACAGATCACACACACCAAAAAAACATCACTATTGTACATAGAAAAATCACTATTGCACATAAGATCACTATTACCCATAAAAATATCACTATTACCCATAAAAATATCACTATTACCCATAAAAAGATCACTATTACCCATGAAATGATCACTATTACCAATAAAATGATCACTATTACCCATGAAATGATCACTATTACCCATGAAATGATCACTATTACCAATAAAATGATCACTATTACCCATAAAAAGATCACTATTACCCATGAAATGATCACTATTAAATGTGTGATTGACAGCTGTAATGATTACGTATCGCTGTTCACATCCAGCCAGATGTGCTTGTTCAGCTCTCCTCTACTCGATGCCCTGACAGTGGCTTCACTTATTCACACCACTGTCATTCATATTTATAGTTAGTCTTTTAATTTGGACCATGAGGGGATGGCTACAGAGGGATGTTCAGGAGGGTTTTCTCCCGACTTTGACCCATATTCATGCATGGTAGATAACAACGATGCAAAAAAAAAGGAACATAACGATGTTATTTCCAAGCTACTGCGAAAGAAAAGCCGTCACACTTAGATAACAGCGACATGACAATTCCAATCTTTGTGCAATTAAAGACTAATGAAAACATAGTTAGTTTTACATTTAGTTCCACTGTTATTAATTACATTGAGATTAATGTTCAGTAACAAACATGTACAGTGTGGTTTAGTTCAACAGTAAAGTGATTTCCAGTAAATTAATTGTGAAGACGTGTTTTCATTGTTCAAATGTTTCTGGGGAGGAATAATAATATAATATCAGATCAGATATCTAATCAGTATTGGCTTTTCTAGCTCCAAGCTCTGGCTATTGTTATTGAATTACCCTTTATTATTGATTATTATATCATCCTCTATGTGAAAATATAATTGTTAATAATATATTTAAAAGCTTTCTGTCATCATATCCTCCTAAAGCTACATAAATGTTAGACTCAGGACATTTAACAGACAGACTAGAAATACTGTTAACCCATAAAAACCCAAACCATAACTGATCTAAACAATTGAAAGTCATGTTCTTCCACTAATCCAGGACTAGGTTTATTCCATTCTTAATTCTTCTACCATGTAAATGTTCTGCACGTATATAGCATGGTTCTCAAAGTGCTTTACATTAGCTTCACATTCACCCATTCACACACACTCACACACCAGTCGGTTTCTAAGGTTCTTTCAGTCCTACTGGGGACCTAAGTCAGGGTTCAGTGTCTTGCCCAAGGACACTTCAACATGTGTTATGGACGCGAACCGCCAACCTCTCTGTCATTGGGCGACCCACTCTACCAACTGAACCCCTGGATAAAATTACTGTGTTTTATGATTATTGTTGGTGGTTATTTGGAGTGCTTTGAAATTGTATTTCAGCATCTACTATATCAGTTAAGTTTATTGTTTTCAATCATCCTTATTTGAAACTATACAAATAACAGTATAATATCATTCTTAGCATTTGATGATTTAATTCCACTTAGATGTACCTCATCGATGTTTTTAAATTATGTTCACTTATATCCACAATTGTTCCCCTTAATGAAAAAATATTAGTTGGAAGTACTTAAAAAGGAAAACAGCAGCAACTTAATATTTTTGATTAGTAGTACTATTTATGAAACTTTGAGTATTCACAACTGAATATAATTATTCTGAACATTCGGTTTACAGTGTACTCCTGAGTATTTTCTCCTATTTTATATAATATATATATATATATATATATATATAATCACAGGATTACAAAACAATAGCAATGTCAGTTTATTCTAATATCATGCAGCCATATAAGTCTGTTCTCTCTGTTCTCTCTTTCTCTTTGTCGCTCACAACTTGAGCTGAAATATTGGTGGTTTGTATTTTTCTGCAGTGTACAATTCCTCACAGCGGGCGCCAAAGATGAATAAGAACAAGAAGGTATTGTTATCTGTCTGTTGTGATTCTTTTTTCTGATGGGCCCACTTTTTCCTCTTTTTCATTCTTTTGTGCTTCCAGGAAATTGCGTAGAGGATCAGTTATCCTGACACCACACACACACACACACACACACACTAAACATACACACACACACACACACACACACTAAACACACACCTACAGGGGCTGTTACTATCACAGCCTTTTGTTTGGGGTCTAATCCATTTGAAACACACTTATCTGCTCTAACTTATAGACGGGTTTGGAGGCCAGCTTGGCTCTGAGCGACGACCCGGCCCAGATGCTTGGCTCAGACGCTGAGGCTGCCTTGGCCTACAGCAGCAGCAGCAGCTCCACATTTGGGTGCTGCTTTGGTCTCTGGTGTGTGTCCCAACAAATGATCCATTAACAGACGGTGCAGAGAGATGGGTTCTGTTGCCTTCCATTATAGGGCTGCATGATGTTAGAAAAAAACTGACACTGGTTTTTTTTTTCATATATATATATATATATATATATATATATATATATATATATATATATATATATATATATATATATATGAAAAAAATACTCAGGAGTATATGTTATGGTGGTGGTAAAAATAAGAAATTTAAAAAAAAAAGAGTAATCAGTTTAAAATAAATAAGAAATCCAAATAAATGTATAAAATAAATGAAAATAAATAAATAAGACACATCAATAAATAAAAATAATAATAAATAAATAACAAATAAAATAAATGAATATAAAAACTATTTTAATGAAAAAAAAAAAATTAATACAAATAAAAAAGACAAATAAATAAATCAATCAAAAGTAAATAAAAAATAAAAATATATACAAATGAGTAAAAAATTATAAAAAAAATTAAATTAAAATAATTGCAGGGCCTACATTGTGACTATTGTGCACACATACATTGCGATGTCAATGTTCAAACAATATATTGTGCAGCTTTACTTCCAATCCCCTTTTTCTCGTAATCTTTTGGTGTCAGCCACTTTTTCTGCCTCTTTATCTCTGCTCATCAGCCTCTTCATTTCTCTCTCAACCTCTTCTCAAGACACTGTTTAGATATGCACGTTAACATGATAGCAGTAATGGGGCTAATGTACTGGCTGCTCTAAAATTAACATTACTAATTAAAAAAATGAACATAAGCACATTGTTCTTGTCGTAATTATTTTATGAATGCTGCATAAACGCATTAACTTTCTTTACAGTTAATTTCTCTAAGGTTATGTCGACTGTGCTTCAGTTATGACACTATGAACAAGGGCTGCACGATATTTAAAAAAAAACTGACAATACGATTTTTTTTATATATGAAAAAAATAAACGGTCAAACAGATTAGTGGTCGACACAGTACATACATTTCAGTGTCATCGTTTTTGTAATGAATTAAAATTAATAATTAAAAATGAATACATACAAAAGTTTAAAAAAGTAAATAATCAATAAATTAAAAAGACAAATAAATAAAAATAAAAGTATGACTAGCATGCAGTAGTGAGCAGCATGACAGTGCACTGATACTAAATAATAATAATAATGGATTAGATTTCTATAGATAGCGCTTTTCAAGGCACCTGCAGCTCTTTACATTATTGAACCATTATTCATTCACTCTCACATGCTCCCTCTGGTGGTGGTAAACTACATATGTAGTCACAGTTGCCCTGGGGCAGACTAACAGAAGCATGCCTGCCATCTCACGCCTATGGCCCCTCTGACCACCACCAAACAATCATACGCATTCATACACCACTGTGAGTGACACTGGAGGCAAGGAGGGTAAAGTGTCTTGCCCAAGGACACAACGGACTGACAAGGACAGAGTGGGAATCGAACCGCCAACCCTTTGGTCAATGGCCGACCTGCTCTCCCAACTGAGCCATGACCGTCCAACCATTTATATGGTGTTTTTTTAATTCCAAATGATTTATTCCGAATAAAGTAATTCAGAATTAAAGCTATTTCCTTTGTGTTTACATGACATGTTAATTCTGAATAAACGTTTACATGGGAAACAGGTTTAGTCCACTCTAGTTAATTTGGCATTAAGTGCTGGGGCTACAGAGGGTTCTGATTGGACAGAACACCCACGTTATGTCTTGACGTCTACTGGAAGAAAACAATTGCTTCCACTTCCTGTTTTGTTGAGCACTCTTTTCATTATATTTAAATCTCCCAATACTCCAATCAAATACTTAACTTCACCGTGACTCAATTGCTTGCTTCTTACAAATCACATCTCAGAAAATGTTCCTACACTAATGCCGGCAGAATTACAAACAATGACTGAGCTAGTGGTTTTAAATCTCAGTTAAAAACATATATATTTAGGCAAGCGTTTGACATGTAGTCGACTGTCCATGTCTTTTTTATGTTGTTGCTATGGTTTTATAACTTGTTTTATCTTAGGTTTTATTTTGTTTTTATAAGTGATACTTGGTTTTTATTGTTTTTATCTCATTTTGGAAAGCACCTTGTACACCTTTTGATGTTGTAAGGTGCTATATAAATAAAATTTGATTGATTGGTTGATTGATTGATTGATCTGATTCGGAATTAACACTGGAATAAACCACTGACTGTTCGGAATTAAGTTTAATTCAGAATTAACATTTTCAACTATAATTAGGTGTTTACATGGTCATTTTAAAGTGGAATTAACTTCTATTCGCGATTTAAACAGGAATAAAAGCTCCCATGTAAACAGACATAATGTAGGGCCAAATGATTAAGAGGTGTGATTGGTCATAGCGCTGGCCTATTACGTGTTTGAAAAACAGCCGTTGATCCCACCCGTACACTTAAGCTTAGTCTATGGATCATCTCCAGACTATGAATTCATGTCATAGTCAGGTTTGCCAGGCTATTTTTCAGACCTAAAGAGGAATAAAAGCACTTGAGCAAAAAAATCTTGACTTAGGTTCTCATAATTCATGCATAAAAAGGATTAAAACACCTATTTACTGTATATACTGAGAGAGAATAAAATGGAACTGGGTCATTTGTTGCCATTTTGAGTTCAAAGGTCACATCCATAATGCTGGAATTGCTTTTTTTTTTTTTTTTAAGAAAATGCAATAGATAAAAAGTAAGATGGGTTTTGGATTCTGCACCCAAACATTAGTTAAAAACAACTGTCAGACCAAACTTAACAGAAATTGTGTTCCCCAGCGTTTCTTCCACTGGGCGGCAGGACGGGTTCATTCATTGACAAGAGAAAGCAGTTGAAAACATGTAAGTGAGAGACAGTACTGAACAGTGCAGACTGGTACTGCTAGACATTCCAAGCCTTCTGAGAATATGTTGTGAATAAAAGTATTAAATGTAATGTGCAGTTGCTTCAGGCCTCAGGGACCCCAGCACCTCTGTCTATGCATCAGTCAGATTGGAATCACACAGCAGAGTTTTGCTCTTTAACAAGGACTCTTAGAAAGAAGGAGATGGACCGATAGAGAAGAAGAGAAAGAGATAGAGAATCCATTAATATAAATGGCTGCAATAAATACAGATAAGCAATGAGAGATTAAAAAATGGCAAAGAGAGGGAGAGAGAGAGAGAGAGAGAGAGAGAGAGAGAGAGAGAGAGAGAGAGAGAGAGAAGGGGAAAGACTGAGAGATAAAAAGTGAATGGAAAAGATACAAACTCTATTATTTGGCAGGAGGTAATTCACAGCAAACAACAGTCAGCATTAAGATGATGAAATGCAATGCAAAAGAGCCTTCCTGCTTTAACCAACTTGTCCATTAAAAATTAATTGTGATTAAATTTCTCTTACTTTGATCAAAGCCAGTGAGTCAGGTTGAAGCTGTCCTGACATTTCACACCCCAGATCCTCCTGTCTTTCATGTTGGAGATAATGATGATATACATTAGCGGAAGGGGGGGGGTTGATGATGATGATGATGATGATGAGTGTATCTGTATTTACCTAGATATGTATGTACAGTATGTGTAATATATACATCATGGCTGTTGTATCTGCCTCCAGCGCTACCATTGCCATAATAACAATAATACTACACACACCGTAAAACCAGATAAGTTGAATTTACTTTTAAAAAAAAAAGTGAGGAAAGTGGCTGCCTTTAAAAAAAAATTAAGAAATGTAAATTAAAACTTAAGAGAATTCAACTTAAAATGTGTGAAGTTCTGTAATTGTTATATTAAGTACAATATACTTAATCCATGGTGTTTTTTAATTCCCAATTATTAATACAGTAATTCAGAATTAAAGCTATTTCTTTTGTGTTAACATGTACATGTTAATTCTGAATAAGTGTTTACATAGGAAACAGGTTTATTCCGCTCTAGTTAATTGGGCCTTAAGAGCTGGGGGTACAGAGGGTTCTGATTGGACAGAATCTTGATGTCTACCGGATGAAAACAATTGCGTCCACTTCCTGTTTTGTTGAGCAATTGTTCCATTATATTTATTCTTCCAATCCTCCAATCAAATACTTAACTTAACAGCCATCTCGGAAAATGTTCCTACACTAATGTCGGCAGTGTGGAATATGTGCAACATCAACGTGAAATATGTACGTCATCGCGACAAGACCAGGAGCATGCACGGAACATTCATGAATAATGTTAAAGCGGAATTAACTGTTTACATGTGACATGAATGATCTTATTTGGAATAAACCAGTGACTTTATCAGAATTAAAGGTGTCATTCCAGTGAAAACCACTTTTCCACGCTCCTTTTGGAATCTGATGGGTCACCCCGATTTACCAACACATGCTGCCTTTGACAGTGGTTTGTCACCTCCACTGGCTGCATACTGCATTCACAGAAAACAAGAGGCAGTGAATCTGAAGTAGCATTAGCATTAGCATCTACAAGAGAAGACGGCGCCACGGTAGGTGCTGCACAAACGTAAAAAAAATGGCGGATCAAACTGGTTGATGTGCTCTCTGTGGAAATAAAGCCTAGGTTTTTTCCTGCACGTTTTCAGACCAAGCAACAGCACGAAACCTAGCTGGATGCTACTCTGGTAAAGTTAAACACACACACAGAGTGAAAGGGGAGGGGGGGGGGGGGGGGAGGATTACTCAATGAATTCAAGTTATCAGGTTTAATACTTAATAAATTAAAGCTAGTATCATGTAAAATTGTTGACACATGCATTACAGTCAAACGTAAGTATTATAAAGTGATATTTTATGCTAAACAAGGATCACATACTCACATTTTAAAGTAATACAATCAAACTTAAATCATGTGAGTAAATTGTAAATTATTTTCTAATTCATATGAAATCTGGGCTAACAGTGTAGTATGATGATGATGATGATGATTCTTCTTCTTCTTAATATTATTATTGTTATATATTGCTGTACTGTTGTTGTTATTACTATGACAGTAATTATCATTTTTTCCCTCCTCCCCTTTTCCTTTTCACCACTAATCAATCCATGTTCTTTAGTTGTTCTTTACATTTAGTATCTTTCATTGTAACAGAATGTTGTGAAGGGGTGAGATTTGATTAGTTTTACTTCCTCCCACTCCCTTTCAAATGTGTTATAGAATTATATGACAAATCTGACTGCTTATGTATTTATTTATTTATTCATTTATTTATTTATTTCTCTGTTTGTTTTCTTCTTTGGTTGTTTGTTTTTCTTTACTCTGTGACACATTGGAAATAAACTAAATTAAAATATGTGTGTAGATGTCAGACTTCAATGTTAGAAAGAGCATCCTTAAATCCAGCCTGCACTATAAAAACACACCTATAGAATTTATTCAATAAAAGTGAGGGAATAATTGTCACTCCATTCGGTTGAGTAGATTTTAACTAGAGCTGCACAATATATTGTTTAAGCATCGACGTCGCAATAGTATCACAGGTCCTGCAATTATTTTTATTGTGTATTTTTTTTTTTTATTTCTATATATTTTTTACATTTTAATTGTACTTATTTATTTTTAATCATTCATTTGTATTTATTTGTCTTATTTATGTATTTTTATATTTATTTATCTATTTTTAATTAGTATTTTATTTTTTTATTTTGATGTTTTTATTTCAAGCAATTCACACAATATACACATACATAAGAAAATAAATCATAATATTTACATCATAAAAGGAGTGGGAAGAAGAAACACTTCACTTTAATTTAATTTAATTTAATTATTTCAGCTAGAAGAAGGTAACATACGGAAACATATGTTCCGTGTCGACCACTAATCTGTTTAACTGTTTGCATCAGCACCACACAGCTGTTATATACTGAGTATTTTTTTCATATCACAATATAGTATTGCAGGGTTAAAAAAAAATGTGCAATGTCAGTTTTTTTCTAATATGTGTACTTTATTTTAGCAGCCCGCCTAACATATCCCATTAGATTACACACAAAATGACATAAAACGTGAGTAATATTAACTGTTAATTGTTAATAGGAACATGTATCAGACCAATATCATGTCTATACTAACTCTAAGAAGCATGTGAATAAAGAGAACTGATCATTTTAGTATTTAATTTGATTCACCCAAATATGAAACACCATTACAGATGGTCATGAAACAACGAGCAGCAAAAAGGCATTTATTTGTTGTCTTTTTTTTTTTTATTATTATGTTTTATTGTGGTTATTTTAATGTACAGCACTTTGGAACCCTTGTGGTTTTGTTTGAATTTGTGCTCTATAAATAAAAATGGATCGGATTGGACTTCTTATCAACAAGTTTGTCCAGGTGCATGCTGGGAAATCCCCCGAGCTTTGCCACCAACATGCCACAATAATTATGGGGTAGATTTTATTACATTATTTTAATAACTAGCAATTGTTACTGTTAATAAATAAGTAACATTTCACCAGTTATAATAGATTTCACTGGCAACTGTTATTGTTGATTAAAATGGAACTGATTAGTTTGTATTTTTAACCAACTACCAAAATAGTTTTTACACTGTGTAGAAATGAATGTAAATATGTGTAGTGTGTGTAGTGTGTGTATAGTGTGTAGTGTGTGTGTCCCAGGCTTTTCCAGGCCTGTATGAGGTCAGTGTGTAGATGTCAGACTAATCTGAGCAAAAGCATCTTCAAATCCAGTCTGTGGAAATAAATGCACAACTATAGTACCCCCCTGGGCTTTACATTTACCCCTATGCCTCACATTTACCCCTGGGCTTTACATTTACCCCTGTGCTTTACATTTGCCCCTGGGCTTTACAGTTACCCCTGTGCCTTATATTTACCCCTGTGCTTTACATTTACCCCTGGGCTTTACATTTACCCCTGTGCTTTACATTTGCCCCTGGGCTTTACATTTACCCTTGGGCTTTACAGTTACCCCTGTGCCTTATATTTACCCCTGGGCTTTATATTTACCCCTATGCCTCACATTTACCCCTGGGCTTTACATTTACCCCTGTGCTTTACATTTGCCCCTGGGCTTTACAGTTACCCCTGTGCCTTATATTTACCCCTGTGCTTTACATTTACCCCTGTGCTTTACATTAACCCCTGGGCTTTACAGTTACCCCTGTATCTTATATTTACCCCTGTGCTTTACATTTACCCCTGTGCTTTACATTAACCCCTGGGCTTTACATTTACCCTTGGGCTTTACAGTTACCCCTGTGCCTTATATTTACCCCTGGGCTTTATATTTACCCCTATGCCTCACATTTACCCCTGTCCCTCATATTTACCCCTGTCCCTCACATTTACCCCTGCCCCTCATATTTACCCCTGTCCCTCACATTTATCCCTGTCCCTCACATTTACCCCTACCCCCTCACATTTACCCCTGCCCCTCATATTTACCCCGTCCCTCACATTTATCCCTGTCCCTCACATTTACCCCTGCCCCCTCACATTTACCCCTGCCCCTCACATTTACCCCTGCCCCTCACATTTACCCCTGCCCCCTCACATTTACCCCTGCCCCTCATATTTACCCCTGTCCCTCACATTTATCCCTGTCCCTCATATTTATCCCTGTCCCTCACTACCCCTGCCCCCTCACATTTACCCCTGCCCCTCATATTTACCCCAGTCCCTCATATTTACCCCTGTCCCTCACATTTATCCCTGTCCCTCACATTTACCCCTGTCCCTCACATTTACCGCTGTCCCTCACATTTACCCCTGCCCCCTCACATTTACCCCTGCCCCTCACATTTACCCCTGCCCCTCACATTTACCCCTGCCCCCTCACACTTACCCCTGCCCCTCATATTTACCCCTGTCCCTCACATTTATCCCTGTCCCTCATATTTATCCCTGTCCCTCACTACCCCTGCCCCCTCACATTTACCCCTGCCCCTCATATTTACCCCAGTCCCTCATATTTACCCCTGTCCCTCACATTTATCCCTGTCCCTCACATTTACCCCTGTCCCTCATATTTACCCCTGTCCGTCACATTTACCACTGCCCCCTCACATTTACCCCTGCCCCTCATATTTACCCCTGTCCCTCACATTTACCCCTGTCCGTCACATTTACCCCTGCCCCCTCACATTTACCCCTGCCCCCTCACATCTACCCTTACCTCCTTCAGCTCCTTGGCCACATCCTTCAGGTCTCCCAGGATGGTTTCCAGATTCTCCACTATGGTCTTGATCTCCTTCTTCACTTGGACTTTGGACACTCCTCCTTCAGCTTCGGCAGATGTTGTCCCTGACATGCTTCAGTTTCTGCCACAGTCTAAGGCTGCTTCGTAAAGGATCTCCAGTCAAATCCTTTGCTTGCCACGCTTCCACTTTGCCAGCACATTTTCAGTCCTCCCTTCACTTTCGCTCCTACATCACGGCCAGGACAGAGTGAAGTGGCGTCGGGCAATGTTCTCCGTGTACGATCGGGCATGCGCAATAGAGCGGAACGCAAAAAATAACGCTTGTGTCCAAATATTCTATCATACTGTCTGCGAAAAGGGCGCTCGTTCACAGGTTTTTTTTTGTGTTACACCTTTATATGATCATATCCTCCGAAATGAGAACAACCAAACAATGACAATGACAATGACGCGCCATGAATAAATATCCTTCAAGTCCCACAAAGCCTGAAATTCAACATTTGATGAGAAAATGAATGATTACACACTAAAAAACTGGTTACAGTGAATCCAAAAGAGAAAAAGAAGAAGAAGAAGAAAAAGAGGAGAGAGTATAGGGACAGTTATCCAAACCGACGCACCGCCGCTCGTTATTGTAATGATCCATAATCCTCTGACATCGACTGTGTGCTGATGCTCTGCTCCTTTCGTGTCAGATCCACGGGTGGACATCCAGGAAAAGCAGCAGGTAAGGACACCCCAGAGGCGCTGTCCCCCCAAAAACAGCCCGGCACTTTCATCCTGCCTACATCACTGCCTCCTTGGAGAGTCTGAGCAGCCGAGCAGAGGATGATGATGCTCAGAGACTCTCTCTCTCTCTCTCTCTCTCTCTCTCTCTCTCTCTCTCTCTCTCTCTCTCTCTCTCTCTCTCTCTCTCTCTCTCTCTCTCTCTCTCTCTCTCTCTCTCTCTCTCCCTCCCTCCCTCTCTCTCTCCAGCTGCCTGGAGTTTGTTGACACTCATGCATACATACAAACCCCAAAGCCTCTCCTCTCTCTCTTATTAGAACTTTAAAATAGGGCCTCATTCATAATTACTATAGTAGATTTCTCTACAGAATCAGCAGCTCTTTCATTTTTATTTTTCAATAATACACACTATAGCGTATCAACAACAACTGATCACTATGAAAATGATGACACACTTTTTGCCCCCCCCCTGTTGTATGTTAGTGTCTCTGTCTGTATTTTTCTGTCTCTCCGTCTGCCTGTTTTTCTCTCTGTCTGCCTGTCTGTTTTTCTCTCTGTCTGTCTCTGTCTGCCTGTCTGTCTCTCTGTTTTTCTCTCTGTCTGCCTGTCTGTTTTTCTCTCTGTCTGTCTCTGTCTGCCTGCCTGTCTCTCTGTTTTTCTCTCTGTCTGTCTGTCTATCTCTGTCTGCCTGTCTGTTTGTCTGTCTGTCTGTTTTTCTTTCTGTCTGTCTATCTATCTCTGTCTGCCTATCTGTCTGTCTGTCTGTTTTTCTCTCTGTCTGCCTGTCTGTCTGTCTGTATGTTTTTCTCTCTGTCTGCCTGTCTGTTTGTCTGTCTGTGTGATTGTAAGCAGGTTCACACAAAAACTAATGGATTAATTTCGAGAACATTTTTTAAGTAAAGTTGTAAGTCTGTCCAGAATAGAGTCCATTACATTTTGGTGAATGTAGGTCAAAGGTCACAGTCACAATGATAAGCGATAGGGCAAATCAGGTCAAATGTGCGGGAAGGGGGCGGGGTTTATTGTGCCTGACACCACTTGTTTGTCTCTTTTGTTAATTTTTAAGTACATTTTGTACAGCTGTCAGTGATGACTGCCTTCAAACATTACACTCAACAAACACAAATATATAAATTTACATAAACAACTAAAAGTCAGGCCAGTGTAAATACACTGTTATGCAATATGTTCTGTTTTCCTTCCCCTTCTCTTTTTTTCTCCACCTAACACATTCATGCACAAATACTCACCGCTGCATCCTTATCTGTCAGTTTATGTGTTGGTCTATTTGTTGGTTTGTCTGTTTGTTTGTTTGTTTGTTTGTATTGTTTGTTTGTTTATAAGCAGCTTTGCCCAAAAAACTACTAGACGGATTTCCTTGAAATGTTCAGGATATATGTGAGGTGATGCAGAATAGATCCCATTAAATTTAGGTAAGTATAGGTCAAAGGTCACAGTCGTAGTCACCAAAAATGGGTTTTTATAATGATAAAATATAGGGCAAATCAGGTCAAATGTGTCTGAGGGGGCGGGGTTTGTTGTGCCTGACATCACTTCTTTATTTGTTTGTTAGTTTGTTTGTTTGTAAGCAGTTTTACGCAAAAAAAAAAAACACTGGACCATTTTCCATGAAATTTTCAAGGAAGATGCAAGGTAGTCCAAAATAGATCCCATTACATTTTTGGTGAATAAAGGTCAAAGGTTACAGTCATAGTCACCAAAATGTGTTTTCACAATGATAAGAGATAGGGCACATCAGGTCAAATGTTGTGTTCCCACCTGATTCGTCACTGTCACATCATACTATAACAGGCTACCCCTAACTCCAACCCTACTCCCTGGAGAGGCCATCTTTGAAGAACAAACACAACAATGTCAATACAGACTCAATACTTCTGCAGTAATGATTTTGAAAAATAGTACTGGATGCTCATGAGTCATCCACTTTCCACATCTATTACCGTTACTACTACGACATAGCTACTCTTAATCTTAATTCTTTTTATTTATTTATTACATTTATACTGTTAATCCAACACTGACTGCTCAAATAATGTACTTCCTTTTTTAACCAGACCTAAAATGCCTTTTGTGTCCATTTAAAGAAATATTAAATTCCTGTTATTAATCTTATTATAAGTGAAAACAGGAAACAAAGAAGTAACGTTTTACAAAAGATTACTGGTAAATCTGTTTTTTTTTTTTTTTAGTAAGATATTGTGGGAAAATGGAAAAGACAAGTTATTTTTAATTAAAAAAGTATTTTTTTTTTTTTGCAATTACATTTTTCAGAAGTTCCTATTTTTAATGCATAACACCACACCAAAATTATGCATAACCTACAATTTATTAACAATGATATATATTGTTTCATATTGTCACCACAGTTCACAGATAAGTTCTCTTACGCATTTTATGTCAAGTTAATATATTATGGGCTGTCAATTTTACAGGAGTTTTAGTTCTTGGGTTTTTATCATACTCACTTTATTTTGTTGTAGCATTGGTGGTATAATTTCAGCCATCGGCATCTGTTGGTTAGAACCATCCTGAATTTTAATCATTTTAAAAAGGCTGTTAAGGAAAATTTTTTAAACCAGCTAAGGTATCATGAAAGACAGGGTTTATGTTTAAATATTACATAGTGTACATTTGGTGTTCTTTTTACATGTCTTGTTTTTTAACTGTTGTTTTAACTTGTTTTAATAATGTAATTTGTTTTTTTAAAGGACAATAATGGAAACAAGCGCTTTATGCTTTTTGTGCTATCCCCATTTTAAATGTTATCATTATCCATGTATATTACATTTTCAGCCAAATAAATCAAATCAAAATCAAATATCTACTCCTGCCAGTGATTTAGTCGAAAAAAATTATCTAATGCAGTGCAGAAGAGATCATCTAAGTCAGGGGTCTCAAACTCCTTTTCTTCAGGGGCCACATTCAGCCTGATTTGATCTCCCATGGGCCGAACCAGTAAAATGAAAACATAATAACCTATAAATAATGACAGCTTAAAATTTTTGTCATTGTTTGAGTGCAAAAAAAAACTCCATTAAATTATGAAAATATTTTTTTTAATTATCCAAATGCAAAAAAAGTTACATTTCATAAGGAAAATAAGGTCAAATTTCAATAATTTTCTGCCTCAATTTATCATTAGTCCATGTGTTTTATTATTGATCAGTTCTACAAAGACACTAAACTCTTCGTCACAGAAGCAAAAAATGGTTGAAATTTCTTTCGACCTTTCAGGTTGTTCACATTTGTTCAGGTTTTTCACATTTTATTGTTACATGATAGTTTAGTAAATGTAAATATTTTCATAATTTAATAATATTTTTTGCAGTAAAACAATGACAAAAATTTGAAGTTGTCACCATCTTTAAGCAAAGAAAAATGAGAAGAAAATATGGAGTCATTTAATAGGTTATTGTGCTCTTTATCCCACGGGCCGCATTGGAACCTTTGGCGGGCTGCATTTGGTCCCCGGGCCGCATGTTTGAGACCCCTGATCTAAGTAAACACAGTGAATCCAGAATGAAGAGGGTTAATAACATACGGGCTTCTGATTGGCTACCGCTGAGACCGCCTACTTCTCAACGCGGAAGTGAAACTTGTGGAAGTTCATCCTGCGGAGCTAAAGACGAGTCTTGCTTTTGCAGTCGCTTTGCATATTTAGAGAGTATAATAGTAATTATCTGACGGCTATGTCTTTGTCATTCGAGGGAAGGGTTGTGCTTGTTACTGGAGCAGGAGGAGGTAAAGTATAAAAATGACAGAGGGTTAGCTAAGCTGTCACCGCTGCTATGTGTAAACAAGCTTCAGCTGGGTTTGTAACGTTAGCTACGAAAGCTAATCTATCCCATATTTATTAAGCCTTCTTTTTGTCATATTTACTCTACGACAGGTGTGTGTATTTGTGTATTAATGAATTATAACGCTTGCGAAAAGACCGTACGTTGCTTCATTCGTGCAAACAACCAGACCTATGAACAGTTTCTTCATTAGTAGCATCGATAATAATTTCATTAAGTAACAAATACTGCATTTATGACTAGTATTTGATCTGTTCCTGTGAACGTCCCATAGAGATCGAAGTACACGAGGTGACGCAATGGCTCATAACATAGGCAGATCAAGTGTGTGAAAGGGCATGTGTAAAAATAACACAATAGTAACTCAGTGTTGTGTGTCTCTGTTTGTGTTTTGTATTTTATCAGTTGTTTACTTATGTATTTTGTACTCCTACAGGCCTTGGTAAAGAATATGCTCTAGCTTTTGCTGAAAGAGGTGCCTCAGTTGTAGGTAAGTGAATTACTTCTGTCCTGTATCTTCTTAACTGATATTAATGTGGTGGACATGATGTGTTAGTGCAACAGCAGCTTGATGCCATGCACTTAGTGCAGTGTGGTTGGAAGTGAGCCCTAATAGCTTAATGCACAAGCATATGTCTCAAATTATTAATTTTTTTCTAGTTTTTTTAAACTTAAGTATGTGCTAATAAGCTGTTGCCCATACATTTTGATTAGTTTTGTTTTCAGAAACATAAATTTTTTAAAGATTTGTATTTATACACATTGGATTACATACCGAGTTCCAGTTGCACTTAATCTATCAAGAATAAATCACATTGTCACACTCATTTCATGAGAAGAGGTAGACATATTTTAGTCCAACTTAATGGAAAATGGTGTTCATGTTAAGGTTGCATTAATCTCAAAACTGAATGTGTAATGTACAGTAATTATTGTATTTCAGTATTTTAAGCTTCATGTAGAATGTTTTCCTCTAATTGGCTATGTTGTCACTTGATAATGTGATAGCGATTGTCTGTGCTTGGTCAGAACCATTTTTGTATTACATGAGTTGTTCAAGCAGTGTGCTGTGTCCTCTTTGCCCACTTGTACACTTCCAGTAATGATCAGCCGGTTTATTTTTCAGGACTTATGCTGGTTATTAGTAATTAAAAACAGTAACTATTATTTGTAGGTCAAGGTTCAAGGTTACTTTATTTATACATACGGGTAGATTTGTTTTGCAGAAAAATTTCATTTGGCATAACAAAATAATACATTATACAAAAGTGAAACCTGTTAAGCAGGTACTTGATCAAGTGTTGAGACAAAACACAGAAGAAACAAATTGTGCTCAGTGTTCCACCTTTCATCAACATAACAGCATGGACAATAAGATAAAAAATAAATAAATAAAAAAGATCAAGATCAATAAAAACAAGATGCAATGAACCAAAATAAAAATCCTTTAGAAATAAAAACACTATCTGGATGAAAACATAAAATTAATATAAAGTAGAACCAGAACTCACAACAATAAACTAGGACTACAAGCAGTTGTAAATATGGGACCTCAGATCTCCACATTCCCCTTCCTGTGTGTTCCACCTTCCCACCGAGGTGACAATAGTCCATGGGATTACCATTGTCACCTTGCCTTAAATCACACCTTTCCATCACAACACCAGTCCCCCACCCTTTTGTGTCCATCCTTCTTTCTTCCCTGCAGAACACCAACACTCTTTTGCTGAAACCATCATCTTGTAATCAGACTTTTATTTTGAAAAACCTTACTGTGTGTTTGTGCATAAGTGTGTGAGCGAGACAGAATCAGTTTGAAAGAATTGTTCAAATAATAATAATATAAAAATGAACAAAATACAATAGGTCCTTGCCTCACTGTGTGTGGGTGGGGACTTACCTTCCAGGCTTGGCCCCTAATAAATAGAGCAAAGAAGGAAAGGATAAATAAATAAATAAATAAATAAAGTGCAGTGTCACTCCTTTTTATTGAGTTCAGTGACAGTGACAGGAACAAAGCTGTTTTTATTATAATGCTGTGTCCTGTACCTTGGGACTAAAAACCTCCATCCAGTGGAAAGGAGCTGAAATTCACCCTGTAAAGGATGGGAGTCATTGTTTAGAATTGATGAGGCCACTTTCCTCTGGACCTGTTTTGTGTACAGGGAGGCGGGCCAAGACTATAACTCACCAATCAGGTGACTGCACCATGTACTGTAGATTTGCTGCAACAAAAGAGAATATTTTGGTAAAAATGTAAAATTACTCAAACCCATACACAACTTTGCTGGTTAAAATAGTAATATCTATCTAAATCTAATAATTGATCTATGTGTTGATAGGATGCTATCTAAGTGTGGACTCTCACATCATCATATAGGTCAAGGCAGAGGATTTTTCTGTTTATTTGAAGTTTCTGATTAATGATTGTTGATAGGACAATTTCCCACCCATTAGTATTGGTAGAAGTCAGGCCAATAGTGGCTGATACTTAATTTCACAATTATCAATTGGAAATATTGACATGGAAGGACATGTGCATAAATATGAGATAACAGATATATAGATAGGTCGGAGGGAATTCAAGGAAATGCATAATTATGGTGAAAAAGAGCCAAAATTGTTAGATAAAATGGCACAATTGGGAAGAAAGTCAAAAATATGAGATAATAAATGTTTAATTATGAGTCAAAATTCTGGCATAAATAGTTGAAGTTGTGAGTTAAAGTCCTAATTCTAATCTCGAAAGTCCCAGTTTCTCTCCTCTACTGATTTTCCCTCTGAAGTGACTTATGTTTTGTACTGTCACATGTGTTTAGTTTGACAAAGTATCAAGTCTATTTTGAGAATGTAAGGAGTATAAAGTACAGATATTTCTATAAATGTAAGGGGTATAAAGTACATATATTTATATAAATGTAAGGAGTATAAAGTACAGATATTTATATAAATGTAAGGAGTATAAAGTACAGATATTTATATAAATATAAGGAGTATAAAGTACAGATATTTATATAAATGTAAGGAGTATAAAGTACATATATTTATATAAATGTAAGGAGTATAAAGTACAGATATTTATATAAATATAAGGAGTATAAAGTACAGATATTTCTATAAATGTAAGGAGTATAAAGTACAGATGTTTCTATAAATGTAAGGAGTATAAAGTACAAATATTTATATAAATGTAAGGAGTATAAAGTACAGATATTTCTGAATAAATGTAGGGAGGAAAAGTCAAAAGTTTCCAGAAAAATAAACACTCCAGTAAAGTACAGACACCTAAAAATGATCTACCTAAGTACAGTAATGAAGTACTTTTACATAGTTCCTTCTCACCTCTGTCTGTGGGGTATTAGGTGGATCAGTATCAGGGCCAACATTTATTTTTTTTACTGCTAATCAGATTCAAATAAAATCTTGATCTTTACTTATCACTGGTATAGTCAGTGATAGTCTGATGTCACAATCAGTTAATATTAAATATATAGCGCTTTGACCATTACAGTGATGATATTGTTGAAGTTCAGGTATAATCACATGCCTCACTCCTAAAACAATAAATTAGGTTTTACTCTCCTGCCAGGACTGAACTTGCCCTTGAACTCTGACAAGGAATCAGCTTAGCTCCGCTCTTCACATAACCTAATCAGGTGTGGATAATTGCAGAACTGGGCACATTATTGCTATTCTTTTTCTTCTTGTTGTAATAAAGTGAATGACCTTGGGGGAGACATTAAAGGGGGCGGAAAGAGTTCTGCAGCCGCTGATAAGGTGGTGGAGGAGATAAGAGCCAAAGGAGGCAAGGCTGTAGCCAACTATGGTGAGTTCTGACTCTTCTTCCCTCTTTTCTTTGCCTCACACATCATTATCCGTCTTTTTGTGTAGTTTCTTCCAAAGTGGTTGTTGTGTGACGGTACAACCAAAAACAATATTGATTTCTGTCTGTCTGGGATCCTCACTGATTGAGTGAGTGTCAAAGGAAAATGTTTCACCCCCAGGTCTTTGTTCATTTCACATCTGTGAGACATAAGGCGGTTAAAGAACAAAGTCAAGCCAAACTCATTTCATTTTGACCATTTAAGAGTTGTCTGTAGATGTACTGCAGAGCCATTATTTGGTACCAAAGATGGCACACTGAGATTTACAACAACTTTAAGTTTATGTTTGGTTTTCATCACATATTGATGGCCACAATCAATAAGGACATTCACAGGGTTTTGTTATAGATGACTTATCTACATTATTTACTGAGCACCTAGGGGTGGTAACTTTATTTATTTTTATTTTGGTCATGATTAAACCAACTATTTTCTCTGCCTGTCAACCTCAGTCTTTCCCCCAGTGTAGGGTGAGGTTAGATCAAGAGTGTTTCCAGGAGGTGTCATGGCGGCATGTTGTTTGCATCATTAGTTTCAATATGTGCCGTGTTTATATGGTGACACTGTCGCCCTATACTAGGAACTTCTATTTCTGAACAAATTAAGATGTTATTACCCTATAGGCATGCTGGAAGAAGATTTTAACAAAAATTATACTTAAAAACCCTCAGATATTTTGAAATCCGGGATTTTTTTCTAAATCCTGAGCTCATAAAATATTAATATGGTTCATTTTATTTCCATATTTTCAAGATCATATTTCAGAATAAGAGCTAGTCATTGTAATTATCAAAACACTACATTCATTATGAATAATAAAAATTCTTAGTTGAAATTGGAAAAGAATATATACACACACACACACACACACACACACATGTAAAAATACATATGAATTTTATTACAATAAACTTCTTTTTACTGGTATAACAATACAATATTTTACAGAGTTACAATTTGCCCGAAGGTCATTATCTTTTATTAAGAGCTTGGAGTTTGGTCATTTATCATTTGACTGCCATACCTCTGGATTTTCTAAATATAGATACATGCCGCCATGACACCTCCTGGAAACACTCTTGATCTAACCTTAACCCCCCCAGTGTATTATAGACCTGGTGGACCACCGGGTCCTGGAGAAATTTATATACGTTACAACTAGTGATATTAACCATAATGTTAATAATGTAACGTCAGAGTCCAGCCTGGCTCTAGATATAAATTTAAATATCTGTATAATGACATGTTTTCTATTAAATAAATCATAATAAAGCCTCAATATGACAAATCTTTATCTCAGTTATCCCACTTTGTGGATTTTCTCATCGATATTTATTTATTTATTCATTATTAAAAGCAAATAAGGTGACATTTCAGAGTGTGTATTTTTGTTAGCACTTTGTGTAAGTATTAATAAATGTTATACAATCAGACATAATGGATATAATTTCATATTTCTTGTCAACTTTGAATTATTATTATCATGGTGATGATGATGATTTTATTTTTTTCAAAATCATGGTGGGCCGCCAATGGACGTCAGTAGCAGCTCAGCAAGATTTCTGGGGGAAAACCCTGCAACCTAAATGCAAACCCATTTAAAAATCTATCTAAAACACAGATATGCAAGTGCAGCTGAATCAGTGATGTGACACATTATTTGAAGTGTTAACATGTTTTAAATTCCTAGTTTTAATCCACTTTGAGAGAATATATGGTGAATGACAGCAAAGATCTCATTGACATGCAACGATTAAAACTGAACTGTACTTAAAAGGGTGGTTTGAATTAATTTTTCATTACAAGTATTTAATAATAAACGAACTTAAATGAAGTCATTTTCAAAGTGGTGTACTATCAATCTTTATGCAATGACATTTTCACATTAATTTTTTGTTACTTTTGGCTGATAAACTGGTGCAAATGTAATTTCAAATCACATCAAATCAACATTAATACTACATTGTGAATATTTCCACTTACTGAATCTAATTTCCCATAGACCTATATACAGTGATGCTGAATAAATTAAATATTCAACATTTAATTTTTTAAATGGAATTGACTTTCAATTACCTTTTTGTTTTTTGCAGATTCTGTTGAAGATGGAGAAAAGCTCATCCAGACGGCGCTTGATGAATTTGGCAGAATAGGTCAGTGTTTATCACAAGGTTGGAACTAGGGCTGCACGATATTGTAAAAAACTGACATTGCGATTTATATTTTTTAACCCTGTGATATATATTGCAATATGAAAAAAAAAATACTCAGTAATAATAAGAATAATAATTTAACCAATAACACTGTGGCACTTTTAAACTAGTGGTATTTTTTTTTTTTTCTGTTACTATTTTATTGTCTTTTACATTTTTAAATTACCATATTTTCTGGACTATAAGATGCACTTAAAAGACTTTAATTTTCTTCAATAATGACAGTGAGCCTTATAATCAAGAGCACCTTATATATGGATTAATTCTGGTTGTGCTCAGTAACTTGGAATTTGTACTTTTTACCTCACGATTTTGACTTTTTATCTGATCATTTTGACTTTTTATCTCAGGATTTTGACTTCACTTAATGCGCCTTATAGTCCGGTGCACCTTGTAAATGAAAAGCACCTCTAAAATAAACTGTTCATCGACAGTGCGCCTTATAGTGCGGAAAATGCGGTATATCTGATTGAGTTTTTTTATCCCGTGATTGATTGATTTTACACGTAAAGCACTTTGGTCTTCTTTAATGTTGTTGTAAAGTGCTATATAAATAAACTTTTATTGATTGATTGATCGTTTGATAATAGCTGTGTGGGTTCTGACGTAAATGGTCAAACTTCTCTTTTTGCACCAAATCTACCGTTATGGTGATTTTTTTTTTCTTGTTTGTTGCTCACTTTTCAAAGTTGTTACCATGAACTCACTCCAAATTGATTAAGAAAGATTGTGATTGGTGGATCGCTGCGTGCAGTGTGTGTCATGTACCCTTGAAATTAGATAAGAACACACTGAAGTCATTTGTCGCCTACATTGCAGGACCTGAGATGTGACTATTGTGCACATTGCAATGTCGATGCTCAAATGATATATAGTGCAGCTGTAGTCAGAACTGTTTTCCAGTATTTCTTTTTCTCAACTAAATCCTGTGAAAATCTGTTTTCTTTCAGATATTCTTATAAACAATGCCGGGTGAGTCATTCCACAGCATCAGTCTTTTTGTTTTGTTTTTTTTGGTCTAATCTCTGTCTGCTTTAAGAGTACCATTTGGTTGGAACTACTTATGGTAGTATGAGCTGCTGCAATCCTATAAAACTACATTTTACATTTTGGCACAAAGACTGAAAACACTGAAACTCCCTTCTATTTGTCTTTGTCAAGGATACTTCGCGACCGATCATTTACAAGGACCAGTGACTTAGACTGGGGTAATTATTATTATTTTTTATCTTTATGTATTGTTAGATGATTAAATTTATGTGGTTATCATCTCATATCATCCCATTATTTTCTTTTGTACATATGCAAACCCATACTAATGTCCAACCACCAAGATACAATAGAATTCATTCACTGTCTTTCTTGGGTTTGTTGTCCATATGTTTCCATTGTGTGTTATTAAAAATAGGAATGGGCGGTATGCAAGGTATCATACCTTATGGGTTATTTTTAAAGTCCACTGTAGAGATTTTTGTCATACAGTTATAATAATATAATAATGGATTAGATTTCTATAGCGCTTTTCAAGACAGCCAAAGCGCTTTATATTAGTGATCAATTATTCATTCACTCTCACATGCTCCCTCTGGTGGTGGTAGACTACATATGTAGCCACAGTTGACCTGGGGCAGACTGACAGAAGCGTGGCTGCCATTTCGCGCCCACGGCTCCTCTGACCACCACCAAACATTCATACGCATTCATACACCAGTGTGAGTGACACTGGAGGCAAGGAGGGTAAAGTGTCTTGCTCAAGGACACAACGGAACAGAGCGGGAATCGACCCGCTCTCCCAACTGAGCCATGGCCGCCCCCAGTTCTATTGTCCATCATGTAGATGGCAGTAATGCTACACTTCGAACATCCACTGGCTGCCTCTAAGAAGCAGCTAGCGCCACATTCTTCCTAGACGCAGAGTTAGTAGAAGCATTTTGTTTAAATAAGCTACAGATATAAAATATATAGTTGATGTAGTGTACTATTGGTTATATTGGTATGTGATGTCGACATATTTTGATTCAGGACGCTACAATTTAGTTTACAGGGCGTCTGAAAAGCTAACAAGCTAACAGCCAAAGCCATAACAGCTATAGAGTTTATGATGACGGCAAAACAATTGTGCTAAACATTAATACTGCCTTAAATTGAACACATTGTGCCAGCCTTAATAACAGCATTTTACTATATCCAGTTGAGTTACTATTAGTCATGGTATATGGCTGGTGTTCGCAACTAAAATGACTGTTCAGAGTTACAAACAATTTCATTAGCAATTTTGCTAACGTTAGCATGCTAAGTGCTGCAACAGTGATTGCTACCATTGAGATGTGTTGTGCTATGAATATGAAGAAAGTCTGCACAAATGTGAAATACTGTGCTTACTGTAGTATATGTACAGTATATGACTACTAAGAAACTGTTCTGGTGTAATTTATAGTTTATTATTTATGTATAGTAGCCTACAAAATTACTATACCGTGCTATATACTGTATACAAGCAGTGGCTCAAATTATACCGGGATATACATTTTTGGCCATACCACCCATTCCTAATTAAAAACAGATTGCCTGAGTGGGAGTTAAAATGTACACTGAGCTGGAGCTAATGCAGTATGATTTAATGTAAATCAACCCAAGACTGTAATGTTTGTTTTCTATATTAATTCATACTTTTCATTCATTCATCCTACTCTCTACCCCAGATCTGATTCATAGGGTTCACTTGAGAGGCTCCTTCTTGGTGACCAGAGCTGCCTGGAACCACATGAAAAAACAGAAGTTTGGCAGGTAAAATTTGTATCTGTTGACGTAGAAGAAAACTGCCATCTTAGTGTTACACATGGGGTGGTGGTGGTGGAGGTGGGGGTTGAGTGAGAGTCAGTTTAGTTATGTTCTCTTCTCTTCAGCAGACAGTACATCTCTATAATAAGGCTTGTTTCACATCAATTTTATTATAAAAGGTGCTCAGTATGGTGTTATATTTTAAGTGTGACATTTAAATTACTGTCTTGAGGACATGTTCTTAAGGTAATGAGTGTATAAATCATATCTGCTGTCAAGTCATCGCACACATACTCCTGGTCTAAGAGACACACTCAGTGTAGCTTCATTAGTTTTTATGCTGTAAAATAAAATAAGGGAATAGAAAGTAAACCCAAAGAGCACCAATTTTAGAAGGAAAATGATTTTTAAAAAACAGAAAGAAAGCCAATTTTGTTAAATGATAGATAGGATGGATATTTATCAAATTGTTTTGTGTTTTTTTCAGTATTTTAGAAGACTTTTTAAATGTGTTGGGATTTTTCCATCCCTTTTTTTTCATTTTCACTTTTTTGTATTTTTTTTTCTCCACATTTTTTGTATTTCTTAATATGTTTTGGTGTATATTGAGACACAACAGTTGACCGACATAAAATGATTAATCGAAATTAATCCAAAGCAACCCAGTGATTAATCTGTAATAATTTGACAGCCCTAATAATATTAAGTATATGACACCACAATTATGGGTTGGTACCTGTGAGACATTCCAAACTCAAATATTCCTCGAGGTGTTGAAGATGATCCTATACTTTTCCTAGATGCATTCAACACAAGTATCTCCTTCACATGTGGGGAAAAAAACTAGATGACTTAATTCTGACTCATATAGTGAAGATTTATGCAAATATGTATTGATCATGTTTTTAAAGAGCTGTCAGTTCCTTGTAGTGAAGACACTCTTGACTTCAAGAGACATCAAGTGCGTGTTATGTTGATTCATCCACAGTCTGACACTCTGCTTTGGACATGTTGTTTTGATAGGTGACAGAATTATTAATGAATGTTGCATGCTTATGCCCTAAAAATACCATCAGAAATTTAGATGAAGTCTTCAAATGTTCCTTTATTTGCTATAGCAGATGATTAAAAAAAGTGTACACTTTGAAAAGGATCAAGGTCTACATATTTATTTGAGTTATTATTTGTACAAAGAGGACACATATCCAGCTTCAAAATGCTTCAGATAATGGAAGCACACACAAGTTGGTTGGATATTGAGTTCAAGTGATATATGTCAGTCTCTCTAATTTCCCATAAGCAAGTTTACAATTGACTTTTTGTGCCACCCTAAATAGAAATTATTGCTGCATTTAAAGATAAAACAGAAAGCAGAAAGGAATGGGGGAAAAAAGAGCGTCATCCATGGTCTGATCCTCAATATGCAGAATAGGCACAGAGGATTGAATAGAGGATTTGAATAAAGCTGCACGAAAGCAAACGGCAGCTAAAACATAGTCTATACTGTATAATAAACACTCATCCCAGTGCATTATGAAGAGGCTAAGTCCTCATAATCAAAACAGTTTCACAGTGAATAGGTGCCCATAGTGTTTCTGTGTACATGTGCAGTAACTGTCAGACCAAATCCTCATGTTAAGTACTAATACTAATACTAATACTAATACTAATACTAATACTAATATGAACTAGAAAGCACTCTTGAGAGCACAAACGTCCACCAAGGCATACTTCTCCCCTTCGAATGAAGAGAGGTCCGCCAAAGAAGTTATGTTTTTGCCAGTCTGTTTGTCTGTCTGTTAGTTAGTTAGTTAGTTAGTTAGTTAACAAGATAACTCAAAAAGTTATGTACAGATCTTGAAATTTACAGGGTAGGTTGGTAATGGGAAGATCTGGAAATTATTAGATTTTGGTGGTGATCCAAGGGTGGGTGATCAAGATAGCTCAAAAACTTATGGATGGATTTTGATGAAATTTTACATCTTGTAAATTTGCACCATAATATTTCTCCACATAGTAATTGTTGGACTGTGTGGTTGTAGCCATTTCCTTGTAATGGCATTTTTACTGGCCACCAATAGAATATTAGTCAGGTATTTGTCCACTTTCAGACAGTTTTCAGGAGCATGTCCTAGGTACAGTCCCTCTTCCTTTACAGGCACGATTAATTTAATTTATTTTAATTTATTATATGTGTATTTATGTATGTGTGTGTATATATATATATATGTATATATATATATATATATATATACTTTTTTTCCTCCTTTTGTTTAGTTGTCAATCCTTTGTGTTTCATGATGTCTTGTTGCTTGATTTGTATAGATTTTATTCTTTACATCTCCCGGGGCCAAATGCGGCCCGCCAAAGTGTCCAATCTGGCTCCTGGGATGAATGTGTGAAATGCAAAAATTATACTGAGGATATTAATAATCAATGAAGTTAAAATCAGTTTTTGTCAGTTCAATCTAAAGTGGATGAGGTTAGTAAAATATTATCGTAATAGCCTAGAAGTAATGGAAACCAACCTTAACTAATTTTCCTTTCTATTTTTGTGTAAAATAAAGTACAAAAAAAGACTACCTTTAACAAAAAAATGTAATTTTGAACTGGAATTTTACAAATGTTCAACCCGTTACTGAAAGTTGTGTATATTTGTCAAGCTACTGTGATTTGTAAGTTGTGATGCAACATATAAATGATTGCACTAATTGCACAACATTGCACTAATTTTTCTTAAGAATTTACACGATGTTCATATTTGTTCGTGTTATATTCACATACAGTCTGTAGATTATAAACATTCTTATTGGAGAATTTAGCTTTCTTTTTCACTCAAAAACACAGACATTTTTGACGTTGACAGTACTTTATACATTTTTATCCTATTATTTATATTATTTTACTGGTACGCCCCACTTCATACCATATTAGGCTGAATGTGGCTCATGACTGAAAATGAGTTTGACACCCCTACTCTACATGTTTGAAATAAAGGTTTCGAACAAACAAAACTGAAATGGTTAACGTTGTTAATTGTTGTGATGGAACCATAGATTTTGAGTGACATCTACAGACTTGGTCTTTCTGCATGTAGACAACACCAGTGAAACACACTTGATGATGATTGGCTCAGTGGTTATTGTTCAGATTTAAATTCTATTATTCTCCTGGTGACATTATCATTGTCAGTCCTGTGGTGGTTCCGCTATAAAGTATAGAAGAATTGTTCAGCGACAAGGATCACTGCCCTCTGATGATTGCAGTGAGACAGCATGTTTCAAAGGTCTCCTCCAGTTATTAGAATCTCAGCCCCTGTGCTGACTGTGTGTCTGCTCATGGTGTGCTTTTCTATCTAAATATAGCTTCATTTTACATTAGTTTTACATAAATGGTTAATGTTTTGCGTGCACTTTTGTGTCAGTGATAACACAGTCGGACATATTTTATGTGTGTGTGAACTCTCCTTAGACCGTGTGCTCAGGGCTGACATTACATGCTGAGGTGTCTACGTATGCATACTCTATCCAGTGTGTTTTAAGCATGCATGAATAGAGTGCACCACTTTTATGAGATTATGTGTGTGTCTGTGGGGGCACCGCCTGTGTCCCCCCCATTACCAGTTAACGATGCTTGTCAGCTCGCATTAACACTGACTTGTTTCCCTGCGATGTCTGTGGCCAGAATCATCATGACGACTTCAGCTGCAGGCATCTATGGTAACTTCGGCCAGGCCAACTACAGCGCTGCCAAACTGGGAATGCTGGGATTGGCCAACACGTTGGCAATAGAAGGACGCGGCAGCAACATCTACTGCAACACTATCGCCCCTGTGGCCGGGTCACGGCTCACAGAGACTGTAATGCCCCCAGGTGAGCATAGAGAAAAACTTATATAAGTATAAATACTGTTCTGTCCAAATTTTAGACTTAGACTTTCTTTTTTGTCATTGCACGAAAAAGAACAAAAACCCAACAACGGTGAAATTCTGCAAACGAAATGTTGTTGCTTGGCTTCCAGATAGGAGTGAATGTAGAACTTGTGCGGCAGTTTAATGAAAAAAAAAAAAAAGAACATGAAATTTGTATATTTACTGCAGATAATGGAAGTGCAACAGAAAATAAATAGTTAAAATGGAATGTAAAAAAAGTGCAAAGAACAGAATGAACAATGTAAAAATATGATAAAAATATTGCACAGAACCCCGGGTAATTGCACAGGAAAAATGTATATTGCACAAAAGAAAAAAAAAATTAAACATCGTCAGAGATTTTAAACTGTGTTTTGTGGGTTCAGGTTTTCTGGACAAGTCGAAGTACATTAATATATGTGTTTTTTTAAGGCCTGCGTAATGTGTTGCCTGTGTGTTGTGGCCCCATTTGACATGCAAATGCACCGTCTACGATTCCAATGCTGTTCCGAACATTTTTGCTGTTCCAACAGCCATGATGAAGTCATGCAGCTTTTAAATGCTTTAACTGTTTTGATGTGTTGTCCTGTCATTTACATTTGTGATCCTCTCCATCAAAGAATTTTGACACTAATGAAATATGTATCTTTGTGATGACTGTGGTTATTTATCTTTGTAGCTTTTTTGTGGCAGATTTTTTTTATTATTTTTTTTTAATCTTAAAGGGATTATCTGGAGTAAAATTCATTTCAGCTAAGTTTTTAGATTATTACGAGTACATGCATATAGTTGACATCAAAATCACACCATTTGGATTAACATTAAGAAATTTGGATTTTGCCGTTTTGAGCCAAACTGTGTTAGCATGGAAGTGTTTAGGGCATGTTTTTTCACCAACACAAAACGCTATTTTCAGAATCTTCTAAAGTTGTAAACAACATCACACATACATGGTAGTAAGTAAAGGGTCCCTAAGGGTAAACTGAAGTATCCTGAGGCCCTCATGTCATCGCATAGTTTGTCCAGAGATAAGTAACTCTGAACACACCTTTTTAAAAGGAATACAATGAAATCCTGAATTTCCAGGGTGTGTAACTCTGCACTCGGCAATCAACAATTACGGACTTCTCCTAAAGACAGTTCCTGCATCTGGAAAGATACTGGCTTGAGGTAAGTAACTCTGGACACACTATCCAATGACATGAAGACCTCAAGACACTTGGGTTTGCCTTTAGGGACCCTCTATTTTCTACCACGTAAGTGTGATGTTGTTTACAACGTTAGAAGAGGTATCAAAATAGTATTTGTCAATAAAAGCTCAGACTGGAGTTGAGGGTTATTGTATGAAAACCAGAAAACTGAAGTGAGTTTTTCAGCAAAGATTTCAATAATTTAAGATAAAAAAAAAAAAAAGTATTTCCAACTACTTTGATAGTGGTGAACCAATTTTGCAGAAAATAACAGTCTTTCCACATTCGATACAGAACATCTAAATCGGTCATAACTTGTGACCATGAAAAGACACCAAGCTATATTTTACCTTCATTATTTTGCTGTATTTATAGGTTTATTGGTTCATAAGTTATTAAACATTTTAGATCCGTAGATGAACTTGATGGCCAGTGGCTGTTGATGTCTTTGAGGATTAAAAGACAGAAGGTGTTGTATCATTGGATACTTATTTTAAATTATCTCACGCACATCTCGCAATGGCAAAATGACTAAAAGAAAATGTAAAGTAATAACTCGGAAGGGCTTTATGAGTTATACATCAAATGTATTTTTAAAATGCAACACATTTTCTGTGTGAACTTTTCCGTGGACCTGCAGTGTCTGTAGAAGTCCATACATCATGAACATACTGTGCCTGCTCTGTTTCTGCAGCTCTGCTGATCAGGATATTAACTGACAAATTAAAGGAACGGTTTTGTTTCCCCGCTGTGCTGGATTGTGGTAGCATCTGTCACACTGTGCTGTGCCAATTGTCACAGGATGGCCTCACCTTAGTAAATGACTTGGTTCCATATGTTGACTTTCACTGACTCAGGCTTTTGCTGGGGGGAAAAAAACCCCGAGCAACTAAGCACCCGTCTAACCAAACACTGCAGTGCCTTTTTATTGCCCACAATATTTGTTTTTATTTTGTTGATATTTATTAGCGTACATATGGTGTCTGGTTTTAACTTCAATAGATAATACTCCCAGTTAAAACACTGCAGCCATATTTGTATCATCAGTCATTTTTAGGATTGTGTTTTATGTAACAGTAACAGTAGATTATTTTATTATAAACTAGAAGGTCAATAATATAAATGAACCAGTTGCAAAATAAATCAATAATACATGTAAAAACACTGTAGAAAAACACTGTAGAAAAGTATTTTGGTTATTATAGATTTATAATGAACTATTATTACATTAATATTGTTTAGGAATTTGATAATGGAAGTTGTTAAGAGATAAACAATAGTTTTAATCTTTGAGGTTTGTTGAATTAAGATGAATGTCTCAGGCTGCTCATGTCTTTTGGAAATCGCTTAAAAAGGGCATAATTTTTTTTTTTTCAGTAATATGACATCAATAACTACACAACTCCTTTGGCTGTCACAGTGAGACGTGCACTTCACACTTTATTATCTTTATATGTTGTGCTTTATTCAGACCTTCTGGCATCTTTGAAGCCGGAGTATGTGGCTCCCATCGTCCTCTGGCTGTGTCATGAACAATGCCAAGAAAATGGAGGACTCTTTGAGGTATACAGATGTTCTCAGATGTATCTAATGTACAAACAAACGGTATCATTTAACCATTTGTTTGTGTGTGTGTGTGTTTATTTTAATCTGCCTCCAGGTTGGTGCAGGCTGGATTGGTAAATGTGAGTACTTTGTGTTTTTCTTTCCCTTGGAAAAGATCTGAATGCATCTGTGAAATGATATATGATATTCAGTAGCCTGTGGGTCATTAGTATGTGTGCTTGCAGTTTTCATTATTCAATGGCTTCTTCTTCTTCTTCTTCTTCTTTGTGTGTGTCCATATGTGCAGTGCGCTGGGAGCGCTCTCAGGGCTGCATTGTGCGAAGTAAGAATGAGTCCATGTCTCCAGAGGCTGTCAGGGACCAGTGGGACAAAGTCTGTGATTTTACAGATTCCACCAGGCCGTTGACTATAGGAGGTCAGTAATTCACTGGAGGAAACAACAATACACTGAAATGGTGCAGAGTAGAACAGGCATGCATTCATACATAAATAGATATAAATTTCTACACATACATTTTATTTCATGCTTTTTCACAGTGGATGCAATGTTAAGCCCAATGGACCTCATTCAAAACAGCAAATATACCAAATGTAAATTGGTTTTAAGATACACTTTGGAATATTTGTGCATGCTTTTGTGCTTACATGTAGCTTTGTATTGTTCTTAGATTACTTGTTCATCATATCAGTGTTTAGCTAAGTTCAGTGTTGTATTGCAACAGAAGTAAAGAGGAAATAATTTGACAAGAAGTGAGATGCTAGAAACAATCTTGGTAGAGGGAAGTGAATAATGCGAAGCACTCGAGGGAAATGTGTCTGTCAAGGAAATAATATACTACAGTAGATGGGAAATTAAATTAAATACAATTTAGAAAAATATTCCTTTTAAGTGGAATATAAAATTTCATTTAAATTGTGTTATTTTCAACCTTAGTTTAACAAATATATTCATGAGAAAAAAAAAGCACACCATCTTTGAATTCCATGGCTTTACAAATGGATACATGATGAAGAATCAAGAATCAAGAAGCTTTATTAGTCATTTTGCATATCCAAGGATCACAAAACGATGGTTGGAAAACCATTTGTTGTTATTAAGTTATTTCAATTTCATGTGAAGTGTAAAACGACACACCACAGATTTTTTACTGTGTTTTTGCCAATATAAAGTGGTTTTGGCTTTGTGCATTATGACTAAACTTCATTTTGCTCTTGTCTGTCCATGTCATATTATTTGACAAGTCTTGCGTTTTGTTCAAATGCAATGTTGCAAACCTAGGACATGATGCCACATTCTATTTACAGTCCCTCCAGGATTTCACAGGCCTTTTTTTGAGATTGTTTTGGCCTAAAATGTCTGATGTTGCATGAGCTTTTCTGAAAAATTGCGATAAAAGTTGCAATGCTTTTTAAGCTTTTGTTGCAGGAGGATGTGAAAGAAAGGATGTGAAAGTGAGAAAAATCGCAATTTTTCCTTTTTGTAAAAAAAAAAATTAAGTAATATTTCAAATATTTTAGTTACTGGAAAATTAATTCAAAGTCATTGTGATATGGTCCTCAAAACTGCATTTTATCGAGATGGCAAATAAACCATTATGAGGATTAAAAAATGCAACAAAATATGGGCTATATTTTTTTCCAAATTCACCTGTTGGTTCAAAGGTTAAAGTGCATATGACCTCACAACACTACATGAAGTTATAAAACATAATATAGCTAAATGTCTCAGCCAGTCAACTAGTACTGTGTAGTAGAGGCAGTTTCTCTGACAATAATAGAACAAAGTCACTGAGACTGACAACCTTTCAAATATGGCAAATAAAATATTACTGAGCAAATTACGGACATGGCGGATTCGCACGAGACTAAGAACTCAGAAATTCTCCGTAATTATTCCGAATTACCAGTGGTCCATAGGTAATACTTATCCCGTGCAAATAGGGCATAAGATGGAACTCAAGTGTTTTGCTGTTTCCCTGAACATTACATGGTTTTGACCATGGGGTGAATTTGCAGGAAATCCCACTCCTGGGAAGATTGGCAATTGTCTTGAATGTTTTCTACTTTGTCACTGTAGAGTGGTGGACTTCAAATTGCTTGGAAATGGCCTTAGAGCCTGTCTCAAATTAATGGACGGCTACAATTGCTACTCTAAAGTCATTGCTGATGTTGTCAGTCTTCGGTGTGTTCATACGTCATTAATTAACGTGGCAAATATCCAGCTCCCAACACGGCACAAACTAGACTCATAGGAACAAAAACATATATAAGTCATACAGAGAACCCTTAATAAAAGTCAGATTCATGGGTTTTTAAAACACAGTGTTGCTGTTATCTGTGTTTTTTAAGGATAAATGTTTAACAACACATTTTCCATAAATAGTGTGTCCTAATTCCTAATTAGCATAGGTGAACACCCCACCAATCCCTACAGTGTAGTCAAGAGACTAGTGAAAAGTGAAATATATAGAGAAGTAGGGCTTATTAGAAAAAAAATGATATTGTGATTTTTTTTATTTTTTAAACCCTGCGATATGAAAAAATCCTCAGGAGTATATAACAGTTGTGTGGTCAAATGGGATGTCATCCTTCTTGTGGCTGAAATAATATATATATATATATATATATATATATATATATATATATATATATATATATATATATATATATATATTCTAGTCTGGAAAATCTGGTATTAATGACTCGGTTTCACCTGAGTCTACTGTAAGATTTCTTAATTTTTAAAATGATTTTGCGGTCCAAGTATAAATCAAAGTAACATATTTACACGGTGATGGTTGTATATGAAGTCAAACAACACATATATTTGCTTATATTGGATGATTTCAACTTAATGTCAGAGAAGGATACCAATATAAATCAATAAAAACTCAGTTCTTGGTGCATCTTGGGAAATTAAGATACTATGAATCAAAATCTGCAGCCAAGTAAGAGCTTTTAGTGTGAGAAGGTGGTAACGAAGAAGGGGAATGTTTAAGTGGGAAGAAGCAGTGAAATGAATAAAATCAGCTCGAACAACCCGTGTGTAGCTCCCTTAAGGTTTCATGTGAACAAGAGGGTGGCAAATGTTGATTATTATTTCTGTCCTCCCTCTCCATGTTCTCCGATGAGCAGTGGCAGAAAGGGCGGTGGTGTTAACATTGACTGAACGGGGGTGTCAGTCCCACAGGGTGCAGGCTGGCCTCATTAGCATGGCTCTGTAGTGTCTCATTTGTAGCTCATTAGGGAAACTTGTTGCTGCTTCTGTTCTGTAACCACCTGTCGCTGAGTGACGGCAATTAGGGGATGTGGTCTTGGTGGTCTTGCTCTGTTTCTGTTCTGCGGTTGTCTCAGCTGTCGTCTCTTTATTTGTTTTGACTCAACCTGTGGGGGTGTTTTGTAACTGTGGATATATTTAGGCGATAGGTAAAGTGAGGATGCTGTGAAATAGAGCTGCATAATATATTGTTATTGCAGTATATGTGTACGCACTACTCACATCGCAGGACCTGCAATTATTTTTATTTATGTATTTTTTTTATTATTTTTTACATTTATATGTATGTATTTATATTCTTTTTATATTAATTATTTTAATTAAATATTGATGAATTAATACATTTTTATTCATTTGCCTTTTTAAAAAATTATTTTTATTTATTTTTAAGTATTAATTGTATTTAATTATTTTGGTTAGAATAAGGATGACACTGAAACGTATGATCAATATCAACCGGTAATCGGTCTCTTTCTCTGTCTCTCTCTCTGTCTCTCTCTCTGTCTCTCTCTCTGTCTCTCTCTCTGTCTCTCTCTCTGTCTCTCTCTCTGTCTCTCTCTCTGTCTCTCTCTCTGTCTCTCTCTCTGTCTCTCTCTCTCTCTCTCTCATCAGTTATGTGGAATATATACACACACACACATACTTCTGAATAGTTTTTCATATCGCAGGGTTAAAAAAATCAACGTAATTTTTTTTTTTTTCAAATATCGTGCAGCCCTACTGTGAAATCAGCAAAAATCACTTAGAGATATGGAGTGTTAATTTCATCACTTCTCATGTCATTACATTTGAACAGGGCTTATTGTGATGTTACTTTAAAATGACTTCCTCCAAAATAGAGCCAATTAAACTTAACTGCACTCAAAAATGTGGTTGGTGTTTTATTATTGTTCTCGTTTACTTGAATGTGTGAAAAAATAATGCGCAAATGAAGTATTTCATGAGGTATCAGCTATTTTTGGCTGAAGGTCAGAATATTTTGACATTGTGTCTCCGTTGCAAAAGAGAGACTGAAGAAATAGGTCTAATTAGCCTCTTGTACATTACTGAGAGAGCAGAGTGGAAGTGGTAGTGAATGTAAAACTTCTACAGCCAAATTAAGCGATGGTCACTTTTACACAATGGTCAATACACAGTATTATGAAGTTCTCTGACACGACATTTTAGAGACAATTAGACAGATTAGTGGTGCTAAATTACCCACATTTTTATTTAAAAGTCATTTTTGCTTCATTTGGACCATAAGGGATTATCTAAACAAGGAGTTACTTTATATTAACATAAATGTTAAAATGACAGTCAGTTACAGTTTGCTCTCTGACAGTTTGAAAACAGGGACATTTTGATTGTTTTTACGGTAGTTTAATAGATGATTGAGATACTGCTCTTATTTTAGCATCTAATTTACATTGACACAGTTACATTAACAGTGCAATTGTGAAAGAACAAAAACAGATATAATATTTTTTTTATTTCCTATTCATTAAATACATTTCCACTGTAGGAACCATTTGTAGTTCCTATAACCTTTTTTAGTTTGTGGAACCTTTTTTCACCCTTTCCCACAGCATAGGAACTACATAGTTCCTAGAACCTTTTTAGTTCCTCCTGGCATGTGGGTTCTTTTTTAGTTCTCTAGGAACTACATGACATAGGTGTTTGGTGATTGGTAGAGCCCGGACCACGCCTATTTCCTCATCCTGCAGAACCACAATCTTTAAAACCATCTGTGTAGCGTCAGCTGTGTGTTGGAAAAAAATCTGGAGAAAATAATAAATAAACAGACTAATGACAAGGTTTTGTTTTTGGGTTGATAAGGATGTTGGTTAAAGCTATGACATTAACATATGTCGTAGTTTCACCTGCCATTGGATTCTTCGTCTCCTAACTTTCTCTGTAAACTCCTCTATTCCTGACACTAAATGCTGTATTTGACACAATTAACATTCCTGCGATACAGAACAGAACATAAACGCTGTGGCCTCCTCATTCTCTATTCTAGCTTAGAGTAGCACTGTCTTTTACTGCGTTGTGTGATTGTTGAATTTAGTGTTTAAAGAATACATCACTGTGGCGGACGTTAGTGTCACATTCACCCCTCCCATGGTTCCTACTGTTCTGTTAGAATGCAAACCCAAAGGTTCCCTCAGAACTGTATAATTCTAAGAACTATTTAGTTTCTAGAACTACTCTGTGGGAAAGTGCCTAATGTTCTTGCATGCCCTTTATTGTCAAAACCTTAGTTTCTCAGACAGAACTCTGCACGAAGGGACAAGAGTAGAAAGAGGACAGAGCTGTGTAACTGCTGTTGCTTATTCATCCTGAATTCACGAGCTGCACTTGAACACACCATAAATGTATAGTTGGAATCTGTGCTTTGCAGTAGAGTGTGAGGAAGTCTGGTGATTTTACAAAGTGCCATTGAATATACTGTAAATTATATGAACATGTTTATTTCCACATACAGTCTATACCTGTACACTATAGTTTAGCAGGACATTCTGATCACATTTAACTGGATTTGATGCTGCGTGTTAGAGCTGCACAATATATTGTTTGAGCATCGACATTGCAATGTACATGTGTCATTAGTCACATCGCAGGTCCTGCAATTATTTGAATTTATTTTTTATTTATTTGTAGATATTCTTATTTTCCTTAATTTCTTTTTTATTATTTATTAAATATTTATTTGTCTTTTTTATTCATTCATTCAGTTTTTAAAATGTATTTAATTTAAATTTTTTTAATTTTCATGTATTTATTTTTAATTATTAATTTTATTTAATTATTTCAGCTGCAAGAAGGATGATCTGTTTGACCATTTGCGTCGACACCACATAGCTGTTATTGTATATATGGTACACCTGAGTATTATCTTTGAAATTGCAATATATATATATATATATATATATATATATATATATATATATATATATATATACTGGGCTTTTGTTGCCTGAGGCATTCACTTAGCAGTTGGTCATTGGGGGCCATTTTCTTGATGTATTCCTGGAGGTTCGCCGTTTCCTTCCTGGAGGTTCGCCGCAAAAGCCCAGTAAGGTCGAGGAACCAGAGGGGCTATCATGGAGGGACAAACCCTTGCATGGCGTGTACCATCGACAAATTGAGGAAGTGGCTGATATGGAAAAGACATACCAGTGGCTGGAAAAGGCTGGACTAAAGGACAGCACAGAGGCGCTACTCATGGCTGCACAAGAACAAGCCCTGAACACCAGAGCAATAGAGGCCGGGGTCTACCACATCAGACAGGACCCCAGGTGTAGGCTGTGTAGAGAAGCCCCTGAAACAGTCCAGCACATCACAGCAGGGTGTAAGATGCTGGCAGGCAAGGCATACATGGAGAGGCATAACCAGGTAGAGGGCATACTGTACAGGAACATCTGTAAAGAGTATGGACTGGAGGTCCCAGGGTCAAGATGGGAGAACCCCCCAAAGGTGACAGAGAACAAACAGGCCAAGATCCTGTGGGACTTCCAGATTCAGACTGACAAGATGGTGATGGCCAATCAGCCTGACATAGTGGTGGTGGATAAACATGAGAAGACAGTGGTGGTGATAGATGTAGCAGTCCCCAGTGATAGCAACATCAGAAAGAAAGAACATGAGAAGCTTGAGAAATACCAAGGGCTGAAAGAGGAGTTAGAGAAAATGTGGAGTGTGAAGGCAACAGTGGTACCAGTAGTGATCGGAGCATTAGGGGCAGTGACCCCCAAGCTGGGAGAATGGCTCCAGCAGATACCAGGAACAACATCAGAGATCTCTGTACAAAAGAGCGCATTGCTAGGAACAGCTAAGATCCTGCGCAGAACCCTCAGGCTCCCAGGCCTCTGGTAGAGGACCCGAGCCTGAAGGAGACACCGCCCACGTGGGGCGAGAGGAACATTTTTATTTTTTTTTTATATTGCAGGGTTAAAAAATCCCAATGTCAATTTTTTCTAATATCATGCAGCCCAACTGCATACAGTGTTGTGTTGTAGTGGGGCGGTTTGGTCACTTGCTAATAAATAATAACCATCAAATAACAGATTTATATACTTTATAATTTGCACATTTATTCATCACTTCCTTGATTTTTAGAATGGGGAAAATAAGTAAGTGCTGCATCCAAAAACACATACTACCATAACAATGCATTTTTCCTCTTTGCATTTTTATATACGTATTAATATACTGTGGCCTGAATAGGGCCCAGGGGCCACCAGTTGGTTATCACTACTTTAAGTCTTTCCTCCCACATTCTGTGTGGCATTAGAAATGAACTTAAGTTTATTTATCCTCAGGTCAAGTTGAGTGCTATTTCCTGGTTTGTTTCCACTTCCTCTCATCTGTCCTTCTGTGTAGAGTCTCTCCAGTTAATGGTGAGTGCGGTGTCTGGAGTGGATGGAGGGGTTGGTGCCAATCCAACAGCTTCTGCAGCCACGGCACCCTCTGCTTCAGGCATCAACCCTGTGAGTTGTTTTCTCTCTCTTTATTTTGGCAATGTAGTAACATACGGGGAGATGAAAATATCACATTAACATTAGCGGAGCATCCCTAAGGTGATGCAAAACCTGGAAAAGTCATGGAATATGGAATTTGTAAGCCTCGTTTTCCAGGGTTATGTAATTTTTGAACAAATAACGGAGTTAAGTTGAGTTAAGTTGACGCAAAATGTATTTCAAAATATTAGGCATTATTCTGTTGCTGCTTTGATCATTAAATTTCCACCATGTTGGACCTATTATGTGCAAGAAAATATGTACATGCAAAAATTATTATATTAAAAAAATAATAGTAGTAATAAAATACTATAGCCTATAAATAGTGGAATTACAAATTTTGGGTTGGGGAGATCTTTTTTTTTTTTTTTTCCTCCTGTTGGTTAAAGTTTTTGATATACTGTACATATATTTTTTTTTCATAGTTTGGCCAGGTGCAATTTATACTCCGGAGCAATTTATATCTGAAATTATCAACACATTATTACATAATTTTGCATGTAATTTTCACACTGACTCAAGATGGTGCTGAGCATGTTGTTAATACTATAGTTATCTGAATAACTGTTAATGTTACGTTAACACACCAGGCACATTCTCAGTTTGTTGTTCATGTATCTTGTAACAGCTGAATGTGTTACGTTAGCATACCGTACACCTATTCAGCCTGTTCTCTATTCTATTTTTATTTTAAATTGCCTTCAAGATTAAATGTGTGTTCTTTGGGACCCTGGTTCGAATCCCGTACCAGACCTTTCTGTGTGGAGTTTGCATGTCCTCCCCATGTCCGCATGGGTTTTCGCCGGGCACTCCGGTTTCCTCCCACCATCCAAACACATGCACTGATAGGTTAATTGGTTAATCTAAAATTGGCCATAGGTGTGAATGTGAGAGTGATTGTTTGTCTATGTATGTCAGCCCTGCGATGAACTGGCGTCTCATACAGTAGGGTGTACCCCGCCTTCGCCCATTGTAGCTGGATTAGGCCCCCAGTGACCCCTGCGACCCTAGTGAGGATAAAGCGGGTTCAGATAATGAATAAATGAATGAATGTGTGTTCTTTGTGTTGATTTCATCACAACAAATTCTCCCTAATAATGCAACTTGTACTCCAGTGCGACTTATATGTTTTTTTTCCCCTTCTTTATTATGCAGTTTTTGGCTAGTACGACTTATATTCTGGAGCGATCTATAGTCCGACTACAATCCTAGTGCAGGAAAAAGGCTGGTAGTTGATGTTTATGCAGTAATTATTTAACACACACTCAGAAGCTGTAAATGCTCATGGAAATGTCATCATTTATTGACAAGCTATGAAAAATGTCTTTTTTTTTTCAGTGAAAATGAGTGGGAAATTCATTTGCGTCCAATTTTCCTCCAGTTGAAGCTACCCCCCCCCCCACACACACATTGTTTTCACTGTTATTTCACGTCCATCAGTCTTTTAATTTTCTTCAACTCATTTATTCCTCTGAGTGTCAGTACCAGATGGTTTACGTTGACTTCACAAGTGCGTAGCTGTCAACTCTCAGATTGTTCCAGACACGAGAACTCATGACTTTTTAATATTATCGCCCTCTTCTTAGTCAATGATGACAATAACCTCTTCAGCTCAGGCTTCTAAATAATGCATCATTGTTGTGATGTTTCTTTTTTAAAATATGCCACTATGTAAAAAATCAATATGCAGCTACAAGAGGCAACCTCATAGACGCGTGCTCCTTCATTTCATTGGGTTCAGAATGTCCGCAAAAGCCATCTGGTTATCAAGTGGCTTCAATAAAACAGTGAACCAGAAGTGCGATTGTATTCCATCAAATAGCAGCACTCCCAAACCACTTTAGTTTTCTGTAAAGGCGTGAGATAGTTAATTTCGTCAGCAGGAGAATCTATTTTGTGGTATCACATAAATAAAAAAACTGAACCATTTTCTCCCCGTGTCTTGACTTCTCGCCACATATTTAGAAACTATTTTCAGGAATCTGTTGTCATCATGTGACTACAGCAGAAATGAGAAGTATGCAGAAGTTGAATGGAAGTTTAATTCAGATCAATGCTTTGTTTGCATGTTTACAGTTTGCGTCTTTCGCTGGTCACATTTATCCAAAAATAGCATCTGCTAACACTTATTTTCTGCTATTGTTTCCAAAAGGCCAAGGGTTCATTTCCAAGTATCTGTCTTTTCTTATTATCCTTTCATTTATTGTCCAGTCTATTTCTAAGCTGTCTAGAAAAAGGATAAATGTAAGAAAACTAAGGTCAAAAGTACAATTTATTTTCTAGTACTTGATATTATTCCTATGTCAAATCATGTTTTTGTCACATTTAAGCTGTCAAAGTATTATTATTATTATTATTATTAGCATTAGCATTGTCCTCTTCAGTATCTGTGAACACAATGACACCTTGTTGATTAAATCTCTTTTTATAGAATAGAGTAGAAGGTTTATTATCATTGTCCCTCAACAGACATGTTTTAGGCACAACAGAATTGCAGGGGGGCTACAACAAGGTGCTGGTCCAAATTGATTGATTTCACGTGACGTCACATTGCAGTGGTCGGCACGAGATTTTCAGATGGAGGGCAGGAAGTGAAGTAGCTTGACGAAAATGCCTATGATTTGTGTAGTTTACTGCTGCACAAATCATTGTAACTGAGAGAAGGAAAAGCGATTAAAGAAATTTTTTAGGAGTACCAAAGAAAACACAATAAAAATGCGTTGCATGCTTGTTGACATTAGTTGCTACTGCTAGCGGCGACTAATGTCAACAAACATCTTGACGTCACCTCTTTACAAATAAAACACTCACCCTGGCAAAGAAAAAACAATAATTATCACTGAGCCTTTTGGTACTGAGGTTGTGGATCCACCTGCTGAAAAAAAGCAGAGTGCCTCCAAACTTTTCTATGCTTTAAATTTGAATGGGAGTGAATGGAGCAAGTCAAGCTAAATTCTGATTCCATTTGACAAATGCTCTGAAATGAACTTATGATAGCGGTTAATAAGAAATATTTGATGTGGCATAGGTAGACCACCTGTTTTTGATCTGAAGCAAACATGACTTGGTAAGAGACTACAGTGATACTACAGTGATGTCACACTCCGCTCAGCTATGGAGTCTGTGGTGACTTCACATGCGCGCCACATGTGTAGTCCAAATTATTAACGGGTTTTACTCGTAAATGAATCAGCCGTTGATTAACAGAAGCAGTTGAAACACACATCAATAATTATCATTTATTATGAGGTACAACATGTGTGTGATTCAGGGCACATGACAAACCAGATACGATTTTAGCATTTTATTTCCCATTGAATACCATTCATTCATTTTCTGATCTCAGGTCCTGTGAGCCTCCTAGATGGGGCGGAGACTTAAGATCCCCATAATGCACTAGGGGAAACCTTGCAAATAAACAAATCAAATGCTACATAGGAAGAGGAGGAACAAAAAGAAGAGGATTATTATGGCTGTCAGGTTAGTCAATATTATCATCAAATAGTCTAACAATTTTACCGAACTTAATGAACTCAATCCCTGCTATCATGTCCCGAAGAGTGTGTATCAGTGTGTATTTGTGTGTGTCACTGTCTGGACTGGAGATTTGAGACAGTCATAACGTAGCCTGAAGACAAACGCTGCCACTGTGTCCCCAGCTGCCTTAGCGCTCTGTTAAGTGTGTGTAGTTTTTTCGTGGAGTGCTTCACCACTCACAGTGATGGACTATGTCATGGGATGGTGCACATTTATGTTAGCTAATGTGTGCTGTTTATGACACACCTGTCACAGTTACGCTGAGATCTACTTGTGTCTATTTGTATTCTGACGTCTGATGTCATAAGTGTCACATTAAGTGCAGGGCAGAACAGTCACAGGTGTCACTTGTGTGTCTGTGTTTGTAGAGTGATGCGTGTAAATGCATGTGTTAATGCTTTCTGATACGTTTTGCTTTTTATTCCTATTTATGTGCATCACATTTAAGATGTTGGGCTTTTATCATGTGAAACGATTACATATTGAATCCCACTTGTACTTTATATATAAACTAAATAAATTGTATTCTCATAATCATTACATGAGAAGAGGTAAAAAATATTTTATATTAAATATAATTTTATACTTTTTAAAATCTAATTTTATAATATTAATATATTAAATATTTTTTTAATAGGGCAGCTGTGGCTCAGTTGGTAGACCGGAAGGTTGGGGGTTCATGTCCCAGCTCTGGCAGTGTCTTGTCCTTGGGCAAGACACTGAGCCCTAAGTTGCTCCCAGTAGGGTCAGGTAGCGCCGGTGTATTGGCAGCAGTGTGTGTGTGTGTGTGTGTGAATGTGAGGTATTGTAAAGCGCTTTGGGCACCATTTGGTGTAAAAAAAAATGCCCTATATAAGTACAGTCCATTTACCTTTTTTTTTTTTTACCATTTTATTTCAACTTTATGGGCAACAGACCAGATCTGCTGTCAACATCTCTCACTGTAAGATCAATAAATGTACAAGGGGATGAAATGTATCTGTTGTAAAGTAGTCAATGCATCACATACATTATGTAGTATATGTTCTGATTTTTATATTGGCTAATTATTTGGTTAAATTTTCCTTAATTTTCATGTTGTACAACAAACACCTTCCAGTAAACACAGTCTGTACATACTTAATAGGAAACTTCAGCTTTATTCATGTAGCTCCATAGATAGTAAAATGCCTGCCTGCAGTATTTGGAAGTACTGCAGTGTGAGCAGCAAAGGTTCAATGATAGAAGGACCCTCTTGCCCCTCACATTTTCACTTCTCCCTAAACGCCAGGCTCTCAGAAAATACTCCAGCGGCTCACAGCTGCTCATTAAAACTTTTATTTTTGCCATTGTGCTGTTAACCTTGTGTGTACAATGGCTGCATATGTGACAATAAAACAACACAGAGGTCTTAAGCTCATTCATATCAGAGTCGTTTTGAAAACATAATAGTTTGCATGCTGCATTCAAATGCCATTTTAATTAAAACTAGTCCTCCAGAGGCTGGGCTCTCCAGTTCTTTTTCACCAGAGGCTGAGAGGCAGACTGTGAATCACACCATAATGCATTATGCTTCCAACAATGGCTTCACACAGCCGTCGCAAAACAAAGTAAACCACAGGAATGGGATGACACTGAAACTGTCACACACGGACTCTTATTGTGGGCTTTACAGGAAATGTTGACATTCATAGACTGGAAATGTTGATGGGAGATGAGTCCTATGATTTAATAATAGTTCTTGTCATGAGGGCAACAGTTGAACCGTGGCCAGTAGTGGTTAATTTCAGTGTCTTCAACAGGGATAATATAATGAAAGGGGTTATATTTACACTTTCTATTTTAAATGTAAAAGAAATTACCTAAACATGATTAGATTATTTTAGAATAAAGTTTTATGACATTCTGCCAAACACCCAAATGTCTTGGATTAGAGAAGGAATGAATTACAGCGGTCGACTGCATGTATGTGACCACTGGAGGAATTTGGTTTGCATTTGGTTTTGTGGGGTATGACTGTGGAATAGCATGGGGGAGAGGCTCAAACAGTGTCATAGTCTACGTCGGATTAAACAAAAAATATAAACCATATATCATTGCACAATCCGGGGATGAAATGGGTTTTCATATATAAGGTGCACTGGACTATAAGGCGCTTTAAGCGAAGTCAAGCCATGAGATAAAAAGTCAAAATTGTGAGATAAAAATCCAAAATTTTGAAATAAAAAGGCACAATTATGAGATAAAGAACTAAAATTATGAGATAAAAAAATCTAAATTATGAAACAAAAAGTAAAAATCATGAGATAAAAAGCCCAAATTTTTAAATAAAAAGACTAAATCATGAGATAAAAAAATCCAAATTATGAGATTACGAGAGACCCAGAAGTACCGGTTGTTCGACCTCAAGTCATTTTTCTACCGTGCAAAAACAGCTGGAAACAAAGCAATCAAGACATTTTTAAAATAGAACCAACACACAATGTATTCAATAACAATGGAGAACACAGTAATGACACCTTTAAAAACCATAACTTCATACTTCCTGAATATTTTGTAGAAAAGGTCAATAAAATACAAACAAAAATCTAAAGGTGTAGGTTGGTGTAGGCGTGGTGGTGTAGGTGTATTCAGTTGCCATGGAAACGGCACCATCATGTTTTCGTCGAGGCTAAATTTGTGGATTTGGTGTAAAGGTTGTCCACAGATCTGGGATCAGATTTTATAGGGTCTTTAAACGATTTGCAGTACGGCCCAGGGCTCCACCTTCCTGAGCTTTAGAGGCCGTTTGCAGCTCTGTGTCATTAACACTTGATTACCCTAATGTTCTGCTCAGGTGTTCCAGCCTATTCTCAGACAGATCGTTAACCAAAAGTGCAAGCACAAATCAAAGTGGCGCTCCATTTCTGGCCCTTCTTCCGCGTTGGCGACCGCTCAAATTCAGAATCCGTTTTCCAAATGTGCTGATGGTTGACAAACCACAGCCTGCTCCGACCACACAGTGCTTTTCCAAACTGCTGATTTCTCTGAACTCTACGTCGTCCCTCTGCTGCTCGTTTGCTGATCAGTCCACAGTTCACAGAATTGATCAGCCTGTCATGAATGGTATTTTACAGAAGTGGTTGAAGATCATAGTTTTACTGTCGGCTCTCCTCTGCTTTTGCTTCTTTCCTCTGTGCTGTGGTGAGAAGTGGGGGATGTTTATGAGACACACTAAAGTCAAGTGGTTAAAACATTTCACTGTATTATATATTTCATGACCAAAAATGTAGCTTTTTCTTCAAACTTGTTATAAGCCAGATAAAAAACATAAGAAATATAAAAAAACCAGCATTTTCAACAATTTAAAGGTTTGAAATGTTTTTTCCCTATATTTGTTTGTTCTTCTGTTATCTGTTTTAAGAAAGGTCCCATCCCTATCTGACTGTGTATATGCTGCTCATTGTATAATTAGTATTCAGTACTATGATGGGACCCTTATTACCTTTTCGCAGAGCTCTAATATACATATTAATTTTCTCTAATTCAATTTCATGATATAATTTCATTTTTCACTTAATCATTATATGAGTATCAGGTCAGTATAGGACTAATTAGAAAAGAGCTCAAACTAGAGCTGCATAATGTATTGTTTGAGCATCGACATCACAATGTCGCAGCTCCTGCAATTATTTTAATTTTATTTTTTGTTATTCATTATTTTCTTGTATATATATATATATACATATAATTTTTTCATTAATCAAGTAATAATTTTTTTCTTTGTTATTTATTGGTCTTATTTATTTTGTAGCTATTAATTTTATTTAATAATTTCAACCACAAGAAGGGTGATACTGAAACGCATGTTCTATGTCGACCACCGTTTGTGTCTGCACCACACAGCTGGTATATACTCCTGAGGATTTTTTCATATCGCGGGGGTTAACAAAAAAAAAAATCTCAATGTCAGTTTTTTTTGCTAATATCATGCAGCCCTAGCACCTAGCACCTAGAACCTTCTGCTCCTGTTTCAGGCTGAAGCAGTGGGACAGACACTTCCACCCACCACCTTCAGCTACAGCCACACCCACTCCATCCTGTACGCACTGGGGGTCGGCATGTCCACCAAGGACCCGGACCATCTTAGGTGTGTTTTCTTTGCCGCTGACGTGGCCTCAAAGGCTCTGAAAAATCATCTTGTGTGAAATTGAACTGAAAGAAATGATACTCGCTGTATTTTTTCCTTGACCTGCACCGACGGGGATAAAACTGTCCAGGCTTCAAACACAAGTCTGTGTAGCCATCTGTGCTGCTATTTTTATTATTGGACTTCATCTGTAAAGCCTTCCTATGAATGTGTGATGTTTTTGTTTCACACTCCAGTTAACACGGGGGTCTCAAACATGCGGCCCGGGGGCCAAATGCGCCCCGCCAAAGTTTCAGATCTGGCCCTGGGATGAATTTGCAAAGTGCAAAAATTGCAGTCAAGGCTGTTGAAGTCATTTTAGTTCATGTTTCACAAACAGACCAATAAGATCTACAGTGAAATAGTAGGGAAACAAACAACCTACAAAAATAGAATGACTCCATATTTTCTTCCCATTATGCTAGTAAATGGATATTTTGTCTTTTTTTAGTACAAGAAATAACATTAAATTATGAAATTATTTACATTTACAAACTATCCTGTGACATTAAAATGTGAATAACCTGAACAAATGTGAACAATCTGAAATGTTGAAAGAAAGTTAAGCACAATTTGAACTATTTTCTTTGTTTCATATTTTTTTTAGATCAGATCCATAATGCACATACGCAAGTGATAAGTTCACATCTTTTTCTTTGTTTGTTTGGATAGTTTATAAAAGTAATTATTTTCATAATTTTATAAAAAAAAAAATTTTTTGTAGTAAAAAAAGGACACAAATTTTGAGTTGTCATTTATAGATGTTATTATTTTACTGGAGATCAAATCCAGCCGATTGTGGCCCCTGAAAGAAAATGAGTTTGAGACCCCTGAGTTAATGGAACATTTTCGTGTAGGTTTCTGTATGAAGGTCATCCAGACTTCGCCTGCCTCCCCACCTTCGGGGTCATCCCCTCCCAGGCGGCCATGATGGATGGTGGGCTCGGCGCCGTCCCTGGACTCAACATAGACTTTACACAGGTCTGTAATAACATTTGCATGTGTTTGTGTCTAACATATTTCTATACATATACGGCTTATTTCACACGTTGTACCATGTAAGAGCTGTTGAAATGTTTAATCTTAGGTCTTGCATGGAGAGCAGTATCTGGAGCTTTACAAACCTCTGCCCACCTCAGGTATTCAACTCTGCACTTCTACAATAACAACACAAAGGTCATTTCATGTTCCATCTGATGACCCTCTCAGAAAATTCACCAAAAATTCACATAGGTTCTTCTTATGGACTTATGAAATAATACCAAGTTTTAAACCAATATCCCTAGTACTTTTGAAGTAAAGGCTTTCCAAAATTTTGGGGTATTTTTTATTATTTTGATCAAGTTGTTTCATCCAAATTTGAGCTTCCTCTGCTCCTGTATCCTGGTGCTGGTCTCCCTGGTTAAATTTCCCCCTAGAATCAGAATCTCAAAGAGAGGTATCGGGACTAGTCACAAAAAAGTTTAAAGCTTCAGTTCCTTAAACTTTATGATCTGTGGTATTGAAAAAGTATCACTATTTTTGTGATTTTTGGCTTTCTGGCCAATTTTGGAGCCATATTGAGGAGCAACCAAGGTAGATAGAGCTATTCTGAGCATAGATTATGATTCTTATATGCAAGTTAAATGATAGAAGAGCAGTGGAAGCTTAAAGTTGGATGAAACTGAACTTTGTCAAAAATAATAATAATAAAAATAAATAAATAAATAAAATTCGGAAGGCCTTTACTTCAAAACTATTAGGGATATCAGTCTAAAACTTGGTATTATTTCATAAATCTATAAGAGGAACCTTTACGAATTTTTTGAGAATTTTCTGAGAGGGTGACTCTGGAAATTTCTGTTTCTCTGGATGTTTTGACATGGAATTACCCACATGCATAAATACATCTAGACGTAGAACATAATAGCAGCTATAAGAGATTTTTGAACTTCACTTGTTTGTTCTTATGAGACTGACTTCACTGTGACTAGTACGAGTTCATTAATCACTGAACAATTAAATTAGTATCCATCCAGTATCTTTGTTGAGCCTAAAAGAGCAAAATTGCTGAATTTGTTCCATTTACCCCTTCGTAAAAAGAATCTCATAAAACAATTGGAAGACATTACTACACAGGACTGAGTTTGTCCTCTATTTTAATCCCTCTTATATATCATTAATACATTTGACAAACGCAACTAAGCACTTTTTTAAATAAGATGGGATTGCACAATCCTGGGTAAAGTCTAAATGGTCATTTTGATAATATTTATTATTGTATAATATTTATTTATTGTTATTTTAAGGTATTACAACAATATGTAAAAATCAGCATAAAAAGACATTCTGTTTTGGGCTTCTTTAAAAAAACCTTCCTCATGTTCTGGCTTTTTCCAACAGTGACATAATACATGGATAAAAGTATTAGGATACGCCTCATATTCAGTTTATAAAACTAGTCGTTACTATGGATTTGAAATTTTAACATGATGAAAATATTAATATCAAGTGTTGATGAGTAGCATAAAAAATTATATATATATATATATATGTGTGTGTGTGTGTGTGTGTGTGTGTGTGTGTGTGTGTGTGTGTAAAAGTGGATTTTTCCTCCTGAGTGAGAATTGAAGAATCCAGATGCTTGGTTGTTTTCATAAATGGTTAGTTTCCATCTGGAGGTGCTGACAATTATGATAATGCAAAGGTCAGTATTAAGTCAAATTAAAATAGATTTAAATAGCTACACATTTTTTAGGTGTTTTACATAAAATAGAACAAAATTAATTAAATTAGTCTTAATGGTCCATTATGGAGAAAGACCTGAAAGAGAATATTTAAAGACAATTACACAGTAACATTGGAAAAATTGCTTCACTGTAAACTTATTCACTACGTAGATGTACACAACAGCAATTAGTTATCCTTTTTTCTTTTTACTTAATGTAGTAGGTGAAAACTGTCTTCACCTCATTTGTGTAAATAGTTTTTATTAAAACATCTGGTTTGTGTTAATGTTACCTTGCTGTTCTGTTTTTTTTTAAGGCAAAATAAGTTGTATTTGTCATGTCACATGCAAAATAAAGCAATCATTTTGGTCCATTTGAAGAATGTGCAAGTGTAAAATATATTGACCCTAAACTAGTTTGTGATTATAATAATAATAATGGATTAGATTTATATAATTTATAGGAGGGGGGGGGGTCTACCTTGGCGGAGGTCTGCATTCTCAGAGTGCTTTTCTAGTTGTCTTTGTTTTGGTGCCAAAAAATACCACTAAATTAGGAAAATATTTCCATTTACAAACTATCTTGTAACAATACAATGTGAAAAACCTAAACAAATATGAAGAACCTCAAATGTCTGAAGAAAATTAAGCACAATTTTAACCATTTTCTGCTTCTGTTACTGTTTAGTGTCTTTGTAAATCTGATCCATAATACACATGTAGAAAAAAACATGAGGCATCATGTTGTTAAAATCACATTTATTTTTCTCAAGTAATTTCAGTTTTTTCAGGTTATACATATCATTTTAGTTTCGATGGTTTATAAAAGTATATATTTTCCTAATTTAATTGTTTTTTTTGTTTGGGTTAGGTTTATGTTTTCTATTATTATTTTACTGGTTTGGTCCACTGGAAATCAAATCAGGTTAAATGTGGCCCCTGAAAAAAAAGTTTTTGGTTACATTATATTATTTTTATGTTGTTAAATGTACAGCTTTTTTGTTTTTGTTGTTTTAATTTTTAATGTGTATAGCCAAATAAAGTTTATTCATAAATGTGTTCCAGGTGACCTTAGATCTGAGGCGACCGTAGCAGATGTGTTGGACAAAGGATCTGGAGCTGTGATCCTTTTGGACGGTGAGGCCAGTGCACCATTTTTACCACACACTGTATTCACTCCGTATCCATTTGTTTTCATCACTTTAATGCGTTGTTTCCCGAAAATGTACCTCATAGGCTGAATTAATGAAAGTTAATTTACAGTCTGTGTCTGCAGGGATTGATATAATGGACTGAAAATGGTTCATATTTCTGTTTGACAATTCCATAGAGATGGATGATATTAGAAGCACTCTGATCTATAATTAATCCAACTTAAAACAAATAACATGGGACCTGACGCTCCCGCAGGATCCACACAGTGAGAGTGTAGTCAGCTTCTGTTATCCTCCTGGCCTGAGAGAAAAGTTATTTCTAGGCAGCTCATGAAGTCTTTATTCACGGTCTTTCCCGATTTTACGCCTTTAACCCTTTGGTGCATGAATTACGAGAACCTTAGTCAAGACTTCTTTCCTCTGTGTTTTTTTTTTTTATTCTTTAGGCATGAAAAACACAATGTGATTCCTAGAATTTACAAAGAAATGCATTTAAAACCCAACATCAGAAAATTAATTTTAAAAAGTAAAAAAAATAATTCAGCTAATTTGATGTTTTCTCACATTTTAACAATTTCTAATACTAGTTATTTAGTGATTACTTCATAAAGATAATATGCAAAAATAATTATTTTATCCGTCAAGAACAGCAAAGTTACAGTAATGGTATGAATTGTAATTGGATGATGCATTAACCCACTAAACTGGAATAACTCTCCACTGTAGGGTTAATATTTAATGTTACAGAACATAAAGATCAAAGGTCAAAAGGGACCAATCTGACAAATCATTTTTCTTTTGCAACAACTCTTGCCAATTATGCCAGAACTACACACAGATTTGGAATAAATGATGAAGCAATGACATTTTACCTGCAGCCAATAGGGTCAAAGGTCATCTTCACATTAGCATTACAGAATGGTATTAAACCATATTTGTTCACATTTTTCTACTCTTATGTGTAGCTTCTTTGTGCTAAAAAATGTGCTGTAAATTGAGAATGCCACTTAAGCAGGTGTATGATGTTATTACTCTCGCCCAACATTGAAATTATTGTAATCACCGTGTGTGTGTGTGTGTGTGTGTGTGTGTGTGTGTGTGTGTGTGTGTGTCTGCAGAGACTATATCTCAATGAATACTTGAGATATCACCATGAAATTACATGGGCATATACATATAGCTAATGCACATCAGATGGAATGATCCTTTTGAGTAAAGGTCAAAGGTCACAATTAACTAAATGTTCAAAATCACATTATCGGTCACAGAACCTTCATATTGGTACCAAACTATGTGGAATGAAGACAAGATTTCTTATAATGATTAATTAAGTTATCACCTACGACCAATAGTTTTCAAGATCTCTGAAGGTCAAAGGTGACAAGCATAGACATAACTTAAACAATACTGGATATATTATCATAATATTACATGCAGTGATGTATATTGCAAAAGGTCAATGTCGCAATTAGCAGAAAGGTCAAAATCGCATTATTGGCTTTAATTCAAGACTGGGTTGTCATAGAAACTTGAGATTGGCACAAAATAAAAGCAAGATTAGGCATTCTCTGAATACTTGTTGATGCTGTTTTGTTGTTGTTGCATGGTTTCATCACGAGTATTGTTCGACTTAAACAAATGAGTCAATATGTGCTGCATCTTTTGAGTTTTCCACTCTGAAATGCTCACGTCCTGCTTTAATGAGACACAGTGTTGGGTAGAGAATTGACATAACTGTTGAATCTAGAATTAACAGTAGTACTGTTTTGCAATGTGTCCTGATATGTGATAAATGACACCTATTCAAGTTCTGCAATGCTCTCCAGTCAGTCCAAATCAAAAGACAAAATATAACCATAAGATCAAACTGGTGTTAACTGGTGTTATTTCTTTGTTTTATGGTGTTATTTAATGTTATAATGGAAAAATGGAGGTAGAGCAGTGGAAATGCATCATATTTCATGATCTGACAGAATCTGCTTAGTTCTTGGTTATGAGCTGTCAATCGGGTCCTTTCTTGAAAACGCCAGTGTTTAGCCAATCTACGCGTCTACAGCATGAAAACACAGGCACAGAGTAAACATGGAAGTCTTGTTTCCTCTCAGACCATTACAATTTCAACATGCTTTAGAATTACATTATGTTTACTGTGTGTTTAATTACAATGTTCTTTCATATATCACTAATAATAGCAGTAAGTCCTCAGTTTCCTGCCGGTATCAACAATCTTATCAAATGTAATTAAAGTCCTATTTATAAAGCGCTTTTCATTCAATGGAGTCTCCCAAGTTTTACAGAAAATGAAGGTCCTACACTAAATAAATTGAATTAAATAAATTAAAATGCTACATGTAAAACAGAACGTCATGGCTTTATGAAGGAGCTTTTGCCCCTGAACACTTTAGAGAGTGTAGTGTGTTTTAAATAATACCTTACAGATCTGCAAGCACATTGGAGTTTTTACAAGAAGTGATATAATCCGCTAATGTCAGGTGAAATAATTAAAATGGATTTGATTTAGATAAAAACTATTTTTTTCACAGATTTACCCAAAAGATAAAAAGGCTGATGATTCACTTGATCTGAAGTAAAAGCAGATAAGTAGAAATAGGAGGATTGTTTGTCTTTTAAAGCAGATAATAGAAATATAATTATATCCTCAAACAGAGTTTCAGTTATATTATGTTTTTGGTCAAACTGCTGCTGTCATGGGATGTCCTTCATGTGAATGTGATGACTTGAAAAAAAATTTGGTTTAGAAATTCCATGTTTTCCATATCGATGAATATCACAGAGAGGAAGAACTGATTCGATTTTGGACGATTTACCATTTGTAGATTGGCCACAAGGGGAACTCAAAAGTTTAAAATCACTAAACACTCTTTTCTGCATGTCTGTGGAAGTATTTGTCTGTTTGACTTTAAATCAAGTGTAAATGAAAGGACATAACCTGGGGATGAAAGGTTATGACGTATGTAAACATATTGGGGCTGTTCAGGGATACATCCTTGATAGGACTGCACAATATTAGAAAAAACTGACATTGAGATTTATTTTTTTTTAACCCTGCGATATAGATTTTGCGATATTAAAAAAAAAATACTTAGGAATAAATAACAGTTGTTTGGTGCAAACAGTCGAAGAGCTTAGTGGTCGACACTGAACATAGGTTTCAGTATCATCCTTCTTTTAGCCAAAATAATTAAATAAATTAATAATTAAAAATACAGAAATAAAAATAAAACGCTAAAATGAATAGACAAATAATAAATAATTTTAAAAAATAGATAAATGAATGGGCAAAAAATACAAATAAAAAGCAAAAAATAATAAAATATAAAATATTAATTGCAGGACACGTACATTGTGATGTCAATGCAGCTCTAATTCTTTGCCAACGCTTCCGATGGCATAAGCCTTGTTTTGAAAGTCTTACGTTATTGTCTTCCTGAGATGATATTTTGAAGTAAACGGTGTGTTTATCCTCATCCTCACAGTTAACACCTACAGCGGGAAAGAGCTCGTCTGTTACAACCAGTGGTCGGTGTTTGTGGTCGGAGCCGGAGGTTTTGGAGGGAAGAGAAACTCCGACAAAGCCAAAGTACGTGTTGTGTTTTTTAAGTTACTGAACTAAACCAAACAGAAAAGCATCATGTATGATTTATGTTGTGGCTATTATTTGATTAGTTGTATTTGTGCTTTATTTCCTCCAGCCTCTTTTGCCTCCACCTAAACGGGCTCCAGATGCTGTGATGATTGATTCGACCACAAGAGACCAAGTGAGTGTGTTTTTCACGTGGGTTTTTCCAGCAGAATAAATCAGACGCATTGATAACATGTAGGCGCAAATGTTGTGGCATTGCAACATTTATCAAACATAGTTTTGCACATCGGTATGCTGCTAAAGCGGAACGCTGACTGTATGATACAGCAGAAAGTAAAAGGAAAGGAGGGAAAAAGCTCAGTCCCTTGAGTGATTAAAATGACTGCAACTGTATCACTTCAAAGACATTCTTATTTTAGGTGTCTGTTGTATTGCCTTCATAATAATTTAATTTCATTCCATATCTATGTTGGGAAAGTTCAGTCGTTCATGAATTAGATATAGATCTAAACAATGTGTGCTTTCCCTGCGGCTACAGGCTGCCTTGTATCGTCTGAGTGGAGACTGGAACCCTCTTCATATAGACCCCAGCTTCGCTGCCATGGGGGGTATGGATGCTTATTCACCTCCAATGTCTTTTATTTTAGGTCAAATTAAGTGTTTTGATGTAATTTCTTCAAACTTTCTCTACTTACAAATGCTCTGTGCTCAGGGTTCAAGGCTCCCATCCTGCACGGCCTCTGTTCCTTTGGCTTCGCTGCCAGACACGTCCTCAAGCAGTACGCCGACAATGACCCGTCCAGGTTTAAGGCCATCAAGGTGGGCTTTACCTGTTACCTGGGAAACAACCACTGCTTTCCCTCCCCTGTCAAGTTCTTTCATACAGTCTGTCATGTGCTCCATAACACACACCAGAAGAAACTCTTTTTTTTGGGGGGGGGGGGGTAATTTTATTTCAAACAAAACAAGGTGGCAGTTAAATGAACAGAAACTATCTTCAAGTACATGCAAGTCTGATTTGTGCACAGTTGAAAAGGAAGAGGAGGAGGAAGTACAGACTTATTTAATCCTACCCCTCAAGTGCTTCTACACATTTATCACTACCTTAACATAAAGAGCAAACAACACATTTTCCAGAATTTTTGCATTGAATTACATAATGCGTTATGCAGTAATTGAATTATGCACAACAAAATGATCATAGCATTACAGCCATACAAACAGGCTCAACAATTCAAGTCATTTCAACACACACACACACACACACACACACACGCACACACACACACACACAGAGAGAGACACCCATACACACAGAGACACACATACACAGACACACACACACACACACACACACACAGACAGACACACAGAGACACACATACAATAAGTCTTTACTGCTGAAACTAATATTTCTCCAGGGTGGGATGAATAAACTATACTATACTATACTATACTATACTATACTATACTATACTATACTATACTATACTATTAAATATACCACATATTACAAAAATAATCTTATATATTCAGTTTTGTTCTGTTTGTTTATAAGGAACCTGAATACCTTCAGTTTAAAGGTGGAATGTGTGAAATGATGGCGTCACTAATGAGCTCATGTGAAGTCAGTCTTTGGGTTGTGCTGGGAGCTGGTTGTTTTTCCACGTTAGTCGACTTGCATTTTCAAGTGAATAGCTCTTAATGTTGCTGCTTTATAAAAACAGGGAAGATCTGTGTAAGGCCTTCGGAGGAAAACCCTTGGAATTCGGTTGAAAATCCAATTTGTCAGCTGTGTAGATATTCTATAAGCACAGGCCGTTACGAGTTTAGGGAAGTGTGATAAAACAGATTAGCTTTTTCTGTACATTAACTTTTTCTCTGATTTCATCGGACTATAATGACTTGGTAATCTGTTTGTACGGCAGATGTCACCAGCCCTGGGAGCTACTGCCCTGCAGGTTTGAAATGTTTCCCTCTTCCAGCACGTTATCAGGTTCTGCAGAGATGGATGACAGGCGCATCATTTGAATCAGATGTGTTGGAAGAGGGATACTTTTAAAACATAAAAAACAGGATAGTAGTTTCAGAGGAGCAGGATGGGTGACCTCTGTTCTACAGTATCCATTTCTATGTACTGTATTTTCTGGACTATACAGTAGGGCTGGGGTCTCAAACACGGGGCCCGAGGGCCAAACGCAGCCTGCCAAAGGTTCCAATGAGGCCCGGTTATAGTGCAAAAAATAACATTAAATTCAGAAAATATTTATACATATGAACTATCCTGTAAGTATAACATTTGAAAAACCTGAACAAATATGAATAACCTGAAATTTCTAAAGAAAATTAAGCACAATTTTAACTATTTAGTGTCTTTGTCTTTCTGATCCATAACGGACGTGTGTAAATGATTAACTGAGGCCTAATATTGTTAGAGTTGCACATATTTTTCTTGACATATTTCAGTTGTTTCAAGTTATTCACACCTTTCTTGTTGGATAGTAAGTGTTTTCATGAGGTAATTGGGTTTGTTTGCACTAAAACAAAGACAAACATTTGGAATTGTCATTTTTTTTTCTCAGTTATTATGCTGTTATTTTACTGGTCTGGCCCACTTGAAATTAAATTGGATTAAATGTGGAAAGTCATGAGTTTGAGACCCCTGCAGTAGGGGATTCCCACCAACGTGACCCCTCCTGGCGTGTTCGCCATAGTGACGGTCTACCCTCCCTCTCCTCGCATGTAGTCAGCCGTGAAAATTCCTAATTTACTTGTAAATTATTCTTAGATCAGTTCTGATGTAACTGTGTTTAGTCAAATATTAGTTCAGGTTTTTTTTTAGTTTTTTTTTTTTTTTTTACAAATTTAGCTTAAAATTTCACAGCATAATTTCTACTCAGGTGGATCTGTGAAATACAAAAAATAATTGTAAATATATTGATCATTTTATTTCAGGTTCCACATACAGATCAAAATGGGTTGGATAAAATACTATGATAATAACCTATAAATACTCCACATTTTGCTCTTTGTGAATTTAAGCATTTTCACGTTATTTTACTGTATTTACAATAAAATAATAATTTCACAAAATGTGAATAACATGAACAAATATGAACTTTTTGAAATGTCTGAAGTGTAAGTTTGACAATGTTCTGCCTGTTATTAAATGTGTTTGTGTTTTTAAATTTAAATAATCTCTATATTGTAAATGATAAACTGACACATGATCTTAAAATTTCATTTAGTTTTCTTAAGAAGTGTCAGTTTATTCATGTTTAAATTTATTCATTGTTTTAAAGGGTAGTTGGTAGATGTGAACTATTTTCTTTGCTCTAAAACATAGAGGAAAAATTGGCCTTGACATTATTTATATATTATGTTATTATTTTAGTGGTGCGGCCCACTTCAGATTAAATTTGGTTTAATGTGTCCACTGAGTAGCTACAGCGCCACCTTCTGACCTCACCACCCAGTGTGTGGTTCCTCTGATCCAAATCAATTCATGGGAAATGTAATTTGCATGTGTTTGTGCAAGTTCTCAAACTTTTTTTTTTTTTTTTTTTTTGTGGTCAAAAACACGTCTTCTGACAGATTCCCTCCAGCGCTTTCCATCAAAGTTATTCACTTTCCTCTACCAAGATTCTCAGCATCTCATTTCCTGTCAAACTATTTCTTCTTCATTTCTGTCACAATGTTGTGTTGAATTCAGCTACAAACACTGATATGAGCGAGCCTCACAGAAAGAAGTAATTTAAGATAACAATACAGAGCTGTTCCTGCATGATGCCTGCTGATGAGCACCACTGGAAGCTTTTATTTTCGCTTCATAAACACCTGCAGACTACAATATCACAGTGCAGATGGCGCCCTCTTAGTTAAATAATGCATCAGGTTGACAGTGATGCCAACTGTTAGGGAGTCTTTTAACTCCATGATCATCTTGAATCTCTGTGTGTCCTGTTCAGGTTCGCTTCGTGAAGCCAGTGATGCCAGGTCAGTCGCTCCAGACCGAGATGTGGAAGGAAGGCAACAGGATTTACATCCAGTGTAAAGTTAGTATTTGGAGACTTTACTTATTTATATTGAACGTGTTGGAAGAACTGAACTGATGAACCGATGCAGAAATACACAAATAGAAGCAACACATTCAGTTGGTATACATGCTGTAAAAGGAAGGTTATAATTCTATATGTAGTTATAGTCACTGTAATACATGATTATGAATAGATTTACACGTCTGTACCCACATGTACCTCAAAATCTAAACACATTTTATTTATGTAAAACCAAATGTTAACTTGTCATACTTTACATTTAGAGCTGAACCACAGTCTTAATAAACACAATCACAGAAACTCTCCTCTCCTCTCCTCTCCTCTCCTCTCCTCTCCTCTCCTCTCCTCTCCTCTCCTCTCCTCTCCTCTCCTCTCCTCTCCTCTCCTCTCCTCTCCTCTCCTCTCCTCTCCTCTCCTCTCCTCTCCTCTCCTCTCCTCTCCTCTCCTCTCCTCTCCTCTCCTCTCCTCTCCTCTCCTCTCCTCTCCTCTCCTCTCCTCTCCTCTCCTCTCCTCTCCCACATAGATAATGTCCCAGGTTTACACACAAATTACTGGACCAATTTCTATGACATTTTCAGTAAAGGTGTGAGGTGGTCTACAATAGATCCCCTTGAATTTTGGTGAATGTAGGTCAAAGGTCAAGGTCGCAGTCACCAAAAATGTATTTTCACAATGATAAAAGATAGAGCAGATTGAGTAAAATGTGTGCAAGGAGGCGGGGTTTGTTGTTCCGGGCACCACTTGTTTTTTTGTTTTTTTTTTACTTCAGGAATGTGATGCAAGATCTGGAGTTGCTCTGATCCAGTAATTTGTCCAAAGTCACTTCTCATCTTATTAATTTTTCTGTTTTCAACACGTCATCTGTGAGGGTGAAACGTTCACTTACTGCCTAATTTGTCTGACCTGACAGGTGCCACTGTAGAGAGCACTTTACCTGTCAGTGATCAGACTGTTGGTGCTGACTGATGCACATATGCGTAAACACACATACACATAAAACCTCCAAAGAAAATGATGAAAAGCAATTATTTTAAGCCATGTGTAATGTTGCTCACCCTTTGAGCTCCACACTCATGCTTTTCTATAAACAGAAATGCAAACGCTTTTTCTCCCACATTTGAACAATTGAATGAAATAATTTCACTAAACAGAACTGAGGGTCAGTGACTCCACCTTTTGATGCTGTTGTTTGTGTTCTGTTATTTGTTGTCTTTGATCCAGGTGAAGGAGACAGACGCTGTTGTGTTGTCTGGGGCCTATGTGGATTTACATGGAGCGTCGGAGGCTTCGCCAGAAAATCTGACTCAAGTACGTCAGTCTGGATTCTGACGCAGATCCTCTTTCTGTTACTCTGATCAAAGCACCGAAAATCCCTCCTCTCTCTCTCACTTTTACTCCTCAGATCATTTTTGGCATTAAAAGCAGAAAATTAATTTGTATTTTTGACAACGCCGACGCTGACTTGGACGCACATTTTTGACTTTGCAGGGCAGCGGACTTCAGAGCGAGCTGGTGTTCGCAGAGATCGGCCGTCGCATCAAAGACTTGGGTTCAGAGCTGGTCAAGAAGGTCAATGCCGTGTTCAGCTGGGAGATCACTAAAGATGGACAGAATTTGGCTCAGTGGAGTAAGTCTGCTGAATATAATCCACACACACATTAAATACACACTTGAAGTCTGGATACGTGGACAGAAGACCAAAGAGTTTCTTTATACTGTGGCCAGAATACGTTTACATTTAGATTATGTGACAGCGGAGTCACGAGAGTTGATATTGTCTTTTCAGTTTACATAAAATTTTCAGTTTTAGTTTAAAGGAGTGATATTTAATTTAAAAAAAAAAATGGAACTATGCATTTTAAAAAATCTCCCTGTGGACTACATAAACTAAATGCTCTGCTTGGATCTGAATTCTTCATTAATTCAACTCCACAGTCCATCTTTAATCCTATTTCGGAGTAATGACACCAGTGAGATGGTTTTGGAATGGAATGTAATGGCCTTTATTGTCATTATACAGGATGTACGAGATTGGAGAGCTTCTTCTTTCAGTGCAATAGTAAAAAAAAAAAAAAAATAGTATAAATAAAAAGAATTTAAAAAGTTGCAGTGAAGCTTAAAATATTCAAGATATACTCCAAATGAACATAAAATTATATATATATATATTTGCTAAATAAATATGAAGTAGCATCAAGTACAGTGGAAATTGCACGTTTTTCATTATGTTATGGATCGGGCTTGTTGTATGTCAGAATTAAAGGTGGTGATGGCTCTTGCGAAGAAGCTGTTTCTTAGTCTGTTTGCTTTGATGCAGCTGTAGCATCTGCCAGAGGGCAGCAGGTCAAACAGCAGGTCAAACAGCTGGGCACCGGGGTGTAAACTGTCCTTGATGATGTTCCGAGCTGTGCTGAGGGTAGAGTAGATGAGCGCTGGCCCTTTAAATGCACATGAGCCACTGTGTGTTTATATGGTGTGTGTGCGTGTGTTATATATTCAAAGTTTCAACGTTATGCTTCTTGATGCAAATGGTTCATGAATGTAGCAGCAACTGGACCAAAAAGTCATGTTCTATTTTAAAACGGACCGGTTTTTTTTTTTCACCTTTTCAATTTTGGTTCATTGTCGACTTAAATTTAATTTCAAACGGCATTAAAAAAGTCTTAAAAAGTCTTGAATTTAACTTTCCCTGAGCTGTAGGAACCCTGTCAAATGAAAAACATAAGACTGTGCAGATCATGTAAATATTTGCCTTGCCTTTATTTCATTGTTTCCTTTCTCCTTTATTATGACTCCACTCTTCTTATTTGCACTCCCTGACTTTTTGATTGTGGTTTTGACACAAATGTGGCTGGGGTGGGGGTTCCTTTGATGGATTATTATTGGATTAGTTTTGCTTGATGGACAGCTAAGGAGGCGTATGAAGCGGCTCTGGCCACAGCAGCTACTCTGCTTCTGATTACGTACACTTACTTAGCTGTCTGTCAAATATAAATAAACCAATAAGAATCCACCAAAGGAAATCCCGCCCCCACCAGCCACGTTTGGGTCAAAATATGAGTGTTACATATTTATTTATTTTACATGGCAAATACAGGTCCTCTGGATCTATTTTTGTTCTTTCTCTGACTTGAATGACAATAAACCTTCCTTGAATCCTTGAAAACTACAATCAAAAAGTCAGGGAGTGCAAACGAGAAGGCTGGAGTCGTAATGAAGGAAAACGGCAAGAACCAAAGATGCAAAGGCAAATATTTTACACAATCTGCACATTTTTTTCCCATTGCAGTTTTATATTTTGCATTTGAATTATTATTATTCTTTTGCTTGATTTTTTTTTTCTTTGGTATTTTGAATTGATATTTTTTTCTTGCACTTTTAAAGATTTTCTTTGAACTTATTGACACACGATAGATTAGAATCATTGGATTGACCGAGAGCACTGATGAATGACAGTTTGATGGTTGACACAGGTTAGAATAGAAACTTGTCAACACTAACTTCACAGGTAACAAGATGCTGAGCTGACACATACTGTACGTCCAAGCTCTGAGAGGATTATTTACAGTCGACTGGAGAGTTTATCTGCCCCAGAATGTCCTTCTCAGTCACCTGACCTAGTTTCTACTCGACTGTTTCAGGATGAATTGGAATAAAAAGTCTGAAGGAAATAAATCTGGCAACTTCTCCAGGAACCCTGACGATGTATTTAGGCTGAAAGTTTAGAGAAAATGGTTGAAGTGTAAAACTATAAGAACTGCTAAGGGAACATTTGGGATGGAAAATGTTGTTTGGTTAAAGTAAATCTTTATATGGTTAATTTAGTTTGTTAAATACAAAGTCCTTCACTTACCGTGTGCATTTGTCTAGTTTTTAGTGTAAATATCTCATCACACTTACAATAAAAATCACCTAAATAGGAACTGTTCACATATAAGAAGTTAATTTTAGACAATAAAACCGGATTTATAAGAAATCTAGATAATAAGATAATTATCTACATTTATCTATTTATTATCTAGATAAGATAATTTTAATTTGTTCCATTGGCAGATTATTATTTTAATTTTATTATTAATATTATGGAGGGGGGGGTTGCTTTCTTTTTTTCTTTCATAATTCAATAAAATTTTTTGGTCTGAATTTTTTGTGGTGCAATTTAATTTTCTTATTTTTTTTACATAATTCATTTGTGGAATTTGCTGAATTTTTGTGTATAATTCAAGCAAAAGTTATATTTGCTTAATTCAATTAAATTTTTGGGGGGAAATTATTTTTTTTTTTGGTGGATTTCAAACAAAACTTTTGTTTTTGCTTAATTCAAGATTTTTTTTCGATAACTCGAGGCAATTTCTTTGTAACCCAGCCCCTTTTTAAAAAATTTTTTGTCTTGCATAATTCACTAAAAAAAATGGTGGTTTTTTTTTTGTGTGGGATTCAAGCAAAATATATTTTTTTGCTTAATTTTTTGCATCGTTAAATTCCTCTCTCTTTTTTTTTGGTAGAATCTTTGTGTAATTCAAGCAAAAACTTGCATTTTATTCAAATTTCAACTTCTTTTTCTTCCTTGGTTTTCATTCCTTTCCTAAAAATACCCTGAAAGACAGTGAGACATAGAGAAAGAGCTGTTAGTAGTGTTGGTAGTTAACTGAAATAACCCTCCTCCTGCGGTGGCCTCTGGGGAGATACTTTCACAGTTAAAACATCAGTCTGATGACATTTCTCGCATTGACACTCTCCAATGAAACAAAGGCTGAAATACCAGCAGGAGCTGCGAAGCTGACAAATTAATTTGACCCTGATGGGCATTTTGCTAATAAGCTGTCAAATTAAACATGAAAAGCTCAGACAGGGCCAGTGTTTATGAGTCAGTAATAAACCCGAACGTGAGTGGAGCAGCTGAAGCAGACGAAGGCAGCCGAGCAGAGAAAACACAAGCTTTGTCAAGTGTTTCTGATTTATTCCATCTTCTTGTTCTGTCTCTGTTCTGCAGCCATTGATCTGAAAAACGGTAGCGGCGCTTTGCATAAAGGACCCTACAGCGGAAAGGCGGACGTGACCTTCACAGTGTCTGATGACGTCTTCATAGACGTGGTTCAAGGGAAAATCAACCCTCAGCAGGTGAGAGACGCATACCTGGGTAACTAAGTAAAAATACTTCCTTTACTTAAGTACAGTTTTGAAGTATCTGTACTTTGTTACTTTAATATCTGTACTTTACTGTGTTATATTTATTTTATTAATGATCTGGTGGGGACTATGGGTTGTATAGTATAGGTCAAATAAGCCGAGGATTCTGCCTATTCCTTTTGCAGTTACAGAATGAGTTATATAAAAAAAAATAAAAATTATAATAATTGTTGTTACTATTATTAGAGATGTATGAATATATATTGTATATATAAAGTGATCACAGTGAAGCAACTTACATTCAGACACACAGAGGTGACATAGCAGGGGAAGGGTCAACCCACCACAGAAGTAGACCCAACCCTTCAGGATCTGACCAAGGGACAGATAACATGTTTAAGAAGGAGGGGTCGACAGAAAGGTGTTATAAATAAATATATAAACTGTGTCAACTGTGTGTGTTTGTATGTGCAGAGCTCTATGAAAGTTACTTGGATGAATTGCTAAAGTTTTTACTCCTGAGTGCATTTTATCACAGTAACACTTTACTTTTGCGATTTATCTTTAATATTAAATATGTTTCCCAAAGTTGAAATCCCTGTTTATGGTTTTAATTGGAGTGAGAGTTCCTCTGAGGCCTTCCCTTTGTAATAACGTCTTTTTTCATCAAGTCATGTCAGATTAGAACTGGGAGCCAATGAGCTATAAAATGCAGTCGTTCAGAAAGTACTCTGCACCGTTAATCAATCTACGCTGCTTGTTATGGCTGCGGCGTCTCAGTGGGAGGAGCCGCCACTGGACGCAATTTATATGCTTCCCACAGTGCTGGATATTGATCAGGGGACTGTGTGTGTGTGTGTATTCCTGTCTTTATGGGGACATTGATTTGTTTACACAGTTACGCCGTAGGGACAAAATTCCAGGTCCCCACAAGTGTATGTGTATTAGGGTTGTCAAAAAAAATCGATTTTAGATACTAAATCGATATTGACCCTTGGTATCTAATTAGATACTAAGTTGCTGGAAAATCGATTTTTGTTTTTATGGCGCGTCGCCGCTTTTTTGTAGCGGGTAACGTTACGAATTCTAAACAGGCATCAACGCAGTCAGCTCTGGCACGGCCGTAATGCCGGCTTGTAAATTAAAGTCTTTTTTTTTCTCCAGCTGCCTCTGACAGCACACGGGATGACGCCAGTGCGACCACAGACCTATACACTATTTCTATAGGTCTGTGATTGGACCATCCGATGCAACTTTGCTTTTAAAGGCCTCGATATAGTCAAACGTTTATGCGCGCGGGCAGGCGGTAGCGCATTGTATCACGTTACCACCACGGAGGCCACCGTGAACATGTCAGCCTATCATTTTTGACGTGCGCGCTGCTAGTCCCACAAGGGGTCCGCGGTGGTCACATGATGCAATACGCTGCCGCCTGCGCACATAATCGCTCGACCATAAAGAGGCTTGCAGTTAGCACTGCAGAAGGGCTTGAGCAAAAAGATAGGCCTACCTTAACTTGCCAAGAGATAGGCATGCATTTATTCTGCACCTGCAATTACTACCTTTTTTTTAGCAGTCCATGGAGGAAATTTTAAGAGGAATCCCTCACATCTCCAGTATCAAAATAGTATCGAGTATTATCCTTAGTATCGGTATCGAGTTGGAAATTTTAGTATCGTGACAACCCTAATGTGTATATATATGTATATATATATATATATATATATATATATATATATATACACACACACACTAGGGGCAGTGACCCCCAAGCTGGGAGAATGGCTCCAGCAGATACCAGGAACAACATCAGAGATCTCTGTACAATAGAGTGCATTGCTAGGAACAGCTAAGATCCTGCGCAGAACCCTCAGGCTCCCAGGCCTCTGGTAGAGGACCCGAGTCTGAAGGAGACACCGCCCACGTGGGGCGAGAGGAACATTTTATATATATATATATATATATATATATATATATATATATATATATAAAATAGAATACAGGCTGCGCTGGTGAAAATGGGTCTTTTCCAGTTTTTCCATCGTCTTTGGAAGTCGATAAAAGCAGCAGCTGCAGAACGATAAGTGTGAGCAGATGAAAAGTCACGGCCGACTGTCATCCAGGGTCAACACCGCCGCCAGTCAGCTGATTGATTCTGGCTCAGGGAAGCAGCGTACGGCACATCTCAGCCCCCTTGTTCAGCGGTTAGAGCGTGAGCGGGTCTGTTCGGCCCTTTGGCTCCACTCTTTCATGTGTGTAACATTAGCCAGAGGCGACTCGGCCCCCGTTTGACTTCCTGTGGTTCATGTGGGAACAGGTTAACAGCTGACCTCTGAGAAACCTGAGCAGACTACAGCCTCCCTGGAAACAAGAAACCAACTCAAGCCATGCCTCTGTTCTTTTTCTAGGCGTTCTTCTCTGGAAAATTGAAGATTCGAGGAAACATCCTGCTGAGCCAGAAGCTGGAGGTGATCCTGAAGGATTACGCCAAACTGTGAAGCCGGTCCAGCCGCCGGTCTGTGACTTCACTAACAACCAACCAGCTCCGTCTGTGGAAACGCAGCAAAATTAAGCCACGAAGACCCCGCAATTCAGTCCAAGTACTAAGAACGTATCATCTCTATAGTCTTTCCATTATGCTCTTGTGTAAACGTGATAAAATAATTTCTTCAGATGAAGCGGTGGCTAATTTTTTAACTGTGGAATTAACCCACCTGCCTTAAACAGCTGATTTGTCTTTTCCACTGAGGCGCCTCCAGAGCGTTTACAGCAACGGTGTCAAACAGTTCAGTTCAGTTCAGGGGCCACATTAAGACAAATTTAATCCTCAAAGGTCACGGCGAAATAATGATGTTGACATTGGTGGGGACATAATTTGACGAGTTTCTTGCGAAAGACAGCAAAACTAAATAAATAATAATGTGCCTAAAAGAGATTAAATAATGTCTCATTTAGTTTTGGTGAGACATTTTAGGAACGTTTTTATTTTTTATTTTATTAAGCCACATTTCGTCTCTTTTTTAATTGCATTTATATGTTTTACAATTATCGTCACAAGACCAACATTTACGTCTAGTCTTATCTTGTTTTTGTCACATGATAAAGGTTTGTTGACAACAATATTTAGTCAAAATTTTTATTGTTATTTTTTGCAGTGTTGCTTTCACTGCAAAAAATAGCAAGACTGTCCCCACCAATGGCTGACATAACTGAGGAGGGGGAAAAATTAACTTTTGTTTCCCTATTTTAATGTAATTTCCCAGTCAAAATTGGTATGGACATTTTAGAAACATCCAAATATTGGTTTGGACACGTCCATAATGTCCATACACAATGTTCCGCCCATGTGCAGAGGGAGAGACCAATAAAATAACATAATAATATAAAAAAATAATGTCAACTCCAAACGTTCCTCTGTTTTAGAGCGAAAAAAGTTAAGTTATGTGATGAAAATGTTTACGTCCTTTAAAACAATATGAAGAACATAAAGAAAACTGAAATTTCTTAAGAAAACTATGTGCAGTTTTAACAATATTATGTCTCAGTTTATCATTTACACATGTAAATGATCATTTTCAGATCACAGTGAATCAATGAATCTTACATAAAACATTTAATAACAGTTAAATATATAGTTAATTTATAGTTAAACCTGCCCTTCAGACATTTAAAAAATATTCATATTTGTTCAGATTATGTGTATTTTTGTGAAATGATCATTTTAGTGTAAATAAAATAAAATACATAAACATTTTTACATTTACAAAGATAAACATTTGGAGTTGTGAGTATTTCTACGTTATTATGAGAACATTTTACTGGTCTGACCCTCTGGAGATGAAAACTGTCTGTATGTGGAACCTGAACTAAAATAATTCATGTCTTCAGTGTCATTTTTGCATTTAACAAACTCACCCCAGGGGCCAAACTGGGCCCGATTTGGCTCCAGGGCCACATGTTTGACACCTCTGGTTTCCAGCCAAAATGCTAGATCTCATTTCAATAAAACCGATGAGTTTGTGTTCTTTTAAGAAACGAAAAACACCTGTTTCAAGGTGTTTCAGCAGCTCTGGATACATGCAGAAGGACATCAAACATGATTTACACTCTTTAAATAGATTTCCACATGGTCCAAAATCATATTTTTTGGAGCAGACTAGACCAGTAGTTTTCAAATCCGGTCCTCGTGGCCTAACATGAGCCTTTTTGGAGCACATACTATCATGACTAATGACTTTATTGGGTTCTTTAATGACAGTTTGTAATTATATTTTTAATTTATAATCCAACAGTTGATCATTTCAAAGATTGTTTTACATCAAATCAAATTGTTTTATGTATCTAATACTGTAATCAGAAGCTAAACTTTATGAACTATACAGTAATTTTTTTTATATTATTGCAAGTTTGCTCTTCTGTAGAAATAAAGTAATCCTACTGAACATGTGATGGATTCAAAGTTTGTTTTCTGACGTAACATTTATAACAGAGTTGGTGCAGTTTCTTCAAAGCATTAACTGGTTCCATCAGAGTCAAAGCATGTGGTTCTATTACACTTTAAATATCACATTATTCTGCTTCACTTACTGTATTTTTTGGTCACACCAGCTGCTCCAACATTTTATGTGCACTTTTATTCTAGACTTTATAGTAAAGGCAACTCTTCACCGACTGTCCGCTCAGTCTTACCCCAGTTGAGCAGCTTTAGTAGCGGACACCGACTTCCTGAGATTTTAGAGACCGTCATAAAATAAATTTACCAGCAAGACTAAAAAATATATTTTTTTAAATTATCCATTAAATCACTTGTATATTCATCTCAAATGAATAAATACATAAATGAATGAATAATTAATAACGTTCTAAATTACAGGTTTAATTTCAATACTGTGTGAGTCATGTGACCTCTGGACTCTAAAAGGTCTTTAATTTCTAGCCCTGATCTGGGCACATAAGATTACATACTTACATTTGATTGATATAATTTCATTAATTTTACAGCAAGAGAGAGTACAGACCTCCACCTGGTAAGGGGTGTTCACATCATATGTAAACTAGGGGTCGAGCAATATGTTTTTTTTCAGGGCCGATAACCGATATGTGCAACTGATAAATATTCACATCAAATTAAAAAATAGCACACACTGACAGACCTTCATATCCATTAACTATGTTTAATTGTAAACATGAAAAGTGCAGGGAGCTGTCAGCTGCATTTGTAAAATAAAACCACACATAATTTACAATCAAATGGTAAATAAAATAATATAAATAATCATCAATTAAAAAAAACACTCCTTGCTAATCAGTGAAAATGCTATTTTTACTATATTATGAAGTTATATAAAACGAATAGTAAAATAAACATAATATAAACATCCCTAGACAACGAACCATCTACAACTGTCTTCGTCTTTTCTGTAAAACACAGACTCAAAAGAAGCAATTTAGGACAAATTCACAGCAGCACATTTTCAAAGTATTTCAACATGTTTTAATGAGCCTTTTTTCCAAAACTCATTAGCGCACCCCTTCCTCCACCCAGGAGGGAGTGGCAGGATAGCTGCGATAACTCTATTCATTACATGTATGGGTCTAGTTGTGTTTTATATTCAGGGAGGCGGGGCTAAAAGGCTGTCTGTATGTAATAGGACGGTACTACAACCAATCAGCGTAATCTTTAGGATGACGTAGTTAGACGCCGGAAATTTCATGGAGGACTCCAGAGAAAGAATTACGAATCACAAATTGGGGATCACCACCCGTTGTTCTTCTTCTATGGTTGTGTCTGGTCGTTTGTCTCCGAATCGTTGCAGCGTCACTTCGTTACACCCGCCCTCTGACTCTATACTGCACTGTGATTGGTCGACCAGTTTCAGGGAAATCCAGACAAAAGTTAAACTGAGCGTATTTAGGCTACTACTGGTGGCTATGCTACTGAAGCCAATCCTTTCCAATATAAACCAGTCCATTTGAAATTAACTATTATATTCCGCTTTGTAGCTCCCAGTAATTATTACTTCTTGCTTCGAATGAAAGTCTAGTTTATAAAACATTGTCAGTTTAGAAATCGAATCATCCATCCAGTGAAAAACCAGTGGATTTGTTTGTTCATGAACTTCAGGCTGTGTCTCACTATCGCCCCCTCATGTGAGGCAGGGGTACTTTTACTGTGGATTTAAATTTGCTTAAATATTACACACATGTGAAATGCATTACTGAAGACTATAGAAATAAAGACAATAAAAGTGTCATCATTTATCAGATTCCCCCTAAAAACTCAACCTTATTTTTGATTTTATTTTTTTGGCTGGTGCGACAGAAAATATGGCATTTCTTTACTTTCTTCACATTCAGTTAATCAGTGTTCGTCCACTTTGAAGGATTAATTTCACTCAAATCCAAGAAACGCAAGAAAAATATGACAGTTCATTTTATTTTACATCCCATCAGATTAAAAACTCTTCTCATGTAGTTGAAGCTCGATCATTTATTCTTGAACATGTTGGCAAAAAAAAAAAAACAACCAAGTAGCACAGCGTAATGGAGACATGTTTAAGCAAAAATATATAAATATATAAGACTTTAGTGTCGTTTAACATGATTGACGTCTCACATTGAACCCATGTGTCCTTCTGTAAGCTTTTATTAAATCTGCACATTATCTGTATCATACATCAGTTTACACAGATCATTATAAAACTAGAAGTTTCAAATTCACATACTGCAAGACAAAGTCAGAATATGATCATGTGTTTAAGTCGAGTGAGTTGATGTACATGTGCAAAAAAACCCAAAAAACCTCCACGCAGACACTAATGAAGCAGAACTGAACTGATATGAGGAAAACATTTGGAAAAAAACAGTGGATTTGATAAAATTTACTTTATTCTCATGTCTCCTTTGGAGTAGTATAGATCAACTGTGATAAAACATTTTAACCTCCAGTTGCTGCAGGAGTACGTATACACACACACACACACACACACACACACACACACACACACACACACACACACACACTTCCATTCACTTAATTTGTGCTGGGAAAAAAAAGCACTGTTTTTTAAATCTGTAAAGCCGACATGAAGAGACGACGAGAGGAAAAAGAAAGAAATGGCAAATGATGGAAACAAAGCAACAAACAATTAGCAATGTTGTCAGTCTATGAACCTATGAACACTTTATAAATATACCTGGCGTTTTTCTTCATCGAGTGGCTTTTGTCATTATACACCTTTTATCTACAACTAGACGTTATGATTGTGCCGTTATAATGAGAAGCCTGGATTATGGTTGATGCAACTACACACGACTGCAATAATAAATGTGTTTCATCTAAAAGGTTTTTCCTCAGCTTGTCCTCCCTGAAAACTAAGCTAATCATGTACATTTGTCTCTCGACAGCAGCAAAACAAACTCTCTGGGCAGTTAGCTTTATGGATTATGCTCCTTCAGACTCAACAGCTCCGTTGATAAACCTCATTCTGATTCACATGGAAGACACATCATGTGTGTGTGTGGATATAGATATATATATACACACACACACACACACTAGCCTCAATTACATTTCCAAGTATGTGCTGAAGGCGATGAGCTGCATTACTTTCATATAAAATGATAAAAAAAAAAAAAAAAAAAACGATATTGTTTCCAAGGCAGTTTTAAATTATGGTCCTTATGGAAAATTAAAGTCTGAAGTGGATAGAAGAGAAGTGCATTGTTACAGGAATAAAACATTTCCACAACAAAATACAATTTCCATTTCAATTCTGAGCCACAGACCTGTTTCCATTGTCCTGCTACATGTGCTAACATTTCAATAAACATAAATGGAGCCAGAAAAAGGTATTATTGGTGGTGTCCTGATGGGCAATCTTAAATTAAAGCTCCTTTGTGCAATGGAAATATCAATAATAATTTGTATTCTGAGGACCAACAGTACAAGTCAATTTTAGAGTTTAAGGACACTTTAGAACAATAATACCACTGGTTCAATCTAGGCCCAGACTATAGAATATTCTGAATACTGAAGGCTTCAACTGCCTGTACTTATATGTATACGTATATGCATTTTCATTACATATAATTGAGCTTACTTTCTATGTGCAAATAGAAACGGCGCATTCAGGTAGTCCGTGAATTAAGGAGAACAGATGCAAAAACAAGTCGCCAATTATTTCTAGTTTGATCGTGTGTTTTATTCATTTAACTTTAACAAAAGCAAAGATGACTAATCTGTTCATTTCCGGCGCATCAGCCTTAAATCGGAAAATAAATCTGGAAATATGCCGTCGCTTCTGTCGGTTTGATGGCGACAACAGAAGCACCTGCTTTTTCCCTCCTTTTATTTGATAGAGCACCGGAATGCGCCGGCTTCCTTATGTCTGGATATGATGTGCTTTAGTTGCGCTATCCACTGGCCTTTACTGCATTGTGCTGATCAACAGGTTCAACAGTTTCGTGGGGACGTTCGGGGCCCGAGGTGGGATTTGCTTATCGTCCCCGTTAGAATATGCAGTCTGTTACAGCCTGAACGCTGCTTTATTAAAATGAGCCAAAGAAAAGGTGATACTGATTTACAAAAAAAAAAAAAAAAAAAAAGTCGTGGCAGCTTCAGACTCTTCAGCGTCTTTGCTTCACTGCTTCATTTCCTGTGCAGTCTTCTCCACGTGTCGCCGAGGACACTTTTCCTCTGATTGGATGTGCCTTCGGTCGATACCCTGTACCCACGTTTCACTAGTTCAGACACAACAATAAGCTCTGGATTTGCCTTTGATCATGTGACTGGATCAAAGCCGTTCTTCATTTCTATTGGTTGATGACACTTGGCATCCTTCGTCCAAAGCGGCCCCGACTCCGACATATTCCTCAAAAATACAGGCGGATCATCCTGGACGGGACCCGCTCTTCACGTTCCGAGTCTGGACGCCGCGTCCTCCCGTCTATATGATGAACTTGACGTCGTTCTTGAGGTTTCCATGGTTGTTGTTGTTGGCGACGCTGAAGCGGTTGGGGAGGACCCTCATCTTCATGGTTCCGTCAGCGCCGCAGGAGAAGATGTGATTGGCCGGTCCCACCTCGATCTGCATGACGCCCGTGCCGAGGTTCCTGAACAGCGACTGGCGGGCGTGTTCGTTGGGGAAGGTGTAGAGCGGACACTGGGTGGCCAGGCTCCAAACCTGAGGGGTGGGGACACAAACGGACAACCATGAAATAAAAGCCTGGAGATTATAATTATTATTAGTTTATATATTATTACTGTTAGTATACACATTATGTCATTACTGTATTTTCTGGACTATGAGGCGCAAGTAGAAACCTTTAATTTTCTAAATAAAATTACAGTGTGACTTATATATGGATTCATTCTGGTTGTGTTTAGTGACTTGGAAGCCATTTTGTGTTGAACACAGCATGGAGTAAAACATCCTGTAGTTCACTGTAATATTACAGTGTGTGTATAAGGACTAAACTGAAAAGGTCAGTGTATTGTGTTGGATTTTACGTGTTATAACTGAACAATTTTGACATTTATTGTGAACGTTTGAACAAAGGTAATAAATACTGTGAACAAATTTAATAAAGTTTGACTGACTTTGATTGGACTGTTTTCTTTCGTTTAATGCACCTTATATATGAAAAAAATAAATCATTGACAGTGCACCTTATAGTGCAGAAAATAAGTTTTTTTTTTACCTATAATATATCAATATATCTGTTGCAATAGTGTCGCTCTGAGGCCTGAGAACCCAGCACATGTGAGGTGATAAGGCCAAGGTGGAGATAGTATTAGTGAACCATTATATGAACTGACATATTGTTTTGAGAACACACACACACACACACACACACACACACACACACACACACTAGGGCAAGTCGACTTATCTGCCAATAAAGTCTAAGTTGAGTCGACTTGTCGTGATGACGTCATCACATTGTGAACGGAGAAACAACACAGATACACAGCGAAAAACAAAACAAAAAACATGGACACTCATCTGTCCAGCAATGAGCAGCTTGTATTAAAGTTCACTTCAATGTAACAATGTCCACTGACAAGACACAAACATCAACATGTTAACCCCAACAAAACAGGCTAATGTTGAGTCAGTCAGTCACAGAGAGAGAGAGACAGACAGACAGAGAGAGACAGAGACAAAGAGAGAGAATACCAACGACTCCTCACTCCTCTTTTAAGTCGACTTGTGCTACACAAGGTGACGTGTTGACTAGTTGACATTTTAGTTAAACACACACACACACACACACACACTAGGGTGGGGTCCGACCATTCACAGCCACATTAATAGTTGAGGCCCAATTAGGAGATGGAGTCAGATGACGTTGCAAAGTCCAACCCATTTGTTCGGGATGGTGTCACTCAAGGAGATTCAGACCCAGAATTCATGGCTTTTTGGGCCAGAGCTCTGTGCGGTTCTGGTCCACAGAGACCAGCGCTGGCTTTTATTTCCCATGTGACCTGAACAAACGATTCAAACTGAGTCCAACCGTATCTTGAACTCGTCTTTGGAGCTTCAGTGAACACCGAACTGACGAGATCAAACATGTCCCAGTTTATATTTCACTGGTCCAACAGTCCTATAAAAAGAAGAGCACGAGCAACCGTAAACTGCGCTGGCGTTCCACCGCCCTGCAGCTCTGGGGCCTTCATCAACTTTACAGCTCGACGCCGTCACATTACGTCTGACTAACGGCTCCATTTTCTTTGAACGACAGACCTTCGCTGTCCGTCTTCTGTCCCTTTTTCTCTCCAAAATGACAGTAACACAGCCCTTCCTGCAGCACATTATTGTCCACCCTTCAGAGGCTGCAGACAGATGCTTTTTATCAACTCCAGTCAGGACTCCTGTGAGGATTGTTTGCATCAACTTTTATAAGCTTCATTTATTCCTGTCGCTGCAGAAAAGCTGTTAAGTAATTACTCCGTTCTTCAAAAGGTCCTCTGTGGGACCTAAGATTTGCATTTTTGCATTTGTCTTTAATGTCTTACAGCTTAAAGGAGATATATGTAATATTCAGAAAGGACCTGAAATGATGATTAGTGTTAAGAATATAGAGCAGAGGTGCCAAACATGCGGCCCGGGGGCCAAAATCGGCCTCCGCCAATGGGTCCAATCTGCTCCCTAGGATGGATTTATGAAATGTAAAAATTATACAGAACATATTAATCATTAAGGAAATTAAAATGACTTGACATCAATTCAATCTAAAATGGATCAGACAATAATCATAATAAACTGTGACCCACCAGCACAAAACCTGTGGTTCTGTCTCACATTAGTATTTCTAGCTTTAGCCTCAAATACGTTATAAAGTTTATGCTTAAAATCCAACTCCAATCCAACTAACTATGAGTTTTTGAGAAAGTCCGACTGTAAGTGTTTCAAATTATGCCTTTTAGGAAGAACAACAACTGACTCTGACAGTGATTAAGTCTAAAACAAAGAAAAATATGAAATTTGACCCGTGTGACTTGTTTTGTGCTGGAGGGTCACAATTATGAAAAATGCTCATTTTCTTCTTTGATTTAGTGTAAAAAAAAAAAAAAAGGATGGGTCGTACTGCAGAGATAAGAAGACATTTATCCACAGGCATGATGGGACATGATGCTGAATGTATGTGACCACTAGAGGGAGTAGTGAGCCACTCTGAGACCAACTTTTTTAAAAATGTTATTAACTGATTTTGATGCAAATATTAACCACTTAATAATTTAAATACAATCCTATTTATTAATCATCACACATTTGCACTTACTTTACCCTAGTGTTTATGTGTTTTATGTAGTCGCATTTTACTTCTTACTTTTCTTGTTCATGTCATTGTACCCAAGTTAATTAATTAAAAACATTTAGTTAATTATTTATATGAATTAAAATAAAGAAATGAATTAATTAACCAATATGAATAATAATAAAGCTGACTTTTACTCTTGTACTGCTGTGTAATTACAAATTCTGATTGACTGATTGATTGATTTTAGAGTCAAAGAAAGTGACTGAGTTAGAAGCACTATTGTTGATCTCACCATTGGACAGAACTTCAAAGAAATAAAATAAATAAGTAGTTCGCTTAGCTGTAGATGTAGCATTTCTTCTGCACCGTGTTATGGTGATTTTTGCTGTTGCTGGTGAATAAATTAAATAGAGACTCCTGCCGGTCTTTGCAAAGGTCGGTCAGTTCTGCACACGAGCAGTGATTGTAAAGAAAACACAAAGAGCTTCTGATAAGATCCACCTTTTATAGAGTGAATCCCATTTACAAGTGACACCTTTAATCTCTTCAAAGGGTCTTTTGATTGAGTGATGAGCCCCAGGTTTGAACAAACAGTCACCTTTTGTTATCTTCCAAGAAAATTAACACACAGTCAGTGCAGTTTGGGTAAAGGTTTGGAGGATATTAGAAACAACGGTTTGGTTTTAAACACTGAATTTAATTCATCTGTGAAAACTGATTGAGAAAATAATCCATTCATATGTATATATTGGATCCAAAACACAGATATATTGGTACAGGAGTTTGTATGTGAAGCACTTTTGTTGTTTTTAAGTCGACTGATTTTTTAGCCTGTATTTTTATTCTACTTATATGGACGTTTTTTTTTACTCTTTTGCTTTTATTTGACATATATGGACATGTAGATTGTTGCACTGTCTGAAATAAATAAAGAACTGAATTGATATTCAGGAAAGGACACAGGAACAAAGAAGAGAATTAGATTAAGTTAAAATTCCATTATAACTGCTGGGTGTGATTATGAAGCTTATGAAGGTATAGTTACTGTATTTCTCAGGGGTCATTTACACGTGGATGATTGCGGCTAAATACGACAGCATATTTTAATCAGAAGTGCCTTTCATTTACATCAGGGGTCTCAAACTCATTCCTTTCAGGGGACACATTCAGCCCAATTTAATGTCCAGTGGACCAGTAAAATAATAGCATATTAACCTAGAAAAAAATTCCAATTCCAATTTTTTGCGTTTGTTTTAGTGCAAACAAACCCTATGACCTTATGAGCTTGCTTTAAAAAAAAAAAAAAGGTGTGAAAAACCTGAAAAAAATTGAAATGTTTCAATAAAAATACATGAAGGTCTAACAATATTATGCTTCAATGTATCATTTACACATGTGCATTATGGATCAGATCTACTACAAAGACACTTAACTGTTAAAATTGTGCTTAATTGTCTTTAGAAATGTCAGTTTGTTCATATTCCTTCATGTTTTTCACATTTTATTGTTACAGGATAGTTGGTAAGTGTAAATATTTTCCCAATTTAATGTTATTTTTTCCACTAAGAAAGACATAAATTTGAAGTTGTCATTATTTATAGGCGTAATCTAGATTATTTTCACATCAAAATGAGAAGAAAATATGGAGTAATTCTTTTAATATGTTATTCTGTTATAATTTGACTGTAGACCATATTGGTCTAAATGTGGAACCTGAACTAAAATCAGTTCCACAGCTTTTACTATATATCATTTTTGTACTTTGCAAATTCATCCTGGGGGCTGCATTGGAACCTTAGCCGGGCCACATTTGGCCCCTGGGCCGCATGTTTGAGACCCCTGATTTACATGAAGCCGTCAGGGTTTGAATACGCTCCTTCCAAAGTGGGGTGCATTGAAGACGCGCTGGGTTAACTTTTTCCATTTCAATAAAACCAGAAAAACTAACAATCGTTTTTAATGTTTTGCATCATCTGTAGAAATACTTTATTTGATTTAACCTTTATTGACCCAGGTTTGTCCCATGCCATGCGAGTGCATGTGTTTAGATGGTGGGAGTAAACCCACGCAGACACGGGGAGAACATGCTAACTCCACACAGAAAGGTCAGGTGTGGGAATCGAACCATGTCTTCCTTGCTATGATGCATGAGTGCTAACCAGAGAAGGACATGGAGTCAGTTTGTGAGTTTTATCCACAAAAAAACAAGTCAACACTAGTTGCGAATTTCTTTTCCAATTATGTATGAAGTCGTTTTGAAGAGACAGACACAGGAATTGTTGAGGAGCGTGTACTCAGAGCTCCGGTAAGCGCTGAGTAACTTTCATTGTTTGGCTCATATTCCCAGCCTGGGAACATTATTATTTGATAAGGTTTTTCATAGACTCCAGTTTGTTGGTACTAGTTAATCTTCCAGTTCCGTTGACTCTCATCAAACACTTTAGAAGCTTAGAAAGCCGCAGCATAGCCCCGTTAATTTTTCAATTAGCCTGTATACAATTATTGACTTGACATGAGTAACATCACACGCAGCTTTTTCATTCACAGTTGGAGTTTGGAGCAGATGTGCACTGCAGCGTTTGTGTGTGTGATGCAGCAGCTTTATCCTTGGAGTGACAGCTGTGTGATCAGCACAAACTTATTTGAGAGAAAAAGATGAAAGAGCTGCTGTCTGCAAAAACACATTAGCTGAAGACCGTCCCGTCGCCCCTTCCATAAAAACGTTTTGCTGCCTGCTTCAGCTCACACCAACACTTCACACTCTCGTCCTGAGCAGCTGCTTAATAATAAGTGACATCAGTTTTGACTGACAATGACGCGGTCACTGCCTCCATAGATAAATACAAAAGCTATTTGATGGTTGACTTGAAGGCAGATGTTCACCCCTGGGTGCCCAGAACCCTGCAGGACCACCCTGGCACTGAGACCTTTCCTTAAAGTAGACCAACTGATCCAAACTGTTTTGAAATCTGAAATCAACTCAACACACACTGTTTCCACTGAGTCTATGTAGAATTAACCAGAATTTTTCTCTGAAACAATACTTTAAGGAAATAAATCTCATTCCCACTTCTCAACGGTGTCTAGTCAGATCATTAATGTTTCCATTCTAAAACATACATTAAATATCCTGTTATGTCTGGAAGTTACCTTTAAGTGCTCTGTGACTGAAACTAGACAGAACCAATGTTCTTGGAGACTAACTGATGCATCTGAAGGCCAGGGGCTGTACCTTAATGTTGCCCTCAGCGGAGCCGCTGATAAAGCAGTCCTCTGTGGGATCCACAGCCAGGGCTTTGACCGGCGAGTCATGGGCCTGAAAGCTCTGACGCTGATGCCTGTGGGGAAGCTCCAGGACACTGATCCATCCTTTCCGTCCACCAGTGATAAGGAGCTGCTGCCGGGGGGCCATGGCGAGCACGGTGGCACCGGACTCGTGGCAGCAGAACGCTACAGGGGGAAGATTAGCAGGATGTGAAACGCAGGCAAAAAAAGGGCCTGAAAGGATTTATCAAGATATAAAATGTTTATGTTGAATAAGCCGAGTCCTGAGGCTGGACTGCACGTTCATGGAGAACTATTTACCGACCAATAAACCGTTTAACTCTAGATTAGACCCAGGTAAAGGTTAAAGCTAGTGTCAAAAGAACATTTTAATTCCCTGTGGGCTTGCATGTAATGCAAGGCTCATGAAACTATTGTGTCATTTATTATTTTGACTTCTACAAAAAAACATTGGAAAATAACATTTTTTTAAAAAAATTTAAAGACCCCACTCTTTTAAAAGTTAAATGGGAGGCAGCAGTTCAGAGGCATATATGTCCTCACCTACCCTTGAAACCAATACAAATTTAGACCAAACAGATCTGCTTCCTTTTGGTGAGTTCGAGTTATTAAAACTGCCCAGTGATGACACAGTACCGACATAAAAACTACATCTACTGCGGTCACTAACCATGAACTTACTTTTCACCAATTATTTACAGTTTTTCAAAAAAAAAAAAAAAAAATCACAGGAATTCAGCAGTATGTTGTCAGTCTACAGCTGGTCGTCATGGAGACGTGTATGTATGACACAGACTGTGGGAGGGGCTTTAACTCTCATCTAATGTGGAAAATTTATTACATTGATCAAAACAGTAAAAAAAAATAATAAACTAGGTCTGTCAAAATTAACACATTAACAGAGTTTAAGTAAGGAGCAAGGTTTGCAAAAATATGTGACTTAATGGAAATTAATTCATTCCATTTCTATTTCTACATATTTATAGTTTTTAGAAATCAAGGTTTTTCTCAAAAATAGAAAATAAGCTTGAAACCATTTATTCACTCAAAAAAAAAAAAATCTGACAGCAAAAATCCAAATGACAAAAACTATAAAACCAAATGAAATGAAATGCTATGACAAAGCCATACGTTTGTTCTTTTCGTTGTTTCTTACCATGTGCGAGGCTGTTGGCAGGAGTCACCAGAGTGTCCCACAGACACACGTTCCTGTGGAGTCAGACATTAGCTTAATATAACACCACTCCAGCATTACATAGAACTATCCCTGCTGGCCACGGCTCAGTGCAGCTAAATCATGCTTAATTAGATTTTAATGGACATTGGGGAAGTCATTTTATAGAAGCCATCTTTCAGTCGGCTTGTACCTGTTGTCTGTGGACAAGCCTGCGGTAGCGATGAGGGAAGAGGAGCCCACGAACACGAAGTCATGAGCCGTCTTGTTGTGGCATTGCAGCGTCTGCACCAGAGAAGAAACACAAAAACCAAGGTGAGAAAAGGTGACGGTAAAAGGGGCGCCTTCACAAAACTGAAAATGACAAGTGACGAAAACAAGCCACCACTTCAAAAAAACAAAAAAGGAATGAGTAGAAACTACTGGTATGAAGGTGGATTTATTGGCGATGAAAATGTCTCACCAGGTACGGTTTGGGTGCGTTCCCACTGGTGTTGGTCTGCCAGAGACTCAAACCTCCGTCAGCATCAACGACACCGAACTGCACAACAAAGTGGGATAAAAACAAGGGCAGCATTTAAACTAAGGATCAAACAGATTAGTGGTCGACACAGAACGCACTTTTCAGCGTCATCCTTGTTGTAGCTGAAATAATTAAATCAAGTTAATAATTACAAATAAACAAATAAATTGTAGAAAAATGACATTAAAAAATACAAATAAATAAAAGAATCAAAAATTAAAATCTAAAAAGAAATAGGCATGGGATAATGTATTGCCCACGCATTATTATCAGAAAAATATTCCCCGAAGAGAAATGTTTTTCAATAGTTGCACGTGGGCAATACATTATCTGCTTATTCTACAGGTTATTACAGCTTATTACTGCTACTACTACTACTACTACTACTACTACTACTACTACTGCACAAGAATAAAATAGCCATTACAACGTAGCAAATATTTACTTTCTAAGTGGCCGAGCTACCTGCGGCGTGATATGGTACCGTGAATCTGAAGTGACAAAAGTCGTTGCCATTGACAGCAGAAGTTAGTGGCACAGCAGGTGGTTATTGAAAAAAGTCGGCTCTGTAATTCAATATAATTGATGTTGCTTTTCTTTCTGGCACTGAGCCTTGGTTTTGGGTGATTTTCTCTTGTTGGTTTTGGGTGATTTTCTCTTGTTGCTTGCTCATTTTTCAGTCTTGTTAGCAGTGCCTCACTCCAAACTGGTTCAGAATGATTGTGATGTGCTCAGTGTGTGTCAGGTTCTATTGAAATTAGATGAGAAAATGTTGAGCTCATTCGTTTCCTACATCGCAGACGTACATTGCGATGTGTAAACAATATATGGTGCTGCTCTAATTTAACCCATCTTCCTGCACTAGATTTAAAGGCGTCATTCCATCATTATTTCATTAATATTACTGTGTTCTCCATTGTTATTGAATACATTGTGTGTTGGTTCTATTTTAAAAAACGTCCAGATTATTTTGTTTCCAGCTGTTTTTTCATGGTAGAAAAATGACTTGAAGTCGAAGAACAGAGTTTATCGGTACTTCCTCATACATGTCCATGACGTGGTGATGAGTCGTCTCCGATTGGCTCAGAATGCGTGAAGGAACACCCCCCCACCCTCTTGCTGTGTATGTATTTATCTTTACCCAAGTAGCATCCAGCTAGGTTTCGTGCCGTTTGTTCTGAAAATGTGCAGGGAAAAAAAACAAGGCTTTATTTCCACAGAGAGCACATGAACCATTTTTTCAAGTTTGTGCAGCAGCTACTGTGGCACGGTTTTCTCTTGTTGATGCTAATGCTACGTCAGATGTGGGGCGTCAGATGTGGGACGCTAAAGTCCATCTGACGTCAGCTGAACCAGCTTTTTCTAGGTCCCTCGTTCCTCTTGTTGTTTTCTGTGAGTGCGGTATGCAGCCAGTGGAGGTGACGAACCACTGTCCAAGGCAGCATGTGTCGGTAAGTCGGGGTGACCCATCAGATTCCAAAAGGAGCGTGGAAAAGTGGTTTTCACTGGAATGACACCTTTAAACATGACCCTGTTCAGACGACCTGTGTGTGCAAACAGCCTGCGAAGTACAAGCAGCCTTTACATAACTAAAACCAAGTGCTGCTCATGTCCTCTCCTTTCAGTTGGAGAACACGCAGCTAAGATAGTCCTGGCACAGGAAAGACACCATCTGAGAAGATTATTAGCTGGAGGCGAGTGCCTGAGTTCAGAGCGCTTGAATCATTCAGCTGAAGAGCGATGTGTGCTGAAGCCAAACTCCCCACTGTGGTTCGTGCCTGGATGGAAAAGCCACCAGAGGAAGTGTGAAAATGTTGTTCGATGTGACAGGCTCGCATCACAACTCAGCCATGTCGCACAGCGCAGGACAGTCAGACATCTGTACGGTGGAGGTTGGCTCATCAAAGGCTGCAATCACTCTCTTCCCCCTCTATCTTTTTTTTTTTTTTTTATTATTATTATTAACTGGTGTGTGTCGCTCTCTAACCTTATTCCCCTGGTGGCTGAATCGGATCCTGGTGACTCTGGAGTTCCCCGGACTCCTGAAGCAGATGATTTGTTGAGAGTGACCCCACTCAAACATCCTGACGCTACCATCCTGAGCTCCTGTCAAGTCTAAACCACGACAGGAACAAAAAGAAAAAGAAGAAAAAAAGGACAGTTAGGCTCATTTCCCAGTGTGTTTCTGTGAGAGTTCTGCTCCCAGAATGAGCTTTTGACTTTTCTTTGTTCTTAAATTCATGTGTTGTATAATTGATTGAGGACACGGTTTATTTCACACGTCCTTCAACAGCTTCTTTTATGACCTACTGGGAATTCATGCACCCAGACACCTCACAACTGAATCCCCCAAACTCCTGCTTTAGTAGAAAACATGAGGCTGGAAACAACTGGTGTTCACTCAGCCTTTTCTTAACAAACATAAAAAAAAAAACAAAAAAAAAAAAACTTTTGCTGCTGCAAAAATCTCCAAAAGTGAAACTTTCTGGGTGATGTAATCATGACTTTAAGGCTCTTATTTTAACTGTAGAAATATGCAGTCTGAGTAGTACCTTTAAGAAGCAGATATGCTTCAGAAAGACATTCCAATTGTACTTACAGTAAGGCAGCGTAGGATGTGAGGTCATCCTTCTCACATTGTTGATATTTCTCTTGATCATCTGGGGAAAATGAGGAGATACATTTTAGTAACACATCTACACTGTTTTTACAACAAGTCTACGCAAATGTAATTCATTACATAAGATATTTAAATAAATGTGGATTATGGCTGCATGATATTAGAAAAAATGACATTGTGATTTTTTTTTTGTTTGTTTTTAACCCCTGTAATATATTATTGCCATATGATAAAATCCTCAGGAGTATATAACAGCTGTGTGGTGCCGACGCAAATGCCCAAACAGATTAGTGGTTGACACAGAACATATGTTTCAGTATCATCCTTCTTGTAGCTGAAATAATTAAAAATACATGAAAATAAATAATACAAACAAATGAAATTAAAAAAATTACAAATTTAATTAAATTAAGAAATATAAATAAATAACTAAAATAAACAAATTACTAAAAAATTAAATAAAAAATACCTGCGATGAGACTATTGTGCAACGTACATTGTGATGTTGATGGTCAAACAATATATTGTGCAGCTCTAATGTTTACATCTATCAAACATATAAAAACACAGGTACAATGTAAATAAATACATGGTAAGCTTGGCAGCCAGTACTGTAGAAATTGTTAATCTAATCTTAAATAGACAGTGATAACTACATATAATAACAATAATTACATTATTCAAAGGCATAAAATATTATCTTGTTCAAACAAAATGGTTGATTAGTGAGGCTCAACTATCACTAAACTGAGCTAATGTTAAATGAAGCTGAGCCATAATTTTCTCCATTAGGTCTAAATATTTTTCAAACCCTCCTGCTACTGCTTTAATGTAGAGGGTAGGACTTTGAGCCATGACTTGCTTTTCATTTTCTTTGCCAAAAACACCATGTTTACCTGTCTAATGTCACAAGAACATGGACAGACTGACCAAAATATCAAACTCGTCATATGGCAAGGCAACTCAACGGTTTCCATGACAACTGAGCTGTTCCATCTGTCATAAAATCATGTGGATGTGATGAAAGTATATTTTAAAAAAAGCAAGATGACAACTAGTAAACAGATTGGTAGTGTTATTTTTCTTCTCAGTTTTTAGTGTTTCATGATTTATGTAACCGAGTTCTTTATCGTTAATATGCGATATACAGTATTTATCACACAGGACAACACAACAAAAATGTGGATTCTCTCTGTGGCCTTTGGGTTGATCTGATGGGATTTACATTTAACTTAAGTGAAGCTGAAAGCACTGCATTAATGTTGCACAGACTAAGCTTCTTATCATGACTTTTACATTACAGGGAATTCTTCAGTACTGTAGATTTTGCTCTTGTCTTCCATTGTACAGATTCCAGTTATTCTTGGGTGTACTCCAATGATGCTATAAAGCTTTTGTTTAATGGTTACAACATATGCTCTTATCTTTTCATTTCTTTTTACTAATTTTACTATTAACACTGGTCTTCCTCACTTTGAATTTCCCCAAATTGAAACTAAAAAGGATTCTCTCTTAACTAATCTTAAATATTTTGGACCTTAATACTCTTATTCTAATGTCGAAAGCTCATGGCGACATGCTTTGTTACGATTTACAGGAGATGTTCCAGCACAGGAAAAGTGACTAGAACTTAAGAGGAATTAAATTATTTTTTTTTTTGGAAAATGAAAGCGTAGAACAAATTCAAAAAGCCAATGTATCTCTGTTGAAGGGGGGGGGGGGGGGTCATCTGCGGAATAATCTGGATCAAAATCTAAAAAAAAGTCTTACATTTGTGCTTTTAAATTCTCTGAATACTTGTTTTCTTTCAGTGTACAGTCAAGTCTCTTCTGTTGCTGTCACCTGTAAATGTCTCCACTGTGAGATGAATAAAGGTTTATCTTATCTTATATGTTATTGTTGTAAATCACACACTTTCCTTCATTATCTGAATGATGCAATGTAAACATATGACACATAATGGAGTGATTCAGAGTAGGAGGAGGGCTGTTAACTCCTGTGGTTTGGGAATAAGAAGTGCGACACGATCACAAAAACTCCAAACAAACCTGGACAACCTTAATCTCTTTAGCCCAGTACAAAAAAAATAATCATTGGATTTACAGTCATATTTTAGATATTAATAAAAAAACTGAACTAAGGAAAAACAATAATCTGATTTGATTATTTGATGTGATAATATGTATTACTATGTGGATTAACCTGTATCGTGTCCACATATCACACAGCTCTGAACTATTTAACATTAAGCGTCTTAATATATTGTAGCTCAGTTACCATTTGCCATCTTGTGTGATGACTGGTATCCCAGAAACAGCCTCGCCTGCCAACAATTTGATTTATTATTCCTTCTAAATGCATTCTGCTCCAACCTTGACCATTCTGTCCGACTGGTTGGTAAAATAATCACGATGCAGAGTGGCTCGTACTGTCCAGTCTGCATATCAAGAGCAATGAAAAGAGCCGGTTGATATCAACAAACATGACTCACAACCGCTCGATTCAGAGACACTGCTGCTGCTACCACCACAACTGAATTCATCTTCCAGCCGCTAGCGCCAAGTTTTCTGTCAAGTAAGAAAGCATCTACAGACTGGTCCAAAAAATATGATGAGGGAAAAAAAAAAACTGTAACAATCGCGAGCATTTCAGTTACGTTTGCAACTCTATGAGGCTAGTTAATGTTAGCGGCCATGAAGCGTTTGGCAAAGTGAGCACAGACAAAGATGAATTATGAATTAAAGTCACTTAAATTTTTGCTTTGAGGATAAAGAAGAGCAGAGAAGGATGTAACATCAACTAACTCCAAAAAAGCAGTCAAGAGTGCACTGAACCCATGGCAATCATCACTGCAGTCTTCACAGTACCCAAACGTGTGTGTGTGTGTGTATATATATATATATATATATATATATATATATATATATATATATATATATATATATACACATAATTACATATACACACATACACATACTCTCACGTCCACAAAATTTCAGCAAATATGTCTACACATATGTTGACTTCTATGCTTTGAAAACAGATGGGAAGAAACAAATATAACTTATTATATTGTGTAATTAAGCAGAGGAAAAACATGCAAACTGCCACTGTGAACCATAAATTAAAGGTGTGAAAATGAAGGAAAGGACAAAAAAACCAGTGTTATTATTAGTTTATATCATTACTGTTACTATATGCATTATTTCATTATTTTACATAAATATATCTGTTGCAATAGTGTCATTCTGAGGCCTGAGAGCCCAGCACATGTGACGTGATAAGGCCAAGGTTGAGATAATATTTTGTGAACACACACACACACACACACACACACACACAGATTTTACATCCTTGGGTACCTAGGGCGTGGGCTGGGGTCGATAGCTATGTCAATATGTAGGGCCAATTAGGAGACAGACTTGTGAAGTCCAACCCATTTGCTCAGGATAGTGTCACCCCAGAAATTATTGTCAATTCAGACCCAGAATTTGGGGCTTTTTGGGCCTGAGCCCTGCAGAGTTCTGGTCCACAGAGAGCAGCGCTGGCTTTTGTATTTTCCATGTGACCTGAATAAATTATTAAAACTGAGACCAACTGTATCTTGAACTCGTCTTTGAACACCAAAGTCTTTACACCACAAAAACAAATGAAAGGCCAAACCAATGTTGTCTCATCATGACCGTTATATGTAGGTTTGGGGCTCACCACAGATGCTCCTCTGCCAGTCTGCAGGCCTCCCAGCCACGGCATGTTGATGGGTGTGCCGGGGCTGCTGTGGGTGTAAGGTGTGGTGCCGTGAAGAGCGGCAAAGTCATCACGAGCGTGGACCACCAAGAAGTCATCACCACCAACACTAAAGACACAATAAAAATAAAAAAAAACATTTTATTTTTAACAGGCTCATATTTTGCTAAACCCACTTTATTAGTCTTTGGTTCATTCATTTGTGTATTTTAGTTCAGAAGGCTTGAAATGTTAACACTCCAGGTACCGCAAAAATATCTTCATATTCACTCTGGCAAAATTTGAGTGGATTTCTACAACCTGTTTAATTACCCCCACCCCCTGAAGGGGAGGCAAGGGTATATTGGTTTAGGTTTGTTTTGTTGTTTATTTAATGTCAGGAACATCATGCTCTAACTACTGGACCAGTGTGTGAGGCAGTCTAGAATAGACCCCATGAAATTTTAGCAAGTCAAGGCAAATGTATTTGTAAAGCACATTTCATGTACAGGACAATTCAGGGTGCTTTACATAAAAAAATATAAGAAAATTAGAATTAGAGACATAAGAACATTTAAAACAAATGAGAATCTCAGTAAAAGCTCCAGTGAACAATAATGTTTTCAGGCCTGATTTAAATGAACTGAAAGTTTTTCTCAGACCTCAGGTATTCAGGTAGTTTGTTCTACAGGTGAGGAGCAGAACCACTGAAGGATGCTTCACTTTCTTTGGTTCTGATTTTGGGAACACACAGTAAACCTGTTCCTGATGACCTCTGACCTCAGGGCTCTGGATGCTTCATAGGGAACCAGCAGGTCTAGGATGTATTTGGGTCTCAGGCCGTTGAGTGCTTTATAGACCAGGAGTAAGATTTTGAATTCTATCCTTTGACCCACAGGAAGACAATGTAAGGATTTGAGGACCGGTGTGATGTGGTCCAGCTTCCTAGCGAGTGTAGGTCAAAGGTCAAGGTCACCAAAAATTAGTTTTTGCAACAAGAGATAGGGCAAATCAAGTAAAACATTTGCAAGGGGCACCACATGTTTGTTATGTTTTATAACTAATTACAACATGACATTTACATATAAAAGTTCAATACTTCCAAGTACGACATCATTATTTATCAGCAGCAGCGGTTGTCGTCCATGCTGAAAATATGGCCACATTTCACGCACCAAACAACCTGTTGTGTCATTTATCAAAATAAGATTGAAGGTGAGCCTGTCGGACAGGGGTCGGTAATTCCAGTCCTCGAGGGCCAGTATCCTGCATGTTTAAAATGTTTCCCTCTTCCAGTACACTTGAAAGCCATGACATCATTATCAGGCTTCTGCAGAGCCTGGTGATGAGCTGATCATTAATTCAACCAGGTGTGCTGGAAAAGGGAAATATCTAAAACATGCAGGATACTGGCCGTCGAGGAAACAGAATTGCCGACCCGTGCTGTCGAGTTTAGTGAAGGAAGAATTCAGGCCCAAGCTCAGCATTTAGAGTTTATGTAGAACACAGGAAAATGTTTTCAAATGCACAATTCCACTTAAAAAATGGTAAATGGACTGAGCTTCTATAGTCCATTTTAAACACCAGTTGGTGCCCAAAGCGCTTTACAATTCCTCACACACACACACACACACACACACACACACACACACACACACCAGTAGACAGCTGCTGCAAATGCAAAATGTCACTCATTTAATAAAGATTGTTAACTCTCAAGTGGAAGAAACTCATAACAGGTTGGTTTTTTTTTTTATCCTAAAGGGAAAACACAAGGTAAGTATGAGGACAGGTTTGTCTTTATGAGAGAATTATTCTGTGTTTGACAAAAAGCTGTCAAGGATGACGAAGAAATGTGTGGAATATTCAAAGTGACCTTGTGCTGCTGAGACTCTGTAAACAAAGATTCGCTCACTCACATGCAGTCCATGCTTGATGCAGCACAAACATAAACACTAGCAATGCAGAAGCAGAGAACATACACCTACACACCCAGCACTGCACCAACCGCACCACCTCACACCCACACTCAATTTAACTCTGCTGCTGGAAAGGGTGAAAAGGTGAATTGATGCCACTGTGGATGAACTTACAGCCACTGCCCTGAGCAAATACAGAGTACAGTCAACACACACACACAGATTTTCATGCCTCATGAGGACCAAGTTTCTAATCACCACTTGTAGATACATTAGCCATTGGGTAGTGAGCATAAACACATTTTTCTTTTTTTCCCCTATTTTAATTTTTTTTAATAAATACAAAACATCTTTCAAAATAAAAAAAAATAAAAAATCTTACAAATATAATTTTTTTTAATTCAATTCAATGAAAATAAACTAAAAAATAAAATAAATTGAAAAAAGTCAACACATCCTTTCTTAAAATAAAAAAAAATATAAAAATAAAGAAAAGTAAATAATAAAATGTAATTCCATAAAAAATTGTTTTAAATAAAATACATTTTAAAAAGTAAACATCTTGAAACCTTTCAAAAATACATGTTTTGCTTTGCACCTATTTCCCTCATGCTTTATGGGGACTTCCGGACAAACACAACTTAATGTATTTATACGAGAAATCATTTGCATAAAACGTACATACTTCACACATATTTCACCTATATTTTTTATTTACTCCTCATGGGGACCTGCATTTTGGTCCCCATGGCGTAACTGTGTAAACATATCAGTGTCCCCATAAAGACAGGAACACACACACACACACACACAGCGCCTTACCCTTTGGCTTCGACTTCATCGTCATCGATCCATGTCAAGATTTGTGTGGCCAAGATGGAGGACACATCCAGCTCCTGAATGTCATGGGTGGAGGCCATGACTAAACAATTACGATTGGCCTGTGAGACAGATGGAGATGAGACACAGGAAAAGGAGAAAGAGAAATATTCAGGGTTAAAGGTAAGGTAAACTGTGAGCTATAATGTATGTGCACATTTTTAAAGTTAGAAGCTCCACAACAGTGAGACAAGCCGTGTCTCCTTTGTGCCTTTGGTCCTCAAACTTTTTGCTTTTAATAAAGACCAGAGATGCACTGAATGTTTTTGGGAAGATAGAAGCCAGCACTAGTGGTGTCTTTGAAAGAGTGCATCATTCAGCCTCCAGTATCACTGCGTAAACTTCACCCTGCATCGAAATATCAAACAAATACAACATGGGCTCGACTACATCAAAGAGGAGGATGTGGTTAGAAGAGATGTGCCAATGGCCAAAAGACTTGGTCATATTTCTTCAGTTTTCAAGTGAGGTTGTATTTTATATTCAGCTTGAATAAAACACTTCCATACACAAGATCAAAGTCATCTTGCCTGTGACATGCGTGTATACATCACAGTCTCGCTCACAGGAGGAACTCTGTGGGAAGAAGGGTGACGATACCCACTGGATATTTCTACTATTTTACCTGTTAATGTTTGGAAAACGTCCCTCGCTATATGAAACAAAAAAAAACACCTCCTGAGCTGCACATGCATACTGAAAATAGCATGTTTTGACAAAGACCACAGCACACTTTCTAACACACACATTATTTAGCAAATTCCCTGTCGCTACATCCTCTGCTCAAACCTGCTCTAGATTATGGTGGATGGTTTGAAGAAATATGAACTATCCAATCAGCATTTACCCTTATTCCAAAATGATAGGGGAGGACGCTGGCCCTACTGTCTGATCCAAATATATAGATATGTTTTGTTATGCAAGATTATGCACATCAAATAAAGTAGGGCTGTTACGATATTAGGAAAAAAAAGTACACCGATTTTTTTTTAACCCCGCGATATGAAAAACTACTCAGGAGTAAATAACAGCTGACATGAACGGTCAAACAGGTTAGTGGTCGACACAGAACATACGTTTCAGTGTCATCCTTCTTGTAGCAAAAATAATTACATCAAATTAATAACTAAAAATAAACAACAATAAATAAAAAGACAAAAATAATAAATTAATTAATCAATTGATCAAAAATGTAATTTAAAAAAAATGTTTTATTAAAAACATATAATAATAATAAAATAATAATAATAATAATAATAATAATAATAATAATAATACCTCAAACTTATATAGCCCTTTTTTGGACACTCAAAGACGCTTTACATAACAGGCATAAAATTAAATAAAAAGTAAGTGAAAGCCAGTTTGAAAAGATGGGTTTTGAGACGGGATTTGAATGTGGATAGTGAGACATTATTTGGGTAAAACAAGTCTTTATCGACTTAAATGAGTAGCATGTGAGAGAAGTTCATCTTGAAAACAATGAAACAACTGTTGTGTAGAAAATACTGAACAGTTAACAAGCTAGTAGAGCAGGTTTGTGAATAAACAGTAGGGTCTGAATATGTGGACAGAAGAAACCAGGGACAAATGGAACTGCAAAGTGTTTCTAGTTTGTTCCAATTTACTGACATATTTTAAAAAAAAAAAATGTTTTTAATCACAGGTTGATTAATTTTAATCTAACTCAAAAATTCACATCAGCACAAAAATTTAGGTTTTCTGTAGTCACAATGTGTGTGCCGTTTAAGTTTCCCATTTCCAGTTTGGATACTGAAATAAAGAGATTAATGGATACAATAATGATGAATTACCTGACATACATTGAACAAACTAGTTCAAACTAATTCAAAATGGACCAATAGAAGATAATCCAGCTAACAGAACATGTAGTCCTCTCTATTAGAACTTCATTATGCTGTTCAGGCTGATCTGTTTGAACAAAGTGTACCTTATTGATGGCAAAGGCTGTGATGATGTCTGACTCCTTATGAATGATACGTGCCTTTCCTCCAGGGCAGCCCAGGTCTGACTCAGTCTGTACAAAACATAGATCAAAGAAAGATGGTTAAATATTAAAGCTAAAATGCCCCTTTATAACCATCATAACCTCAACTACATTTTCATTATGTATCAGAACAAGTGACCTAACAAGGTCCATTAGAGGAGCTGACAGGGATATAAGAGAGAGGAAATCTCTGTTATAATGTTGCCACCACATTACTGTTGAACAACGGTGCACCAAGGACCAGATTAAAAGAAACAAGAACATTGATTCACCAGGCAAAGGATGTAAATTTAGTTTCTTAAAGGGATACTTTTCTTTTTTCCCTTTTGTTCAGAGAAGGTATAGCTCATAACTAGTTGATCAATAAAACCCAAGGAATTGTATCAGCGACCATGGATGGACACTGGGTTTATATTCAGTTGGAGTAACATCAGATTATTCATCAACAGGACAAATCTGAGCCTATCAGTTTTGACAGAACCTATTAATTGGATTTATTCAGAATTCGTCGCCGAGTTCATTTATAAAAAACAAAAGTATTAGAACCACTGCACAGTGAGTGACCATTCTAGGCCACTTTGTATCGTAATATGTTACAATACCCTATTTCTGTTTTTATACCAAGGGGAGTTCATAAATGACATATCCTACTTATTTCATCTAGAAGCTACAGGAGCTGAACATTCAAATAAAGCCCAAACTGTATGAAATTTGGTCTGGCACATATGTATTCTATGCATGCTTTTTCTTTAGCCACAGGAATTAGCGGAGGATATTAGAAAAGTGCATCGGCTACTGTTTAACACAGTGGCTAACAGAACTGGGTTACTGTCATTAGTTAGCATGAGCACATTACCCTTGAGCAATGAGCACAAGCACACATTGTACCATAGAAGCCCTATGGGATGTATGCTATACAGTAGTCATACCACATACTACACAGTGATGTTACATTTGGACACCAAAGCTGCTCTAAATGAGACAGGCATCCTTTGAGAATGAGATTGAATTAAAGTCTTTATTGTATTTATTCAGGGGGAAAAGACCACGTCTTTTTCTGTCAGACAGAATAAAGTAAAAGTTGACTTGCAGGAGCCTAAATATGGTAGTTTGCCATTTTCACCAAGCATATAATCCCTATGGGACGCAGATTCATTGCGGCAGTGTTGGACCCATTAATCAGAAGCTATTCAGCCTCATAGCTTGTCCTCTGAGAGACTGGGTTAATTAACACTGAGCCAAATGGAGTAGCTAGAATGAGGCAGCTCACACTGCGAGAACCCGAAGATTAGAAACCTCTGTGAAGTAAACGTGTATGGAGCCATTTAAGATTTATGGTTCCGATCTACATAAATATTCAGACAGCTACATGTAAGATTAATATTAAATACTGACAGGAACATATAAAGTTCATGACCCAATAAATACATTGACTCTAATTCTGTCAAGAACACACTTTTGATGCTCCTCAGACTATACATGATAGACCACATTTATTATTCTACTGTTAATGCCAAGTCCATGGTTCCACATTTAATTCATGGCACAGCTTGTGCCATCATCTCTACTGCATGAGGATGTGCATTTTCAATATTTCACACTATAATTACTATCTGCCCCATACAAGCAGCCAGTGGTCATACAGTTTGACATTAATAAGAATACAATTGTTTTTAAAATATCAAAAATAATCTAAACCTTATCTTTTGTGAAACTGGTATTACATTGACAGTTTTGTTCTTCATTGTCATTATACAAAGTACGAGATTAACCATAAAGTGCACACATTAAATAAACATGTGTGCACAATGAAACCAATATAAAAAGTGATAACAGTAAACCGGTACAAAGGTTGAGAATAAAATTATAAAAGTGAGCTGTTATGTTAAAAAAAATTAAAGTGGCAGGATTTGAACTCACCTCCAGAATGCGTCTTACTACTAGAACCGTTTTATTATTTAACTAGAAAAACACTCAGAGTGCAGATTCTGCAAAAGCAGACCCCCCCCCCCCCCCCCCATCACCACCAAACTTGTATCACATGTTCCTTGTGTCAGTATCAACATTTCCTGAAAATTTCTGCCAAATCTGTCAATAAATGTTTTAGTTATCTTACTAAAAAACAGACAAACCCTGATGATTGCTTTACTAATAAGTAATAAGTGACAATAATACCAGCATATTGCAAAGTTTAGGGTTTAACAAACATAGATAGGACAATTATTAAGTTAAAATCTGACAAACAATATGGTGCTCTTTTTCAGTGCATAACTTTTAACTGAAAAAGGACTGAAGTTTGGTCCCCAGTCCATTCCCCCCACCAGCACAAACCATCATTTATCCGAAGCAGCAGTACCTGATTGTTTCCCGTTTCTTCCGTTCCTGAATATTTCATATTGTCAGTCTGGTCCTCAATCGACTTTAATGATTGGGCAAGCAGCACAAGGCACAGGGGTAGACACACACAAAACATACACAGTGATGAACCATGCCGTCAAACACACAACAAAAGAGGCATTATTATGCTGTTAATCATCTAGGGTGGAATTATTTTACCAAAATGAAAGCATAATCATGCAACTGGAAGCAGTAATAATACATGTGGATGGCATGCGGAACAAAAAAAGCAAACATGCGCCAACAGGGATATAAAATCAGGACCAATGCAGTTGGCCTTGAGGTAATCACAGAGGAATGTAGTGCATTTGTCACAACAACATAGTTAGTGTTACTCGGTGACAATTAATGCAATGTTCTGCTGTGCAATATGGAGATGTGGTGAGCATGTTGGCAATATGATGTACCTCATTAGGGTCCTGTTTCTTGGTAAATATATTTCTAATAAATGTCTCCTGTACTTCCTCCTGCTTGACCAGAAACTGCCACAACCGTTTCACTGGCAGCGCTGAATGGTTACTCGACCTGGAAAGTAAAAAAAAAAAAAAAAGAAAAAAAAGCCTTATACATAAAATAACAAGAACACCCATTAAATAAAACAATTTAGTTGAGCATCACTTCAGTGAAGCATAATAAAAATGTGTTGGCAAAGTTCAAGCCTAGTGGTTTTATATTAGTCACAGGATTAAACATTAATTAGTTCTTCATTCATGACATAATACATACAAGGTATAGGTATATTTTCAAATACAAATGTAATGACTTTTTTAATGGCTGAGAAAGGGAAAATATAATTACTGTGGCAAAAGAAACTGACGGGCTAAATAGGGTACATTTATACAAGACTGTGTGGATGTAGTCATTTTCAAGTTTACAAAGGCTATAGTCTTTTTGCTTTCATTGCAGCTGTTGCAGAAAGTACTAAAAGCTCTACGATGACTGCTAGCCAAACCTGATATTTCTGACATTTTCACAGAAGAAAAATTATATCGGTGTCTGAAATGAACTTTTAACTCACTGGCCAAGGGAATGTTGGATGAAATATAATCCACCAGCCAAACATTTCTTAAAAAAAAACCTTCTTTGTCTTGACTACACTTGAAATTATTTCAGACTATGGACCTTGTACCAGTATAATGTTGTGTTTACTGATGGTGCTATGATCTGTTTTAAAACCACACAGCCCAGCAATTACTATGTGGAGAGATATTGTGGTGGAAATTTATAAGATGGAAGAAATAACAGCCCATGTTCATCAAAAAAATGGTTGAAATGGTTTCATTTTGCCACAGCCAAACATATGGAGTCAGATAACTGTCAATATATTCATGTCCACAGATTAGCCTTAGCTAGCCTTTTTTTCTTTTTTTTTTTTAATATGAATACGCCTTCCCACAAGTGACTCAATTGTCTAAATACGTCATCACTGCATCTACAGGCATGCGGTGATGCCTGTAGATGCGGTAAAGTTTGAAGTCGTAATTTTTCCACCTGTATTCTGAAGGATAAAATCACACAATGTATTTTATGCACAACTGAACTCATTTGAGAATTCACAAATATTTATTTTATGCACAACTACAGACAAAAACGCACAGGTATCTGATCTGTGAACAGTTATTTACTCCATACTAATGAGTCTTTATTATGACTGAGTGTATATAGTATGTATCCTAAGTATGTGTATGTGAAAGACTACTCCCCGTCTGTAAAACTTGTGCTGATATTGTTGTTTTTTCCTTTTCATATACCCACCACCCTTTATCTTAAAACAATAAGAAAATATATATATTATTGTTTTTAATAGGATTGTTTTACTCTATATAGAAGTGAATAGGTTATTGTAAAAGGAAATTATATGTCAGGAGGGGCTCAGTACCTGAAGGGGGTGTTGGATGGTTCAAACAGTGCCTTATGCCTGAGGAGGGCGGGGCCTGGTGTGGCCGTCTCATCCTGGAGGTGTGTGGAAATGTATTTTGAAGGGGGCCCCCCAAAGATCTCCAACCTTTTCTGCAGCACCTGCTCCCAGCGCTGCAGCGTCTTCAACACTGCATGGCACAGAGGAGAGCCCACGGGCAAATCTGTGGAAAGTAGAAACAGACACACAAGCAACAAGATTAAGGGCAGCATATACTCTATAATCATCATCTGGACGCAAGTACATTAGGAAGTGTGTGGTGTGTTATAGAGATTACCTAACAGATCGTATCCTGCCATGGGGTAGAAGGACTTGAGGTTGACCAACACCAGCTGAACCATCGCCAGGCGCATTAAACACCAACTGGAGGGAAAAGTAATTACAAGCCATTGTACATTTTTATTACATAATCCCAGGAACCTGGTTGACAGCTGCTTCAGTTGGAGTGTACGTCGGTTACGCTTCCGAGCAAATTGCAGCGTATTCAATCTGAAGCAAAATGTCACAATAATGACATAGCATACGAAGTTGGTGGAAAGATGCAACCACAAATAAACACATGAAGATGCACAAGGGTGTGTAATTCAGGGTGAAACCAAGTCAGTCTTCAGGGAAATGTCTACTCTGTTCTGGTGTCATTATAAACCTGTGGAATACAAGAACATTCTGCAATTTAATTATTTACCTCATTTACTTAAACTATTTTATCACTGTTGTTATAGCTGCTTTTATGTATTCTATCTCTATATTGGTTTTGTTTTCTTCTTAATCTATGCGGTTATAATTGCACACTGTTTTTAAACTAGGGGTACAATATTTTATTTCTTCTATACTTGCGACAAGAAATAACAAAATAAAGAACCTTGAATATCTGAGCATAAGGTCCATTTAATTTATAATAAACAAATACAGAAGTATGAATTTATCTACACAGTCGAGACAGAGTATTTGGTTTAAATGACAAGAGGACATTTAACAAACTGCAAATCAAATGGAGTCAACGCCAGACTTCAATGACCTCCCCATGTTTGAAAAAAAAAATAATACGACATAGAATATACTTTCATGGTTAGTTTGATGCTCATTTACATATTTATTGATTAGTTATATTGAATTTGATGTTCAGTGATTCTAGTTTATTACTTTAAATAATAATTTATGAGTTTGACAGAAATGTGAGTAGGGGGTGATATTGTCAGTTTAATTAGATTAGATTGATTTTTCTTGCTCCTGTTACATTCACTTAAAATTCCACTGTTGGTTAACATTTACCAAACTGATCCCTGCTTATACTGATTGATTGATAATTTATTGATGCCTTACAGGAAATTACTTCATAGACTCCACGCTGAAAATCTGATGCACAATGAATAAAGAAATACAAACATATTATGATTAAATGATATAAACATACAGTACAGCAACTTAAAGGTACCATTAATTTAAACATACTGTAGTTGTGAGAAACAGAGGTTTCATTTCCTCACTATTTAAAATATATTTTCTTTCAAGTCCCAACTGTTGGCTGTGTTTTTCCACGGCAGCTGCTCTTGTAAAACATAATCTTTCCTGAATCAAAAATAATTACAAAAGCAGACGTGCTCATCATCAACCCAATTTTGAAATTTTTTTGGTCTTGTCTCCTTTTATTATTTGTCATACAAACAAAACTCACAGTTTGACACAAATCAATTTGAGGGTGCCTGATGACCAGCTGGGGCTCCAATGGCCATCAGTAAATTTGAGTGTGTGGCACATGGAACTCTAATTACTTATGTTTATCCATTGCTGTGCTTTGCAAAGTACTTTGGAGGCACATTTATACACTAATGGAAGTCAATGGTGGTCATATTTTACCTGTATGAATTATGGTTTGAGTGCTCTTTTTGTGGAGAGTTGGGGTCAAAAACATCTTCATAATCGTCATCCTCTTCATCTTCATCCTGACTGCCCTCACTCTCCTCTGAGTCATACTCAATTCTGTTTTCAGACAGTGGCAATGATGGCTGGAACAAACAAAAACACAACAATGAAGGCAGCATACTTAATTGACATACAATACATACTTAAATTAAATTAATTTCTAACAAAGCCTGATAAATATCTGGGTTTTTTTATTTATTTATTTTTTTATGATATTTCAAGTTACCTTTGTGATGAAATAGTCCCAAATGCTGAGCTCTGGAGGGACAAATCTTTCTTTAAAGATAGAGGTTGCTTCCTGTTCCACCACTGGCACTGGCCTAGGACTGGACGGCCCTTCTCTGTCTATCCCAGACTCTTCCTTCGATCCACTGCGTGATGACAGAAGTCTGAATCGCCTCGACTTCCTTTCTGAACTGTCAATGCCTGGGGATGCTAAGAGAAGAAATTATTGTTATACAACTGTATGTAATCTTTTTTTAAAGGCACTTCCATCCGTGTCAACTATAGGTTTTTCACATCATAGAACACCGCCTTGTTCAAAGTGTTAGTTTAGATTATTTCACGCTTTATAAGATGACAAATACAAAAGCAAGTACAAACAAATAAAATACAACAGTGCATGGGAGGCTTATCTAGACGTCTACCTTCATCAACTTAATTATGACTTCAAATGAATCCAATGAACAAAAAATAACTTAAAGTGAATAAAACAAAACATTGAAAACACAAATGCAAAAAAAAAATTATTTACCATTACTTAGAGTGACACGTGGACATGAACCAAATTTAGACAGCTTCAGCATGACTTTTGAAAGTAGCAAAGGAGGGACATAATTTCAATGATTTATTTAAGTTATTCCAAATGTCGGGTTCCCTAAACATAATTGAAAATTGTTGGTGGTGTGATTTTGCTTTAATCAGCTTAAATTAATGACTTTGTCGTGTGTTGTGATTGGGGATATCTGAGTTTAATATGAAGGTGTTATGGTAAATTTTAGGAAGATAGGAACATTTAATATCTTATACCCAAAGAGACTAATTTGTAGTCTGCTTATGGCATATATGGTCAGTGTTTTTAGCGTTTTAAACAATGATGCACTCGGGAAAGTGAATGAAACTTGATGCTATTCTGACGCAAGTATCTTCTCCACTATAGAATATTATAGTAGGTTAGGTAGGAACAGACAAGACTACAGTTCTCTATTTTTCAATGCATGCTTATGTCAACAAACAGTTAAAAATACTGAGAAGCTCTTCTCTGTACAGCGATTATTACATTACACCAGGAACCCTTTGCCCCTCCACGCTACATAGAGGCTGTTACACCACTAACAGATTGATGGATTTCTCAATGACCCACAAATGGGAACCCAATTAATTTAGCAGGGCTGATTTCATTTAGTGGCAGGGTCACCTCTAAAAGAAAAGCCCTTACAGAGAGACAGTCAATCACACTGAAAGTCAAAGACAACCAGACTTGCTAAAATGGTCTCTGCTAACCTGGGGAGGATGCTCTCATTGGGCTGCTTGGTTTCTCTATAACAGGGGTTCGAGCTCCTCCTCCAAATACCATCACCCAAAGCTTGCTGTTGAGCGGGTGGCCAACGATGCGAAATAGCTCATTGCTGGAGTGAGTGGCCATGCCGTGAACAAACAAACTGAGGAAGACTGCAGTGAGGATCTCACAGAGCAGCACAGCTAAGCCCGGCTGGCTTTCCTCACCCGCTGAGCTCAAAAGACGAATCAAAGAGGCGATACCTGTAGAGAGGACGACAGAAGGAGAACATGCAAAGAGGAGAGAGAAAGAAAATGGCATTAACAAAAAAAAAAAACCCCAGCAAAAGCACACACTAACTAAGGACCTCAAACCAAATAATATGTCTGAACCTAATCTGTCATAAACAAAATGGTGACAGATGACTACCAACAAATCTCCCCAAAAGACTAAAATCAACAATGAACAGATCATATCAACAAGTATAAACTGTGTGCTCAACAAATTATTTGCCAAAAACCTTCACTGCCGTCCAAAGACACAGTCGCTTCCAAGCTGACCAAGTCATTTCTATCAGCCAGGAATAGTGTGAGATCATGGGATTTGGTGTTTTTTGCGCCACCAAAAAAACTAAAGACTTTGATATGAGGCAGATATCATGTTTATAGAGAGGGTAATTTATTAATTAAAACCACATTATGTTAATTTACATTGCTGCATGCAGCTGTACGACTTGTGCGTACCCTCCTGTGTCCAGAGTGAAATTAGAGGGAGCTAACAATTAGGGCTGCACGATATTAGACAAAACTGACATTGCGATTTTTTTCCCCCTACGATATGAAAAAATAATCAGGAGTATACAACAGCTGTGTGGTGTCGAGACAAATGGTCAAACAGATTAGTGGTCGACACAGAACATACATTTCAGTATCATCCTTCTTGTAGGTGAAATATTGAAATAAAATTAATAATGAAAAATACATATTTAAATTTAAAAAAATTCTAAAACAAACAAATACATAAAAGACAATTAAATAAAAAATTAATACAAAGAAATTAATACAAATAACTAAATAAAAAATGTAAAAAATTAATGAAATACATTTTAAAAATGCAAATATATATATATATATATATATATATATATATATATATATATATATATATATAAAAATAATAAAAAATAAAATAAAAATAATTGCAGGAACTGGAATGCGACTATTGTGCACACTTACATTCCCATGTCAATGTTCACACAATATATTGTGCAGCTCTACCAACAATCCATGCTTTGGTGTCATTACCTGGCCACTGTGCTGGTGAAGTGTTGGGCTGAACAGATTCATCCATGCTGACAGTTCTGATGGGGTGCTTCTGAGACAGCAGAACACTCTGATACACAATCCCTGTAAAATGGTCTGCATGACTGTGGAAGACAAAAAAAATTGAGAAATCATTCAACACAAAACAAAACACATATAAAAGATTAACTGACAAGTTACTCCCAAAATGACTTAGATGGTGTAAATATATCATGTCTAAAATGTTTTACTTTAAATGTTTGAACTCTGAGAGTAAGACTTTTCGAAGGAAGAGGAACGCCTACTGTGCTGTTTTGTCAGGACATATAAAATACTAATGGGCTGCAACTCAGGTTAGCGGATTCAATATGCTGTCAAATAATAAACCGGAAACACACAACTTATTGATGAAAAAGGGAAAGTATAACTTATTATTTCAAATGACTGGGTTGTTGCTGATGCAGAGAATATGGAATGCTTCACTCAATTAGGCTTCACCTAAACCTGTCTACACATCAACAATAATTCGGAAGTCAAAGGGAATATTAGTCAGAAGAGGTAGAAGAGGGTTTAACGTCCTTATAAAGACTCAACTCATCAATCAACTCATTAAGTCACAGACAAAGCACTGAAGGTACGGCTAATACAGTAGTAGCATCCAGTGGCTTGATGGCAACAAACTAAACTGAACTGACGTTGCTAAATTAACAGTGAGAGGTCAAAGCAGAACAAGGATCAAAAATGCTCACAACACAACACCCTGCACCACCTACACTCTAAAAACATTTAAAAATTTCACACACAGTGTTGTAGCCAAAAGGAAAAATAGAATCATCATCAAACCTCTGCAGTAACACACAATGAAAGTTTCTATTTTAACAGCCACAACAAGGATAGTGTTGGATAAATTAGATAGCCTCGCTAATTAAAAAGGTCTGTTCAACTCCCAACAGTATACTCGACTTTATTATAAAACACTTGTATTTCAAAATTTTATTTCATTGATATAAGCTTTTCTCTTTGTGGGGTAGCAATAATCTGATTTTAAGGGTCCTAATCTAGTTAATATTTGTGCAGAACTGAAAAAAAAAAAAAAAAACACAAATTCAAAATGGCTTATTTGGCTGTTTTCTATTCTGAAAGATGTTTTCAAAGTGACACGAGTTATGCTACATGGCTGTTCATCATCTTCCTGTCATCTGTGAAAACAAAAAAATTCAATTAAGTATTAACAATCGGGGTGACAAGCTGCAACTGTGCTGCTTTCATAAATCATTCTCAACAATCAAAACAGACAAGTGAACTCAATTTGGTAAGCAAACCTCCAGGATGGGTGGGTGTTTTTTCAAAGCCAGACAAATGAGCACGATCATTTACCAAATACAACCCAATTTTAACTTCTAGAACAAAGCTGTAAAATAAATAAATAAATAAACCTTTATGAGTGAGTGGCCAGTTACTAGTCACCTTATCCTTATCCGTTATTTCTGCTTGAATAAATCTTAAAGCTATCTCATCTTCAAGCATGAAAAGTAGGACACAAATATGATCGTTTTGTCAGCACTTTGTCCATTAAATGCTAAGAATAAGAAAACAAAGTCAGATGGCTTGCGATAGATAAAGAATACATCGGCGGCTAGTGTCGTTAATGGAATTGCATCACGTTGGAATGTGGAGGGAAATGAAAAGCTGAAGCTGTATCAAAGTAAAGGAGTGCTTGAAGACAAATAAAGAATTAAAGAAGCTTGCGTTGGGAGCACTGTGCTGCACTATGAACCATTGTGAGTGAGGTTGAACAAAAGCAGGTTTTTCAAAGACTGAGCTGGGAAATGAAATGAGAAAAGTCTTTGTTGAGGAACGCGTGACCTGAATTTGATTTTGGGTGCATGTGTTGTTTTTGATGAATAAAAATCGGAAGGAATCACAACATTGTTTTAAGAGTCTTTGTCAGTAAATACACGTACCTATAGGTGTGTCCGTCACAGAGACACTGATATATGCAGGCTGACAGGGAGGCGGCCAAAGTGTGCATCACGTAGATCTGGAAGAAGCGTTGGTTCATTAAACAAACATGTTTCGACACAAGGAACTTCACCGAGGACCAAAATTCAAAATCTAAATTCAACACTTACTGTGAGACGTACGTGCAGGGATCAGATTATTATGAAGCTAATCTTTCACATTATGCCCATCAGTCCTATATTTACTCTTTATTTTGGTTTAAGTCAGTGTGAAGCCTAGAGAAACTGACTCCTAAGTAGCTTTTATTCAGTTCAGTTATCTGAACTGTGCACAACTGTTGTAAATGACATGGATAAGAGCAGTGGGCAAAGCTATGGATGAACAATAAATAAATAAATACATTTGTTAACCTTCTGAGGCCCAGGAAAGTATAGTTTTGGCTTTTTAAAATTAAATAATTGTCTATATTGGAAACATCATGATGCAACAGTATGTTCAGGTTACAATTTTTATGGTAGTTATTGAGTTTGTTTTTTTTATATAAAGCTACTGTATGAAACTCTTGTCCACAAACATGGGCAGAAAGTCCATAACTGGTATGGGTTAAAGCATCAGAAAAAGCCAGAAAGCAGAGTTAGTTAAGGATATAAATCTATAAATGTAATGAACTGGAAAAAATACAATAAATTCTTAATATAATCCTTTGAATTTGACTTTAAACTTTTATAAATGTCTACATGATCAGTAAATTAAAAATAGGAAATTAGATTATTTCCACTGCAAACATGCAAAGGGTATTATTATAACATACAGTAATAAACCACTTGGTCATGGATACATGACCAAGAAAAATTCATTTGGAAGTAGAGCTGCACGATATTAGAAAAAACTGAAATTGCGATTTGTTTTAACCCTGCGATACACATTGTGATATGGAAAAAAATAATCAGGAGTATCCAGAACATAACGACAAATCTGCAGACGAGATTTGTGTGCGACTCACCTCGTTGTTGACAACATCGGGATGTGGAGGAGAGTCAAGTGCATTGATGGTCTGTAAGATGTCATGAGTTAGGTTGGTCAGATACACAATAGGATTGGCCACCACCGTCTTAACGTTGGCTGTGCAGGCCATTAGCAGAGGGATCGACGTGGACTGAGAGCACAGCGTCACTTGTGAGTGGATAGAGTCATCCTGGGTAGGGATGGAAGTACAAAACAAGAATATCTTAATGCAGGCATGTCCGAAGACTGGCCCGGGGGCCATTCACAGCCTGCGGTCACAATTCATACGGCTCTGCAGCTTCAGTTTCATAATGTATTATCTGACTTTGCCGTGTACCCTTCTCGCTAACGGCGCCTGTAAATAAAAAGAGGAAAAATTGACAGTGGGTGCCGTTGCTTTTTGGACAGAAGGTAATTACAATATATTTTAGCTGAAAATCAAGGCTCTTGTATTTGTCCAGACACTGCTGCCTTTTTTAACGAATTCAATATAAAGAGGCACTACCAGACAAAACATACTAACATATGACAAGCTAACAGGAAGTGAGCCTCTGAGTTCAACTAATCCATCATCAAGGCAACCTACAAAGTTTCCAAGATAAGTTACCTGCAAATGCTGGTGTTAATGTATTTGTACATACAATACAAGACAAGACAAGACAAGAGTTACACGTTTTAAGCTTGAATGTGAACAGAATTTGCATTACTGAGTAATAGACGAGTAATTATTCCTCATATAAGTCATGTTTAACATGAGGTTCTGATTTTTACCCTGTCAACATCCTCCAGACAGTTTGTTCTAGGTTACTGATTCCAGAGGCAAAAGAAAGGAAGATTCCCCCCCCCCACACACACACACACACACACACACACACACACACACGTGAGTGGCTTAGATTTGGTTAGATTGAGTTAAAGAAATGTAACAATGAAGCTGTATATTTACAGAAATTTTCATTCAATGCGTGCTGTCCCTGTTAAATAAACAAATAAATAAGAATTTATTATATCATTTCATTTATATCTTATTTAAGATATAAAAAACACTGGCCCCTGGTAATCACTACATGATCAAATGTAAGCCTCTTAAAAAAGTTTGGGCACCCCTGTCTTAATGCATGCAAGTACTGCAGTCTCTAGAATACTTTTACGACTTTCCACTGTGTCAAATACATCTTAATGCTGCAACACAAGGAGCCAAAAATAATAAGAGCAGAGCAACTTTGTTATTTGTTTTTTTAGACGACTTCGACACCTTTCACAGTGGGAGCTTTGAGCTGACGGGTGCTGCTGTGAACAGCACTTTGCAGTCAGGAGGCGGCAAGATGAACTGACTGATGTTTGTTTCATACATGATCCCATACCAGGTGTTGAATGTCATTTATAGAGCTGGAGCAGTAGAGATTGGCACCAAACGAGCACTTGGATTTATGGGGGTGGTCCGTTTATACAATATAACTTCCCATTTGTCATGCTAAATAACTCACATTCAACTGACACAATGTCCTACACACAGGCTCTACACAGTAACTGGTGTCAGGAAAGAGAGTCCTTCTAAAAGATTTTTCCAACAACAATAAACCCATTTGACAGTCATAGAACTGGGGCTGGAATAAGGAATCTGCTTTTATTCCAAAAATCAAAGCAGTGAGCAAAGGGACGACTAGTGCCTGTCAACTGTTGTAACATTCAAAAGCATTGTTCCCAAGTTGTTTGCCTCCTAAAAATTGATCCAGTCTTCTATGAGCCTAAGGCGGGACGTCCCTCAGGAGCTTAATGAATCTACACAAACTATCAGCCTGGAGCTGGAGACGTGCAAGCAAATGCCACCGACACAGTATGTGAGTGAGATGGATTTGTCATGGGATCCTGCTTAGCGTTATGTTGGTCTTTCATTTCTAGTTTGTCTTGCATATGTTCAGCGTCCTTACAGTCAAAAATAATGACAGATTTTCATCCTAGTATTAATACTCTTAGCTTGCCGTCTTCCGTGGTGTACAAATATTGTGTTTTCATTCTTACAAAAGTTTTGTCCTATTGTAACGTGAAAATTACCATGGACAAGTAATCCCCATTTAATTTGAACTGTCATGTCACATTACTGCATCACTCTGCTAAAGATGATTCTAAATATACTTTGTCATGTTCAATTAAAGATGAGTGCATTATACTCTCTCTGTTAATAGAACCAGTGAACATTAATGAAACTCAGAAATTTTGGTATATTTCTATCACTTCAAACATTGGCCACTGGATAAAGGGAATGCTCTGGTATTTGGAGGCCTTGAGTGAAATGCATGTGTGTGAAAATTACCTGGTGTGATTCTTGTAGTAGTAATATGAGCTCCATTCGTACAGATGCTAGTCCTCCACCGTGGGAGCCGTGCAAGCTGCAGTAGCTCAGAAACATCCTGAGTAAAGGCTGGTTACTCTGGAGCCAGTGTCTTCTCCTCCTCTGACTATCACCACGAGGACTTGAAGCCTTGAAAAAGAAACAAGAGTTTCGTAAACACATTTGTATTAAACATTTAGTTGCAGATTGCAACCAACTGACTACCCGTTACCTCATCCTCCCCTTGGGATTTCATAAAAGTTCTTTTTAAAGACAATATTTGATTTGTCCATTCTTGGTTTTTGAATAAGGGGAAATACCTGTCGTCAACACTTAACACTGGATCCCACCTGCCATTACAAATGAAAGACGCATGAAAAACACAGTCCCTCTGTAAATATAAAGGGCTCATACTAATGTCAAGTAAACCTCTGTGGGCTGTTCCAAACTAAAGAATACAAAAAGAAACACTATCTTTGGTTATGGATTAAAAAAAAAAAAATGGTGGTCTTATGTTGCACAGTGAGAGGTTCACAGATGATTGTTGATCCAATCTTATGATCAAAAGTAATTCACAGTGTACAGTGTACAACTGCTCCAACCTACATTAACAACCAACAGGAATTCAGAATGAAATGGTGTGTTGATCAATGTCACCCACATATATGAGCTAAGATATTAAGATAAACTTTGTAAAATTGTCAACATAAGTTTAACTATTTACTTGATTCATGACTGGGTGCTCATACTAACCCTGCCCTGACTTTGGAGGTGTTCCTGAACTTATAAATACAGCTTCAAATGATAATTTTCATAATCAAAGAGAACTGTGCAATCTTAAAACAATATCAAAACTTTACAAAGCATGTATATTTAAGACAATGCTATCTTAAATATGCAAATAGAATAGAATAGTCTTCATTGTCAGTTTTTAGACACACGTTAACATGTATTATACACACACTGAAATGTTTGCTCTGCATTTAACCCATCACTAGGAGCAGTGGGCTGCCATATCAAGTGCCTGGAGAGTGGAGAGTGCTGGGAAGTGAACCGCCAACCCTTCAGTCAACAGACAACTTGCTCTACCAACTGAGCCACAGCCACACACATCCCCCCTTTTTTTCTAATAGAAAAATATGTACTAAATGTATTATGGTTTTCTGATGCTGAATACATTCCTGTAACAGACAGACACAGTCAATATAGTAACATATCCACCACAATGATGGGAGGAATGTTGTCTTCTGAAAACACATTTTAAAAGGATGGTGCAATCATTTCTTCTGTATAACTACATTAGTGTTGGTTGAGGTGCTGTCTTAATTTTTAATTACACTGAATATTATATTGATTTTTTTTTCTCCCTTCCTGAATATCTAACAAATCCAGGAGGATGCAGTTAACTATGCCCACCTGTTCCTCTTCCACCAGCCCAGAGATGGAGGCATCACCCTGAACAGACAGCTCTGGCAGGCAAGGTTTGTAGCTGCAACAGTACTGGAGAGCCACCACCTAGGGAATATCATGTTAAAATCAAGTTAGAAGATTGTTTGTTGTATGTAGTTATGACAGAAACTTTTTTTATATAAACTACATTGGTGTCGTTACACAAAAGCAGCTACAGTAAAAGAAATGATTCTGAAAGATTAAATAAAATAGTATAAGTTGAGCCCATAAAGGGCCTTAAAACTATAAGAAAAAGCCAGAATTCAAGCAAGTTATACTTAATAATGAAAAAAGGGTATTTAAAATACAAATAGTCTAAAAATCTTTAACTGTCACCTCTTATTAAATAAGGAAAACTATTTTTTTTAAGCTTGTTAGTGATGAAATGTAACTCAGTATTAGCTGAAATATGTAATTCAGTAAAATTCCAGTTTTACAGCAGCAGGATTATAGTACATAACACAGAGTAATACATGATATAAATAATTACATAACAAAAAAACTATATAAAAAAAGCAATGTTCTAATGAATGGGTGTGAACGTACCTCTCGTTCCAGCCACTGATAGAGCTGATAGCGTAGCTTTCCTCCATCCAGCTCGTACCCTGTTGACAGTGTCCTAAGCTCATGGGTCATGATCTTCAGACAAGCACTAAACTTCAGCTGAGCCGCCAATATGTCCTCAGACGGGTCTATGAAGTCATTCGTGTCCTCACTGTCCTCTCCCGTCACCGTCTCTGTTAGCGGCGACATTGCATCTTGCGTGTCCTGTAGCACACTGCCGCTGTCAGCACTTCTGCCACTCTTACCATTTTTATTCTCTTCTTCATCCTCATTATCATCATCATCTTTGTCACTGTCCCACTTTAGCTCCAGGGCTTCATCTGGAAGTGTCAGTGACGGCTGGCTCCAGTCAAAACTTAACACTGAATCCGAATGGCTGTTGGACAAGCTCTCCCCGCCCGACTCGTAGCCATTCAGAGCAGGCTGAGACCAGTCTGGGTCTGACGTTGGCCCATTTTGAACGCTGTGCTCAGCTGTGTCCTCCTGGTCGGTAAGCTTGGAACGCTTGTGTACTTTGGGCATTTTGGAGAGCACTTCGAGGGCTAGCATAGGGCAGCCAGCCTGCAGGTGTGCGTACGCTGCTGTAAAAAACAGTCTTCTCTCCTCCAGGCTGATGGAGTCAGCCCTGCGACCCTCAGCAGTCAGGCCCACTTTTGCTTTATCCGAAGAGCCAAAGTGGCGCCGGAGGAGGAGAGGGTGGGTACGGAGGTAGGTGTAAAAGTTGAAAACCTCTGGATTACATGAGGATACAGCTGAGGAACCCACTGGAGACAAACACAAAAAAAGGGAGAAAAGAAAAAAAAAAAAAGACCAGAGGTCATGTTTCAGCCTGCCATGGCATTTAAGAAGCTCATGCTTTGTACTTTATGCAAATAAAGCAGCACAATGTAATTAAAGGGGTTCCCTGGAAAATGTTCTTAAAAATACAATATGGACTAGAGCGGCACAATCTATTGTTTGAGCATCGACACTGCTATGTATGTGTGTGCAGGAGTCCCATTGCAGGGATATATATATATACACATACAAATAACAGCATTATAGAGTGGTGGGCCAAAAAATAGAAAAACAAAGCAACTCTGGTCCCCCCCAATCTGATGAATATCATCCATAGAACACTGTTGTAGATATGGGTGTGTTTGTTTGCAAAAACAGACATGCCAGCTGAGAGTTTAAACGACAGTGGAATTTACCCAGAAAATAAAGGAATGAACCGTATCAGAGCATCTAGAACCCGTGGTTCCTCCATGGGTCAATGCACTGGTAATGGTTTATTTTTTATTTCATGGCTTTTTCTTTCATTATCAACACTGACGTGTTAATGCAGTCTCATGCTTCTGTGACCTGTAATGGAAAATTATCTCCCTCTCCTTGTTTGTTAAGTGGAAAGGAGAGGCCCCGTAGTTCTGTTTACAATCAAAAAACAGAAATGTTGTGATTAAATTGTGTTTCTTCTTCTACTTCTTCCTCCATTGTTAATCTTTAATATTATGTTGAGACATCAAAAGGTGTTAGACAGTTGCAGTGCACATTTATACTAAAAAAAAAGTAAAGTGTGTGTGTGTGTGTGTTCTACTCCGTAAATGAAAAAAGAAAAACAATACAACATTAAGAAGATCAAAGATGCTTGTTTTGCTGTAATACAATATAAATCAAAGCAAATCAATCAATCTCAATCTGCATTTGGTCAGACAATTTTTAGTTATAAGCAAGTAAGATACATGTAGAAAAGACTTATTATTTTGTTTGTTTTAGATGGGAAATATAATATAATTAATATAATATAATATAAATTTCCTTTGTATCCTATACTATTTTGCTTGTATTTCAACCATTCATAAAATAAAATAAATCCAAATCGACTGAAACTATGTTCTCACTTCTCCAAGCAAATCTGCAAAATGTCAACTCAAGTAACTAAAGCTTGTAGGTGTAAGAACAAAGGATGGCAGATGAAAATTATTAGTTGACTGAGACGAAGATAAAAGCTTTGTTTAGAACATTGTTTCCTGGTTTCTCTGAGCTCTGTTCATTAATATCACTGTCTTTCCACTACCCTGCCACCTCCAGTTCAACTACAAAAATACATAATGAAGCTGGCAGACTAAAAGGTAGCAAAGTTCATGAAATTCACTTTCTTTCATCCTCAAGTGTAACTATATAAATGAATAGACATTATACTGCTCCTCTTATGGAGAGAATACAGAACTCATCATAGAAATACTTTCAAATGTCTACGTATAAGTTCTGTTATCTTCAACTGGGGCAAGTTTAAGGTTCTTTGAGAACAACTTCAATGTTGTTTTTAATGTTTCTGTTTTTAATGTTTGTCTTCAGGGTTTTTTTTTTTTCCTCTCTATCACTCGTGATAGAGTTTATCTATCATTTATGAATCACAGTCGGCACAGGGAAAGTAGTGTGGATTTGGCCGAGGTCATATTAAGTTCAGTTCTTCATCCATTCTTCAGGCAAGTCTTGTATATTTACTTTAATTAAATTACTTCTGAGTTTAACATGGATGCAATTAGTTGTGCAAGCTCACAAACGATGTTTAAAAATAGATGCAAAGCTGTGACATTTTGTAAAAGCAGGAGATTTGATCCAACCACAAAAAAAACAATACCGTTGACTGCAGCACTGAAATAAACACAGATTCTTTGTAAATAATCTGAATGTTTCATGAAATTAGTGTTTCCATAATTATGATCATTTTAACTGAGCAGTCATTTGAGAGAACACTACAAAAATCACTGTCATGAAAGATACAGCATTATAAAGTGTATACATAAAATGACTTCTAATATTAAAGAAAACTATTGATGATCTCATAAACTGGGGCTGAAATGTCCCCGTTTTGATGAATGTCTCTGACCTAAGGCTTGCAAATTAAGAGATTTGTGTACAGGCTTAAATGTAAACTGGGTTGTTTTTGTTTATTTTGAAAATACACACAAATGAACACGACAAAAAAAAAAACCCTCAAATGCATATTAAGAATCAAAATAACTAGAGCAACCTCATGCTATTTCTTATGTCAAACAAACACCACAGGAGTAAATATATGAATTGCATCTATGATTATGTTTTTCCCTCTTCATTCCTCTCATACATTATTACAACAGATTTATGGGAAATGCATTCATGCAAGAAGCAATTGTGTGCTAGTCAGTTTGTGCTTCCTACAAATGAAATTGTGGAACAGCTGACTCAAGTGAATCAACTATGTAGGTCATCAACAGAAAAGAAAATAATGATAAAATAATAATTATATGCTGCGCAGAAAGACACTATATAATCTTAATGTCACCTGTGCATTAAAGTGACTTAATAAGCAAAATGAATTGACATAAAAAAGTGACGCAAACCTACCAGTGTCGGATTGAGCCTCTATGAATCCAGAGCGGGTGTTGTTTGGAGGCTGTTCAAGCAGAGTATCCAACGCTTTGCTGTAGTCCTCCAGGACCCAGTAGGCCATGCTTCGCAGGAAAGGATCTGGGTGTGCAACAATCTGGGGGAAAAAACAAAACCAAATAAAATAAACAAGATTTACACATTGTCTTTCTCACATGGGAAATGGTTTTGTTTTGAGTCTCTGCAGCACATTAATTGTCAAAAAGCAAAGTCAAACAACATCTGGCAGTTGTATTAAATTATGCATTTTTCTGCACAATAAAAAAAAACACCTTACATACATAAAACAAACTTTCAGCACCTGTTTGTCGTGTCCCAGAACGTGTCTCTGGAGGATTTTTTTGTAGGTGGATGCAGTTTCAAACTCAGATTCGTACAATCTGGAGATTACCAGGGCCAGCTGTAGGTCTTGCATTTTTTCCAAACAAACCTGAAAAAGTAAAAAAAAATAAAAAATAAAAGTTTTCAGAGCCCGTTTTAAAGCAAAAATGTAAACTTATGTAAAAGATGATAATAGATTTGACCCATCACCACTTTGATAAGGAAATGAGAAGAAGCCAAATAATGTCATAAAATCATAACCTCACAGCTAACAGATAGCTGACGGATGAGGCGCGTTTACTCATTTCCAACTGATAAGGTGTGAGACGCATTTCAATGAGACCACCTCCTCGCCGCTGGGAGTAAACAAAGTCAATGGTAGCCCTTTGCCTTGGGGGCACTCATTTCCATAAAATGCTTAGAGTGCTCCAGTTACTCACACAGATGAAATAATGTGACTCATTGCTTCAGGGACGTTCTACACAGGAAATAACCTTGGCAAGTAAAAGGTTAAATAAACATGATGACCAAAAGCAGCTCTCTCCGGAGAGGACGACAAAAAAAAAGGAGATGTGCGTTTTTGTGACAGGTGGCAGAAACAGTGATGCTGCTTCCAAAACCAGTCTAAAAATATCTTAAAATGTATCCCTGCTAACAGAAAATGCAAATTAAACAATGATTGTAGGTAAGCTGTTCCTATTTCAGACTTTGACAAACCTGTGGTGTTGGAATATGAATTTAGTAACCTGTGATTGAATTTATTATTAAAAAAAAAAAAAAATATATATATATATATATATATAGCATTCTTAAATTAAAAGCACATTTTACAGATGTACAGAGGAATTATTTACAGAATAATTCCTCCATGCAGCATCTTTAAAATGTGCTTTTAATTTAAGAATGCTACCCTTGACTGTCAGTAGTCAGTAATAGTAGTCAACATTAAAATACCAGAGACTTTGAGAAAACAAGGACCATCTAGTATATTGTAAAGGGGAAGTAGTTTTTGGTCTATGTGTTTCAGTCATCACAAAATCTGGAAAGAGCTGACAGCTGCACTTTGACGTACTTGTGTATTTTTCATCAAGGAGGAGACCAATGGAAAAGGCAAGTTGATAGGACCAATATTTTCGGAGAGATTCAAGACACTTTATTGTCATTATACAACAAGTTGCATAATGAAATTAAAAAGTGTCCACGTCAGTGCAAGTTTACCATAAAAATAATTAGGTTAATAAAAAATAAATAAATGCATTAAAATCTATTATAAAATGTCATGTATTGTACTAAAAATAGTTAATTATTTAACAGCATTCAGAAGTGCAATGCTGTTGCAATACAATTACCATTAGTAATTTTGGAATACTATGGCCTACCAATGGCCAACCACATTGCTATGCACAGAATTATACAGGGGTCACCAATCCACCAATCATGGTCCTCGAGGGCCAGTATCCTGCATGTTTTAGATGCGTCCCTCTTCCAACTGTGATGGAAATTTACCTAGTCACCAGGTAACGAAATTTACCATCTAACAGTATATCATCTTAAGAGAGTGTTTAAGCACAAATGGGGAGAAGTATTTTGGTGTCCATATTTTGGTGTCCAAAGACATATTTTGAGTAAAGACATCCATAGATGGTTTTTGTTTGTGTGAACATAACGGCACCAGAGATGTTGTTTTCAACTGTGAGGGTTCTGTGACGTTCTGTAACCAAGGGAAAGGTTTCCAGTCAGCTATATAACTGCTGTCTCTTTACCTCAGGGTTAGAACATCTGATAACAGCTTGTTCTGCATGTTTTCATTGCTAGCAGTCTCAGAAAATTTCTGTTTGTCTGATCAATAAATGATGATTTTAATTTGAAGATTTTCTCTCCTCGCAGTAATTGAAAATTCCACAACACAACACACCTGATTCAAATGATAAGCCTATAATCCACTTATGCAGAAGCCTGATAATGACCATCAGGTGTGCGCTGGAAGAGGAAAACATCTAAAACATGTAAGATGGACCAGGATTGGCGACCCCTGGAATTCTAGAATCATCATTGAAGTGAGTTACCCAGGAGCAGATAAACAATAGGGCCATATTGCCATGGTGTCAAATTTCATTTGCAGAAGCAGACATGTCAGCTGAGAGGTTATTCAACTGAAAATGCCAGTGGAATTTACCAAGAACATGAAGAGAATAAAGGATGAAGTGTATCAGAGGATCTTAAACCTGTAGTCCCCCCCCCCCCCCCCCCCCCCCAGGTCAAAGCGCTAGTTTGACTTAACTCCTACTGAAAGCAAAGTTTCCTACTTAGGCGGCTGATTTCAGGAGCAAGTGTTTCTTGTGAACAGCTATTAAGAGGCAAATCTATTTTCCACTTGCCTCCACAGCATCCTTAAGGGAGCCAGCGAGCAGGAAGAAGGCTGCAGAGTGCTGGAACCGCTGCTTTCCCAACAGAGAAAAGGCATTTTTCAGTGCTGCCTTCCTCCATCGGTCTTCACTGAAGTTGTTGCTGAAAAAGTCTGTCATTTTGGCGTTTTTCTGAGATCTGGGAAAAGTAAGAATTCAGATTCAGAAACAACAAATACAAGTGCTACCAGTCTACACTAATCTGATAGTGTTCATTTTGGTTTGGTAGAAAATGTACATACCTATATAATCCCCAAACTACTGCTTTCTTTTTCAGCGCAAGGTAAAATATAGCTGCATCGAGAGGATCATTGTTCCTCTGAAAAGAAGCCTTGGCAACCTGACAAAGAGAAAAAAACAAGTATTAAATTTACAACACCTCATTTTTTTTTCTCCAGTTGTTTTTTATCCGCAGAAAGTGAAGTTGAATTTTTATGGGTCATTTTGCAGAGTACTTCATACTCAGTTATAGTTTTATAGCAACCTCAGCAAATCTGATCTGACAGCACTTAATTTCCAAAAGTAGCAATCAATTCTAAGTACAAAGGTTTAACATATGAAGGCTAATGGTTAAAACCTTTATGTGAAGAGTTTTAATATGATTAAACTTTGAAATTACTCTGATCGCAAAAGACAAACCTAGTGTGTATAGACCCATTCTACATCTTTGTTGTAAACCAAATAGTAGTTTTATTTTTTATTCTGTTCCTCTTTAAAAAAAACTACATACAGTAAGACATTAACTTGAAGACATTTATAATGAAATACTACAATTTGCTTTACAAAAAAATGAGCTGCTTTTAAAAAAAAAAAATAAAATAAAATAAAATTATATATATATATTTAATTAAATAAAGATGAAGATGGATTAAAGGGTCTGAGTCACAAAGTTCATTCTTACGACTTCATTTTCAACTACCATATTTTTCAGACTATAAATTGCTTGAGTCACTTATACTCCAGAGCGAATTATATGTAAAATTACTAACACATTATTATACTAGAAAAGCACTCTGAGAGCACAAACCTCCACTAAGGTAGACACCCACCCCCCCCAAAATGTAATAATTTCCAGATCTCCCCATTACCAACCTACCCTGTAAATTTCATCAAAATACATCCATAAGTTTTTTTTGTTATCTTGCTAACTATCAGACAAACAGAAAGACAGACATACACACAAACTCTGGCAAAAACATAAGCTCCTTGGTGGAGGTAATAATTCTGCATGTTATTTTCACACTGACAACAGCTGGGCACTATTGAGGATGAGCATGTTATTTATGCTATAGTTATCTGAATAACTGTCAATATGTTACATTAACATACCAGGCACGTTCTTAGTGTGTTTATGCATCATGTAACGTTAACTGAAGGTGTGACGTTAGCATACCACACATCTTTTCATCCTGTTGTTCTCTATTCTATTTTTATTTTAAATTGCCATTCAAAATGAAATGTCTGTTCTTGGTGTTGGATTTGATTAAATACATTTCCCCCCAAAATGGGACTTATACTCCAGTGTGACTTATATATGTTTTTCCTTCTTTAAAATGCATTTTTTGGCTGGTGTGACTTGTAATCCGGAGTGACTTTTAGTCTGGAAAATAAGGTATATACAATGTTATTTTAATTATGAGTCATCTTAAAATTTCAACCTATGCATCTTTATTGATGATAAACTGAATCAGTGTGTCTCACCTTCTCAATACACCTACGTAGCTTGTTGGTGCTACGCAACCACCAGCCCACGCCCATGGAGCGCAGCTCTGTCCAGGTGGGCTCTCCCTTGTGCAGTGCAGGCAGCATGTTCAGCAGCTCCTCCTCAGCTTCAGAGTGGAAGGCCCAGGCATAATGGCAGGTTGACAAGCCTGTGAAAACCCAGAAAGAACATAAAAGATGAAGTTTTTGCCTGATCTCCTTGTGCTGAATTTACATTACACAACCTCTCATTTTGAGTTTTTGGACTCCACTAACAAAAGTTCCACCTTAGCAGCAAATTGATGTTCACTTGTGTGAGTGATAGCCGGCATATGATTTTTCAGACACCATCTGAGACATGGATTGATGTATTTCAATTGTCATACATCTGACTGTAACCCATCCAAATACCCAAATCTTGTAGTACAAAATATATTTTTATACTTATGACAGCAGTGACAACTTACAGAAATTGAGAGAACAAATTGCACAGCTGTCATGTCTGTAAAAAAATAACACATGAAGGTTGTTCAATTATCTTAAACAAAAACTAAGCGTAAACATGTAATTGTCAAGATACAACATGAGCAGCTACCTGCATTCACTGCAAAATTATTCGCTTTTTTTTTTTTATGAAATTCACATTTTGCAACATAATTTCATATACCATTTCCCATGTGAAAATCATACAGTCCACCAAGGAGTGGTTTAAAGAAGCGCCATAGTCTGTGGATGGAGGTAAAAGCAACATTTAGGTTCAGCAAGACCCAGCTAGACACAGCATTCCCACTCCTACAATGCACTTTGTGACAAAATATCCAAAACGCCCAGGTGACAGTTTGGTTTGTTTTGTAACAAGCAAACTGTGTTTATGATTGAGTCATCTTCAAAGTTGTTTACTTACACTATGACTACATGGCAACGTAGCAAGGTTAGTTTTTTGTACCAGTTAAAAAACATAAATAAATATTGCGTCCACACTGGGAACAAATCAGTAAAATATCACAAACATGACAACGAAATGTTTGCTGAAACGATGCAATATACATGCCACACCTCTATGTGTGCTGTAAGACAGTCCCACCGGATACACCCAACAAGAGAAGAAGGCGTATGCAGTTGTGTAGGCGTCTCTGCTGCTCATCTTGTTTGTTTAACCCTTGTGCGGTCCTTCGTAAATGGCACACTGGCTGTGTCCTACAATTGGGTCTTAAAGAGCCAGATTCCAAAGTTCAGTTCCATAGACTCATCACCCCACCCCCCAAGGATATTCTACTCTTTTCAGTAGTAAGCAATGGCACCATATAGTACGTATAAAAGGTACATTTTTCAACCACTGGGTCACTGTGACCCGAAGGACCGCACAAGGGTTAAGAAGAGTAGATTTTCCTTCGATAATACAGTTAACTTAGCAGAGACTACAGCACTGCTCCTACCGCTACTCTGGTGTCCACCATAATGGACGTCCTCATTGTTTATGAATGAATGTTGCGTGTGAAGCCGCTATCATGTGGTTGTAACATAGATGCTAGGCGTAAAGAAATAAGTTGTACTCGTCCAGATGACGACAGCTACGTTGCCACATTTTTCCACTCTAGAACCAGTTCTCAAAAAATATAATTTTGGTGTACCCAAAATGCCAGTGCCATGTGGACATGAGGCCGAAACGATAAAAAAAACTTTACCGTATTCAATCGAAAACATTGCTGTGTGGACTAGGCTGAGAGGGAAGTGATTCAGGTACACAAGCACTGAAAGATTAATGGATTAGTCATAAGTAGGCTATCACTCAGGGTTTACAAATTTGGAAAAGAGAAAAAAAAAAAACAAAACAAAACAAAAAACTCAAGGAAAGTCATACGCCGCTTTAAAAATGATGACCATCTAATGCCACCCATGGGACTGAGACAATCAGTTCCCCTTTCTTTTCCAAGGGTTAGTGTTTTTTAGAGTTTGGAACATATGCAGGTTACCAAGGCTTCTTCAGAAGCATTATGTCTCACGAGTTCAAAAATTCATTTCAGAGATGAAACATTTCAATTAAAAAATAATCCCTCTCTCCACACAGTGAGCCAATATGTGGGTGAAAGCAGTCCTTGCAAATCTGTTTGTGTTGGCCATCAAATGCAACCGTAGAAATAAAAAAACATTTTCATATTCTTCTTTTGTAGTTTGTTTTAATAGGTGGCCTCTCTTACAAAACACTTAGTGCTGTTAATCACACCTGTGCCATTCAACTGCACTTACTGCAGGTTTTTGCCTATTTTATCCACTCATGACCGTGATTGTTGAATGCAGTTGGTGTTTTACCACCCGTGATCATTCAGAATACAGCTTTGACTGTCTTTGTTGTACTACAGTAACTTAGCCTGGCTCATGTGATCAGCTTTTGTATAAACTGTTCATTGCAGAGTTATACAGTATTGTCTCTACTGCACAGTGACTAAAGCTCATCTGTACCAGCCACAATTGTGGACTCTGGAACGATATCTTCAACGCCCTGAAAATAAATACACTTTGAGAGACAGTGTCCCACTTTACCTTGCCGTAGCAGCTGTGCTCTGTGTGCCGGGGGCAGCGAAGTAGAAAGGAATGTATGGAGCCTGACAGCCAGCAAGAATTTCAGACCACACTCATCTAGTGTCTCTCCACCTGGTTGGGGGAGAAATGGCTTCACTTAATGGTACATTTTCAAACTAAGTTACTGAATCAGGCATGTCTATTTATTTTGTTCCAGTTATTTTTTTTTATCAGAGTGCTGCAGGGCATCAGTACCTTTGCTCTTGCCCTGACAGTCCTTGAGGTCTGTGCTTGTGGTAGCTATAGTGTCAGCCAATGCCATGAGTGACATCTGCTCCATACGAGTTAAGCCAGGTAAACTAGAGTGGAGGAGGTGGCTGGATAGAACCTGGGCATGTTCTGGTCCAAAGTATGTTGGACTGTACTGGGACAAGTCAATAACCTAAGACAGAGAACAGCATTTCTTTTTCAATTCACACATATCAATTTTACACCGTTGAAAAAAAAAAATCCAGTTAAGTATAAACAGACTAGTCTCAGATAAATTTGTCTTTTATACCCCCCCCCCCCAAAAAAAAAAATAATAATTGTGAAGTAATTTCATTTTAAGAAAATGTACCCAACTTAATATAAATAAGATCATCCTGTTAATACCGGGCTACATTTAACTGGAAACAAGCTAAAATAATAGTGGGTATCATACAACATCAGAGGAACTCAATTATTTCCCTTTAACACTGAAAAGACTTTTAGAAGTTCTCAATTTAAGATTATTGTCTATCTAACATCTTATGTTTTTGTTGCTCATCATGAACACAACTTTGTTTCATGTTAGCTGACATTTTATTTATATATAAGAAGATCTGGCTTCTTTCTAATATAGCCATTTTTATTGGATATGTTTTAGTAAAAAGCAGGAAATAAAGGGAGAATGTAACATTCAGCTACTACAGCCATGGGCTGTGACTCATCTACCCTCTTAGGTATCAAATATCTAAAATTAAACTTGACACACATAATTATGCGTGTCTGAACCACATAGTGGAATACTAAAATAGTTTAAAATAGTGCTGCCACCTTCCATTTCTCAAAAATCATTCCAATCAACCACAAGCAATAGAAACTGACCTTGTTCCCCATTTCCTCTTGATCGCTGTCCAGCGGGTCTAGGTCCACTAAGTTGGGTGTATGAAACAGCTCATCATAAGCGTCTGTGTGACTGGAACCGTGCCCACTATCTCCACTCACACTGCCTACTTTATCTGTAGCAAGGCAAAAGAGAGAAATAAATTATTCAAGACAAGCATCTCATAAGGGACCTTAAGAAAAAAAACCTCCTGCTGAGGGAGACAACAGATTAAATTAAAGTACTAAAGAGCAGGAAATCTCCACACACTGTACATGTTTCTACTTTCATTTCCCTCATATTCTATCCCTAAAGACACAATGGGGAGAAAATCTAAGACCACGGAATAACACAAGATATTATGCTCCTCTTACACCTTCAGGCAGGCTAGATAAAAAAAATAAATTCTTCATTAAACTGTAAATACCATCTCTCCTTTCATCATCTGAATTGTTCTAGAGGGGGAATTTTGTGTTAGGTTGCTTTCATCCAAAGCTATGAAAGTCTACGTCATGCATTCATTTTGTGTAATGGTTTAATCTTCTGTAGGGACACAGGGCGTAGGTTACCAACACTGATATTCTAACAAAAGACCATTCAGTCTCACATTCACACCAATAGTGGCGGCTGTGGCTCAGTTGGTAGAGTGGGCTGTCCAATGATCAAGGGTTGGCGGTTCGCATCCCGCCTCTGGCTGTCCAGGTGTCAAAGTGTCCTTGGGCAAGACACTGAACCCTAAGTTGCTCCCAGTAGGGTGAGGCAGCGCCAGTATAATCGGCAGCAGCTGTCTACTGGGATATGAGTGTGTGTGTGAATGGGTGAATGTGAGGAATTGTAAAGCACTGTGGGAACTAACTGGTGTATAAAATGTGCTATATAAGTACAGTCTATTTACCATTACCATAGGTAATTTAACCTGGGCAGTAAACATATTATGGTGCCTTTGGACCATTAAAGGAAGCTTGAGCACCTGAAGAGAATCCAAAATGCTAAAGGGACGATATGCAAACTCCACATAGAAATACCCCAGCATGTTGGTATTGGGTGAAGATGACAACCAGAAAATGAACATTGTACAGCAATATATTGTTTACCTACCAGGTTTTGGTGATGTATCTTCATCAGCTGCCAGAAGGGCATACAGAGGCAGGGGAGGTACTGAATCAATCTCTGTGTAGTCAGGGGTTGAGTTCTCAGCTTTGCTGAACATTTTCCTGTCCCTAGCTGTACTGCCTCCAGCGCTGATGGTTCGTGAGCGTACACGTTTTTCAGGATTGGTGGTACTATCCTTTAGAGCAACAACTTCTCCAGCAATGCATTTCACCAGATGAGAGAGAATGGCTTTGGCACGGTGAACCTTGAAAGAGATGATATGACAAAAATATATATACTTACAATGTTTTGAAAACTATCAACAACACCTCTATTTTCTCCCCTAGGTTACATGTTTCCTCTATTGTAAAAAAAAAAAAAAAAAGGGAAATTATTTAAATGACAAACTTTAGAAACAATACAAGAGCTCCACCAATAGACCACTTTCTTTCATAACTATTGGCTGATCTTGATTTTGTTTTTGTTTTTTTTAATTTACCTTTCTGTACCAACAAGGACAATGTTTGGTGAATACTTTCCTATTTGCTGATTGGCTGATGGCAACCAACAAGCTGATACTGATCAATAGAGTTCAACCATTATATCAGTGCATGCCTATGTAGTTAGTACATACAGATATTGTTATGTAATTTAATTAACTGACCTTCCCCAGATCCATCAGCTCCAGTAACTGAACCGGGTGGTACTGGGGCAGGGTGGGAAAAAGGTTGTGCGCAGCTTCAAATAATCCAGAGTCTTCCATCTCCACAGGCAGATCATAAGCGGTTTTCTTCCCACTGAGTTTTTGAGCCAGGCTCATCATTGACCTTGTGAGGGCCCGTTTTGGTGGTGCTAGTGACGACATGGGGGGCCCCGGGCTAAGCCCCTCCTCTTGGCTCTGTCTGACAGCAGAGACGATGGAGGAGACACTGCTGCTGATGTCAGTATCTGGGACAGTGGCAGCACTAGGCTGGGGTGGTTTTGGGGGCTGCCACTGGGAGTAAACATGCATTTCACAGTCCATGCCAAGTACCAATATACCATCCCGTACCCATGAAAGGGAGACTGGGATAGGCAATGAGCCTTCAACAGAAGAAACCAGATCCACTGATCGAAGAAGAACAAGGCGGGACAAGCTTTGGTCTTTACTGCCATCGTACGACAGACCGAGTTCTGGAGGTTTACCAGACAGACGGCCATACATAAAAATTTTCGTCCCAATGCCAACAGTTAGAACATGTGACCCATCCTCCTGAGAGACCCAGTCCAGATGAACGAGGGTCTTTGAAGAAGAACCAAGGCAGTTCTCATTGGATATGAAGAGGTCCATATTACCACCTGGATTATTAACATTACCAGATGTGCCATTGTTGGCTGCAGGATCTGCGCTGTCGAGGCCGATGGTCTGCTCTAGAATCCACTGTGAACCACCAGTGGATTCACATTGGAAGATACCAATACAGACCTGTGGTTCTCTGTTGCTTGTTGGGTTGGGGCTTGGAGTCACATTTGGACTGCGCTGAACTGTGAGAGATGGGATCTGGAGGTGGTTGTCATGGTACAAATAAGGGGATGAATCTAGTGCAGGTGAGAAATTCAATCGTGCATTTGAGTGTTGTTGAGGCGTTGAGATGAAAGGAGTATTTGATGAAAGTTTGTAGGCCACTGCAATCCGTCCAGTGTGACAGCAGCTAACCTCTATTGGATAACCTGGTACGCTTACTGCACTGCCATTGGGAAATCCCTCCTCCACATGGAGAGGCCACTCCTCCCACTGGTACACCGACTCATCTGTAGTAGAATCCTCTGTCACTGTGACATTACATCTCCAGAAGCGTACCTTTCCATCTGAACAGGAAGTGGCAAGAAGGTAAGGCACGCGGCCAGTTGGTAGAGAGCACGATGCACTGAGGTGACCTAGAGGAAGAGATCACACACTGTCATGTAACAAAGATGTTCACAACCAGGCTTCAATCAACTTCTTATTTGTAGAACTAATAAATATGCTAAGGATAACATTTCAGGCTCTAGGGTTTGTTTTTTGTCAGATAATTTATGATTTATTTTCTTATGTTAATGAATTAAAAATAATTTTCCTCCTTGATAAAACTTTGTTCATACTTGGGTAGTCAGGCTAACCAAGTCGTGAGCATCTAATTTTCATTCCAAGTATAATTGAAGCAACTCTCCCCTGACTTATTGCATAACTGCAAAACAATTTAGATGCAAATACAAAAACATCATTATTATTTCTATAATTAATACTTGGAAGCTTCTATCACTATATTTTAGTGACTGGGTATGTTGTGTGTATTTCCCTGCACATCACAATGATTGTGTTATCTGTGTGTGGTCATCTCTTGCCTGCTGAAGGTGTAACACTGATCGCCTCTACTCCCGCTGGCAGAGCCATCTCCTGGCTGTAAAGCCTGTGTGTTGTGAGGCTGAGGCGACATGCACTCTGCAGATTGGAAGTGCAGGGTTTACTCTTTGGAGTGACAGGGGAACTGAATGTCTCGAAGTTAAACTGAGAGCTGTTCATAGAGGAAGCTGTGGAGGAATTCTTCTCTGCAACGGTGTCCTCTGCAGTAGCACAAATGAGAGAGAGAGAAAATAGATTTTATGAAGCACGTTGTTACATGAATTCTACATCAATTATTTAACAATGAAGATGCAACTTGCCCAGTAAAACCTCAACTAATTTAAGTGATAGCAGGCAAAACTGACCTAAATGTTTTTTTCTCACTCCTATAGATGACTCAGGTGTTCTCTTTATATAACTTTAATGAAAGTTCAAATCAGAAGGAGTGTTATGTTTTTTTAAATTTCTGATAAAAGCCACTTATAGTCCTCCAACAGATGCAGATCTAATTGTGTGCAGTGCAGTCATATGGGAATTCATTGGACTTTAGATCAGCATTCATTGCAATTCTATCCTTGCAGGAGGCATTCTTACAAAAGGTTTGCTTCTTTTTAGTCTCCTCTTCATCATTATTAGCCACTACATTTGTTGAATTAGTTGAATTCCTCTGCATGTTGACTTATAAATAAGCTGGAGGCCATGATTTGTTTTAGTTGTGCATGTGGGTCAATTAAAAATTAAAATGTTCAGGTCACACTGTAATCTAATATGAGCCACATTTAAAAAAAAATAAAATACTGTATGGGAAAAATAGACATATCTGAGTAACAAATCTACTTGGGGCGAAACAGTACAGGTGTCCCATGGTTCAGTCAATACCTCAGTCCCCCCCCCCCCCTCGCAAAATTACATTTTTATTTTGCTTCTCAATAAAATCTAAATTTCACAGTAGGAACAAATTCTGTGACTGTACTGAATAATATAACCCTCTCTGACCTGAACAATACAACTCTTTCTTATTCCTTTATGCGTTTACAGTCGTATAAAACACACACACATAATGATCAAAGACATGCTTTGGAAATAAATTAATTCCTGTTCTGAATAAGGTTGTAAAGGAAAGCAGCAGTATAAAATGCATTATCTACCATATGCATTTCCTTGTTGTAGTGCGTCATCTTATTGCATGTGTGCAATGAGAGAAAGAGAGAGCCACAGAGAGAAAGAGAGAGAGAGAGAGACTGCAGTTCACAATGGTGGATTGTATCATGGAGGGCAAACCAAATGGCTCTTAGTTTTCCTGAAAACCATTGCATCCCTACAATCGACTGCTGAAGATGTGCAAAGGAATCATGTCACCACAAAAGGTAGAAAACTACAGAATCTAAGTTTTTTGAAAATTCATCTTATTTTCTACACGGGACAAAACACTTCACTTAAGTCCTAATTATATATTAGATAAACCAATTTTGTTTATGCATTTGAAATAACACAACTCACCCATGGTGACAGGTTGAGCAGCCAGATGCAGATGCCACATGTGAAGGAATGAGCGACCTGACGGGGTTAATTCTACCACCACAAGGAAAAAACGTGCAGAGAAGGCCGGCTGGCTCGAGGCTGCATAGAAACACACAGATATACAAATAACATGAATATACTGCCTGTCATTTAACCTTTAAACATCTTGTTGGCACAGGTTTTTATTAGAAGAAAACAAAATTCATGTGGACCTGTGGGATTAGAATCTGAAGTTTCCTGTGTGCTTTCTCTTCTTCCACTGCCAAGGATCAGGTCCTCCTCAAAAACATGCAGAAGCTGGGTCTCTTTGCCCTGCTGTAGAAAGCAGCAGCATTATTAAGCAACATCAAGTAAAATCTTCAACATCTAATAGCAAATATGAAGAATCACTAGGACAAACACAACCTATACATAGCTTAACCCGGACACAGGATAAACATTGCTGCACACCCATTTTTGGTTGTTAATGATTGAACATTAACACACACTTGAGTCCACTGCAGAATACTACGTACGAGGAATGGCCTACAATGCGATATGCCTTCTATTATATCTTTAGGATTTAATTTCATCCACAAGTTTTACAGTCCCTTGGCATGGGCAGAAATGCAAGCAAGTGAGACACTGACTGTGGAAATAGAAAAAAAGTCTTTGTCCTCATATATACTTACAAAGTCAGTGATGGCATCAAGCTCTATAATACATCCTGGTTTTGCTGTGGACTGCTGACTGATAATGTTGAAAACCTCACCAACATATTTCTAAAGTGGAAAAAAGAAAGAATGGTATACAAGAAACATTGTTTGAACGTCAAAATGCATCAGTTAATGCCAGGGATATGAAGTCTCACAAACCCAACATCGTTTATTAATAGTGTGTGAAGAGGAGCAATATATCTAAACATTAAAAAAAAAGCATGTGAGAACATGTAATCATTCTCATCTCTTCTCACTTATGTTAAAAAGTTGACGTGAATAAATGCTACAATGTTTGCCCTCTGCAGAGCTTGTTAAATTTGCATTTAGTTGTTTGTACATGTCAGCAAGTTACTTACTGATATCTCAGGATTAGAGACTTCACTTAAGAGTTTCTTTGCTTCAATGACCGCCTGATAGAGCCTGAGTGAGTGACCATCACTAGCCACAAAACAGGCACTGGGAGAGTTACAATATACACCTATTGAAAAGAGAAAAAGAAGAGAAGACCCACTTGAACAACATTAGTAATATTAGCATTATTATAACCTTTATGTAACCAAGAAAATGCTCATTGGAGGTTAAAAATCTCTTCTTCAAGAGTGTCCTGGCCAAGACGAGAGCAGTAGCATAAGTTACACAAAATGGAAATTACAGCCATACATGCATAATAGTCACAGAAATACAATAAAAGCCAATACCAAAAACAAACTGATAAAAGCATCAATATAAAAACATTATTATTTTAAAAGGTAGTGGAAGTATAACAGCAATGTTCCTTAAACACAAAGCTGAGCCTGAATAAATCAGTTGCAAAAATATCTACATCCACATTTGTCACCTCCCCAATGATTTGAAATGACTTTGAATGTATTAAAAGATACCAGTTCTTTCAGTACAATGTCCTGCAGGTTGTTCCAGGCAGTGGGATCTTTTTTTCCAGTTCTGTTCTGACTTTTGGAACCGGTATACATAACTAATCCTGGGATCAAAAACCATTATTACTCAGCCAATTCCTTGACAGAGTTATGTTTTCACTGGCATTTATAGATTTGTGGGTTTGTTTGTTTGTGGGCTACACTCTCCTGACTGCTTTTCCAGTTATTCAAATAGAAGTAGACCACCAAATATCCGCTTATACATATGGGGGTGGCACAAACCACAGTAAATATACATGAAGCACAATACATTTGGAAAGAGATAACTTGAGAAAGTTATACAGTCATACAGACTATTGACACAGAGGTTTTAATATTTGGATATTTGGAAACTTAAAGCCCACTTGGATTCCATGGAATTTAAAATAGTTGTTTACGCAAAAATAGTTTTTCAGTTTGCAAATTAGGGACCCGAGAAAACCTGTTAACCATTCTAAAATATATTTATGGGAATTTTATATCCCAAACCTAGTAGTCTCATTTGGCCACAGTGAATTATTCAAACTTATGAACCAAAATAACTGCTTGATAAACAAAAGAAATTATGAAAGTGAGGCAATGCTCTGAAAAAAATTAAGTCTTCATAGCTCCTTACCTAAACAGCTGCTGGGAATAAGCGTGGGGAGCCATGCAACATTAGCGAAGGCTGATGCGTGCAGAGAATTGATCCGGGCCAACTCAGAGACCCCTCCTGACAAAGACAGTGGGCCGACCGGGTCCACTCTCCATAAGATCAGCTCACTGTAGATGGCGTTGGGATCCTGGGAAATGCCGCCCAGGGAGACCCGGGTGGGCCTTGACCCTGGGGCTGGAGGTACCAGGATGCTGTCTATGTCAGGTGTCCTCAAGGCGTTGTGGTGTGAGGTGGTGAGTAGCAGGGGCAGTAAGGAGTGACAGGCGAGGTCATTGAGGTGGAAACGGTGGCCACAATACCTTGACTTGTGAGAGACACTAAGCACTGTGGAGAAAGCAGAATCCTCTGCGAAGCTGACTGCCCACTGGTTCAGAGAGCCGTCGGCATGTTTGGAAATCATAAGGACGTTGGGAGTGAAAATGCTCAGCCGAAGACTACTGCTGGCTGCAGATTTTCCTTGACCTCCGTAACTAATGAGTGCAGATTTAGTTTGAGGCAATGTGCTCCCAGATGGTCGCTGCCTTCCGTGTTGGATTGCTAGATCCACGTTTTTATTGCAGGCATACATAACCACACTATGGCTCAGAGAGATGGCATCACCTGCAGGGAATGCTACTGGGATACGAGACACAAAAGACACCTGAAAGGGAAAGGAAAGAAATTTAAAAAAAAAAAAAAAAAAAAAAAAGTAGTAGTTGGAACTTGAAATCAGAGATGTTCAATTCATTCACATCACTTTGTAACTTGTATTCTGATGCAGATATTGAGACAATACAGTAACTGAGGACTAATGTCTAAAGGAACTAGTGGATGATTCACAGCTGGAATGACTGGACTGGAATGACTATGACAGAGACAGAGGAAGATAATGCACAGGAATTTTCCTGCGCCCATGTATTTTCATGCCTGTTATAAGAAGAAGCCTGGCTTTAATAATCTGTTTGTCAGTTAAGCTTGTGATGCTTTCAGCTGCTTTGTCCACACCGTGAGAATCTCATTATTTCACCGTTAATAAAAATGTATCAGGGCACTTTTTAATTTTATAGGAAGTCAAACTTAATTAGAATGAAATGTTTGCGTGGACAGATAAAAGGACAATATAATGGGAGCTACATCAAAATTATTCACAATAATAATGCAGTGATGAATTTGTTATCCCTGTGTGCTGCTTCTCCAAATTGTGAATAGAAATAAATAGGCTATCTGAGAAACTGACAAGAGGCGGAAAAAATTTTATCAGTTAACAGGGATATTATTAAACACAAAATAGAACAAATACTTTTAACCAAGTTGGCCTATGATCTAAACCCAACTATGAAGCCCATTAAAATATTACAGTGGGTCTTTTTGTCCTCAATCATGACAGTGCTGCAACAAATGTCAAATGGACAAATATTACTAATGATGGCACGCAGGTGAGATTAAGGTTGTTAATAAAACATATGATGATTCAATAACCCATAATTTAATTGAAAGACCATTTACAGTGAATGTACCTGAGCTTGTCTGAACATTCCTGGCTGGTATTCATCCAACCAGTCCACATGCCAGACTAACAGCGATCCATCCATGGGATGGATGCTGAACAACATGTCTGCACCTTTGTTCCACTCCTCTAAGAGAACGTCCACCTGGTGCCCCACTGCAGCCAGAGGAAGAGCTGCTGTCTCAGATCCTTGGTACTCATTTGAAGTCGCTTTGCCAGCATTTTCTTCTGCATCAAAATTATCATCATCATCTTCAGGCTCTGAAAGAAAAACCAATGCTTAAATGTAAATTTGTGAAAACCCAAAAAGTAAAAACTGAGATGTCAAAAGTCAGGATCCAGGTTTGACGGTGTTCTTTCAGCCTTATTTGCACACCCCTGCACATATAAGTGTCAGTTCCTGATCCAGATATTTCTCAGTACCTTCATGGGAGCATTCGTTCTGTTGCTCCAAGCTGCCTCGGAGCTGCTGCAGGAAGACTTCCATAGCTAAAGTGAAATGGAGCTCTTTGTTGTTCAGCCAGTGGACAGTAAAAAGTCCTCCAGGTTCTTCATCATCTACCGACGTCAAAGAGGAGATTGAGGGAAGCAAAGGAATGTCTGTAATAAAGAAAAGAAAAATTAAAATAAAATCGACATTTTTTTCCCGCTGAAATATACATTCAAAAAAAGAACACAGGGCAAATGTTTTTGGAGCAAATGTCTTTTTATGGATGTGTGCGTTATGCTAAAAGAGAATTCATGCATAGAAATAGAATCCTACATGACTTGTCAGCCCCAAAGCCAGATTACACTGCCCCATGGAAATACAGTGAAATAAAATGAAAATGCCTTACAATGTACTCACCAGCTCACTGGGATGTGAAATAAATAACTTCAGGCCAGTGCTGAAACATCACAGCCAAGTTTACCATCAGAAATACAGAGGTGTAGCCCTCTGAGCCACGGTACAGTGAGATTCTTTCAAAGTAGGTCAAATCAAATCAGTTTGACCAAAGCCATGTACAGAATCACCAGAAAAAGACACTGTGTGAATACATTATCAAGGCAAATCCATTAATTAATAGGAGTATAGATTCTTTAGAGATCATCGTTCCACAATAAGCACTGCACAAAAAAAAAATAAAGTACCAAAAAATAAAAGCAAAAATGGGTTACAACTGTCAACAATGAAAGTGTTAAAGGGGCATATCATGCAAAATGCACTTTTTAATGATTTTACAACACAAATACGTGTTGTCTGTATGTGAGAAGACCCTTCAATTATGAACAGAAACCATCCACTCTCCTTTTCTCCTGATCCATTTCTTGTTGGAGGGGGATGTAAATGCTCCGTTTTTGATTTTCTATACTTCATACATCACACGCATAGATTAATTTCAATACCCCATCGCACCCCACCAGTTCAGCTAACCACACCTGTTCGTCACAGTGACCTCTGCTCGGACTCCCTTTAAGAAAACAAGTGGGTCTAAAGATCGTTTTTGAAGCTCAAGTAGTATTAAATATCATCAGGAATAACTAATATATTATTCTACTGTTAAGGTACTAGGCTGTAGTACAGAAACACTGACACAGTGCTTCCTTTGGAATTGATCAGTTGGTGCAGCTGTGTTTAATTGGGGGTTTAACGTTTCAGCTGGGGGATGTATCGGCTTGTGTTGCAGTCGGTGTGTGGTGGGTGCTGTAATGGAATTTTTATGAAATCACTGCTTACTTGTAATAGAATCACTTTATCTGAATGGTGATGAGATCACTTAGTAGGCGTATTCGAATTAGATCTCCGTCTGTTTCCACTCTATTCTGTGCCCAACACTCCCCATCATTTAAGCACTTTGAGTGCCTTGAAAAGCGCTATAGAAATCTAATCAATTATTATTATTATCATCAAGTTTTGCTTTTCCAAATGTTCCCCATTGGTTGTTGACATTCCCATACCTTTAACCTACCCCTCCCCAACTAATCTATGCTAAGTGTCTTGCAAGGTAACAAATGCGACTGTATGGTAACATACATGACTATCACAAGCCACTCTGAGGAAACCTGGAGGTACCACTTGGAACTGGGTTTCACCCTTTAAAAAGGTGGACCCTGTGAGTACCTCGGGGTCTTTTCTCATAATCACCCCTTGTGTGCAAACTGACCTTTCTTTGAAAAACTGTCGGCCGGCAGAAGTCTCCATTTCATTATTTACCAGCAGCAGAGCAAAAACTGCCACAACAGTGCATGCACACAATTTAGTTAGGAGGTGTGCATGCGTTCTATTGTTAACAGTTTTTAATGATAGATACTATGGGGGTACAGGGGTTTGCGGTCTGTGTCCTCTACAAAAGTGAAAATGAAAGGTGAAGCTCCTTTACCTTTTCTCTGCCTCCTGAAGCTTTCTAAACTTTCATTTGAGAGGGCAGAGTGTTTATCCTGGCCTATTATGTATTATATATGTATAATAAGTCTAATGTGACATATGTATGAAATGTATGGGGTGGTGGTAAGGATTTTGCAGTGGCATAATGCCAGAGCAAAACCTTACCAACAGAAACGGGCCATATGTTTACATTAGTTAAGTAAATATGAAGTTGTTTGAGGGCAAAGAATAAGGTAACAAATTTCCCTTTCATGAAAGGTCAAAATGTATGATATGACTTGTTCTACATTTACATTGTTGTTGTTTTTTTAATGATTTGAACTTTTTGAAAAACAGATACACAATGTTAAACATTTGTTTTACCCATAAATAAGAAGTGTATGTTTTTTAGTCATACCTGTAGCTGGGTTGATACTGGCAGTGATGTGAAAGTGGCAGAGAGCGTTGGCATGAGGTGTGCTGTTGCTGCATTTTCTATGGTTGTAGTGTCGGCTCTGGTTGTGGGGCAGGCAGCCAGTCAGAGAGGGATAAGGTACGTCACGAGAAGAGTGCCACGAATCGTTAAAGTTGAACTGTGGAGACAACATGAACTAGTCAACTTGATTTAATAACAATCGCAAGTTAACACGTGTCATGTTTAACTGCTTGCTCTGTATCTTTGTAAGATGCAGCATAAAACTACATCAACAAATATTTTTTTTAAATAACCTGAAAAACAGGTAAGGCGTGATCTGAAAACCAACTGATAGATTTTATATGAAGCAGGGGGTCTAAACACAGCTACAGGTTCACACTGCCTCTTTCACACAAACAACTGTGTTGGTGGTTGTATATAAATTCAGTTGTCACTAAGCACAGCTTCTTGGCTGCAGTCTCTGCCTTGGAAACAGGTGCGCCTCTAAAGGATGAGAATTTAAATTGTGTACACACAGCAGACCAAAAAAGAAAGAGGGCTTGAAAAAATGTTGAGTGAGAGACACTGCATGTGAAGGGAAGAGAAAGGGTTTAGATTTTATTTATGCAATGCTAGGTTATTCTGTTGTTTCTGTAAAATTTTCAAGTTTTTGACAGTTTAAAGACTTACATTTCCAATTTAAATCCCAGAGCATGGTCAGGCATTAGTAAGCCTTTGGTAAATACAAATGTGCAAATAAAATATATTATGGTGAAAATCCCACACTAGCATCTGCACCACAGGTTCTCAAACAGCACTCTAATCAAAAAAGTTTGGGATTAAGTAACTTGATTGATTTTACAAGGAATCTTGTACTGCTTATCCTACCCTAAGGCTTTATACCAAAAAGGAGATTAAAACAGGATTTTCTCACCATTGTCCATCTAACCAGTATTGCTGTAAGAAGTAGCACAGCCTGGATCACTCTACTCCGTTTGTAATTTTTGCAGAAAATAATTCCACACATGTTCTCTTCCAGACTTTCCCTAAGGCATGAAAGAGTAATTTGCATACCTACTTTTCCTGCAATTTAATATGCCTGAAGCTTTAATAATTGCCGATGAAATTCAGCCATTTCAATGTCAGTGAAGGAATAGAAGTGGTATATATGATGGTTATCAGTGGGTGGTAGTCACTAAGAAACTCTATGACAGTGTCACAATAATACAGAATAATAAAAATCAACAATCAAGACTGCTTCAAGAATAAACCAAAAATAGATTATCTTTGGCTCTAAGGACTTTTCATCATAGGAAGTGAAATGTTAAGACTTGGACCTTTCATAATTATAAATACCAAGGCGAGGCTGCTTTGCATAGCATATGCTAATAGAGGGTGTGTGGTCAAATATATACTTTATCCTTAATGACTTTTTATTTTTTGGTAAAACCACTTCACTTGGTATTTTGCATTTTGTTTGAGACTTATTGATCATACCACAAAATTCCAGCATAACTTTGTTTACTTCATAGCGCATATTACAGAACATCTAAAATACTTTATTGATGCTTGTCCTCAGTCCCACAATGGCTCAAAAACCATCTTTAGGTCTGACAGCCAATGCATTTTCACATTTGGCTTTACTAAACCTCCGTTTTCACGTCCTCCCTTAGCTCCTTATGATTTATCTCTGCTGTACCCCAATGTAAAACATTAACAGGGCTGACAATGCAGTAGTCTGCGTTCTACTTGAGCGGCCATTTGGAAAAAGCAGTGAGCTATCTGTGTAATGCACAACTGTACCCTACAAAATAAAATAGTGGTGATTGGAAAAAAACTGTATTCATCTCATGCCATATTAGAAAAAGTCCTTCTGAACAGCCCAAAAATAAATTGGTCCCAGAAAGCAATTACTTAACCAACTTAAGTGACTTAGTTGTTTTTCAACCATTATGTATTTTATTTTAACACGAAAGGTTTTCATTCTGTCTCAGTCGGTGTGTTCCATTTGCAAATGATGACAGCAAATTAAAAATAGGACAGAAAGACACCACAGACACCCCAATTTCCTCTAGGTTTAATACATTCACTTATCATTATGTGCTTCTTGTAACAACAACATCACAATGCCTTACTTCTTGTGCCGTTCTTCCTTGTCCCTTTCCATTGCAAGTGTTTTTCCGAGAAGGGCCGGCACATCTCAGAGTGTCACTGTGTTGGCCACTTGTGTGGTTGTTATGGTGACCCAGTAGGAGACTGTCACCTGGTAACAGCGTCTCAGCCCAGAGGCGACACACGCTGTCTTTACAGCAGGTAAGCAGAACGTTACAGACTGAACCTCTGCATGAAGAAATTAAAAAGAAAAGGGGAAAAAAAAAAGGGAGAGAACAGGTCAGGGTTAAGTCAGCAAGAGGGCAATCAACTTCTCAAAATGTTTTCTGGGGGTCAATAATATGTCAAGGGGTAAACACCTATAAAGCAGCAAATTAAACTATAGGTCAGAAGTAATAAATGGAATCTCCGTCGTGGATGTAAGATATGGTTAGAGTATACAATACAACTGTTTGATTGACAGTAAAAGGATAAGGTGTGAAATTTCTAAAGACTAAAAGTTGAATTTGGAAAAGACATTGTGCTGCCATCACTTAAAGTTCTTATCAACCAGCTTGATTTATGTGATAATGGCACAAAAATATATCTATAAAGTGCTAGTGTTTCTAATCCTGCAGAGAAGTGTGTGGCGCTTCATATAATGTCTTTCAGAGACAATTATGTCACACAGAATTAACATGGCTACAACTAAGCAGGATCAGGAGGAACAGCATATTGAAATATGATAATACAATGTAGTATAATTTTCCCCCATTCATTTCTGGAAAGACCTCATTCATTTTAATTCACAAAAAAAAGCCCAATCCAAACAAAAATCAAAGTGTCTGACTGAAGGCATTTTTATACTGGAGTCTCAGCTATGGTTTGTTTTCTGTTAAAATTGTAAATATTTGAGCTGGTTAGTTCTCCTTTCATACTGGAATACTGGAAGTGAACTAAACATATTTTTATGATGCATTTCTTTCTGATCTTCAGCTTTAGAAGTTGTTTGACTGTTATGAGCACTGACTGATTTATAGATAGGTTTGTGTTTGACTTTTGTATGTTTGTTCATTTGCAATGTACTCCATCTTCACCGCAACATAAGAAATACTGGATAAACAGCTTTGTCGTTCAAGGTGTGGATCGGCATATCCGGTTGAGAAAAAAAATAATGGCTTCAGAGCGCCTTAATAATTGTTTATACCGTGGCATATATTTGCTAGTTTTCCTCCAGGAGAAGCCTGTAACCGAGCGGGGGTGGGCCAGGTAGACAAAGGAGAAGGCTAGATCACCCTGGACGATAATACTGGGGTCTGGGGGTGTGAAGAGCCTGGAAACTCCACATTTCCATTTACTGGTGCTGTACCACACCTTTACGAGGCAATCATCCTGAAGACAACAGAAATATTTGCATATGAACTGAAAGCTCCAGAGACAATCACTTGAAGCAAAACGACATCAAACTACGCAGTGTCAGAAAGTTCCAGTAGATAAGCAAACACTGATAAAAGATTAACCTAATTACACTGCCAAGTTAAATTTCACATTCTCCGTAGAAGACATATACACATTTAGTCAACCTACCTGTCCAGCAGTAGCAAAGAATTCCCCATCAGGAGAGAATTTCATTAAACTGACTGGAGAGGCCGTCCTACAGACACACAAATCAAATATTTTAATGCTCAATATGATGCCATAAATGCCGTCTGTAAATGTTCCCTATAAAACATAAATTTATAACATTAGCAATTCATTAACATAACGTTCATGAAACACAACTTTACAAGGTCATGAGATTTGGTTTTATAAAAACATCGTTGAAAATAAAATGACTAGTCCAGGGTTTGGAAAAGGACTTCTCTGCTTCACAAAAATGAAAACCACTAAGGAAAGCAACACCAGGTTTTAATTTTTTTCTTACTTGCTCTGCCAAATGCACCTCCAGGTAGTGCGAGAGTCTCTCATGCTCATCTCTGCCTGCTTTCCACCCACTTCAGATTCATCTTTCATTCCATCAACATTAGACCACAACTGGAGGCAGCTAGAGCCCGTTAAGAGGCTGGTGCCTGGACACATAAAAACATATTAGTTCTTTCAGAGTTACTAAACCCAGCTTACAAAAATCCAGAAGGCATATACTATAAACAAGACACGTTTTTTTTGGGGTTTTTTTTAACTGCAGTGCAAGTATACTTTGTGCAAAAATGTATGAAGATGATGCTGTGTATTATATGAAGTGAATAGTGTAATTAATGTACCTGTTGGATGCCAGGCCAGGTTTCGTACCATAGATTCTAAAACAAACTGTCCAGTCTTCTGCCATTGGCAGTTCAGTTTCTGCACAAGGAAGGAGACCAATATTATTAGAAGACCAAATACACACATATATTTCATACAAAACAAGATCCACATATGAAACTGCCCTCATAAGACTGTAATGTGATCGGACCACATGCACACTTGCAGCACAGTTAGAGAACTGAAAGAAATACTTGCTAGAAAAACTAACAAAGAAGCATTGTTTAACAGCAACAATGCAATCTCAGAAATTCTGACTTGACTAGTGTTCTAAACACTGAAATTGCTGAAAATATAAATACTAAAATCATGTATACGTGTTGGAAATACTGTACTGCATTTACTCCTTCATGCAAACTTTCTGAGCCTAATTTCACATTTCAACAGAGCGACGACTGGAGAGAAAGTTCTCATATTTCAGGATATTGTACAATCATGCGTGACTGTGACTTGAGAATAGAGAGGCTACTCACAGTCAACGGTGTGTCCTTAGGATCTGGTTGATGAACTGGCTCAAAGACACACACAATGCTTCCATAGGAAGCTGCAATCTATAGAAAAAAAGACAACAAATCATGTAAGATATTAACATTTCTTTGTTCTGAATAAAAAAATAATTAAACCTATTAGCAAGAAGCTATATACCATTAGATGCATTAGAATTTAATTCTGAAAGTGAAGAAACAAATATATAGATATTTTACTCTTTATCTATAGTAGACAGTTGGTGAATATCATCATCATCATCATATTTAACAACAAAACAAAAACACCTGGCAGCTATAACAACTCGGTGTTGAATACCCAGTGTCTTGTCTGTCTTATGTACCCCTCCCATTAATGCACTGGTATGAGATACATGCACCACTCAAATGCTTTTAATGGAAAACAGAATCACAGTGTTACACAGAGTAACTGAAGAGGTAAAATTTCAGTGGCACTGAGCACAAAGGACAGGCTTAAGAATGTCCAGGTCTCAGATAATACAAGCTGTGTCTGTAATGGGGAAAATAATACACCAACTGTCAGAGAATGAATACAATGTAGGAGTGAGTCACACAACTAAATGTGTACATGTTCATGTATACATGGAAACACACAAGCCATCACATGCACGTGCTCACAGAACGCAGTGTCCTTAAAGGGAAACAATTACTCATGACAAAATGATGCATCAGGAAACAGAATCTTTTTAAGGTTTGTTATTTTCAGATTTAGCAAATGTAATACTTTTAAACATGTTGAATTACATTCCAGTGAGAAAAAACAATGCAATGTAGAAGTTTTAAGTTGGTCAGTTACCATAGACCTTATTTGTTTTTTTTTTAAGTTTTCATATGAATTTTTAGCAATTACTATTTAGCAACAACTATTGCACTACACTGAACAGTGAATCTTTCAGAATCAATTTTTAATCATCCATTATGAGGACAACACGTGTTTGCAACAACAAACAGCATGGCATATAAAACAACATTTAGAGGGTCAGTGAGGGGGGAAAAGCACACAAACTGAGCACATGCTTCAACAGTTTCTTGACCGTGTCGGAGGCATGTGAGGTTTGTTCTGCCTCTGTGAATTGGATTAAACGTCACATGATGGAGCAGTAACAGATCGGGTGTCCATTTTTTTGTATTTGTATTAAACCAAACTATGCTGCTCTCATAAGGTAACGCTATCCCAGATTATAGAGGCTGCCTAGAATGAATGACTACAGATTTGAATCGCCCCTACACCTAAACCATTACATTTCTGAAATGTCCTAAAACCAGAATTCTCCGTCTCCATTTGATTTTTTGCCGTTATCAATTCAATCAGAGGACCTGTGAACAGTGGCTGGATGTTGATTGCCCATAATCTTGAAGAGTATCTGTACAAATATATGACATGGAAAAATGATTCTAAATATTTACTTTACTATAAAGGACTAAAAGTTGGTGTGATTTCAACAGAAGTCTTGTAAATTCTTTTTTTTTTCTTGTAATTAAAGCAATAAGATGAAAAAAAAATAAACAGATTGATGCATTAATTAAAAATATAACTATGTTCTTTCCACTTGTGTACATAAATCAGCTATAAAAACAGCAAAGAAGTTATCTGGAGCAGAAAGCCAAGTGTGACCTTTAGTAGCCCTGCTTGTTGCTAGCAGCATTTTAAAGGAACAGCTCTTAAAGGAAACTCTAAAAAACAGAAACGAAGTCAAAGTTTTTGTTTTTACATTATTGTACCCTTTTTACTTTCAAGCAAAGTGTATGAGTTTCAGTCAGTTGCTGGACACAAAAAGTGACTTCGAATTCTAGACAAAAAACAAAGCAACACAATATAAACGGTACTTCAACCTTAACAGTGAAGTGAGAAGTAAGGATGGATTACAGGGTCATAAATTCATCCTAAATTCATATTATAACAGACATTTTTAGTGTCAACACGGCCAAATGTTTATGACACGCTACCTTTGAATTAGATGCTCGTTCTTTACTTAAAAGAGGTTTAAACAGAATGAACAGCCTTTGGAGATGTAGCTCAGACAGTAAATGTGCTCCCATTTTGAAAAAGGACAACAGAGTTTTCCACTAACAAAATGAACTCAATTGTAAATTGTCTCCCTTTTCTATTCTTCTTTGTTATCAAAACAGGAGGAGGCCATCAATGTTAGAGTGTACTGTGCAGAGGGAATAATTGGTCATTCTGCATTGTTTATTTGTAGCAATGCTGTCTCAAAAAAAAAAAAAAAAGATTGGGATTTTATTTAAAAATAAAAATGCACATCAATTAATTGTTAAATAAAAGAAACAAGGGCAACCGTGTAAAGATATCATTTGTCTTATAACCAAAAGTGTTTCTGAATGGACTGAACAAATCATGTATAGTGCAAATAATAAAATGCTTCCAGGCAACATACAAAAACTATTCACAGGAAGAGAAGCTGATTATTATTTAAGAGGGGAACCGAAACTTAAACAACATTATGCTCGTGCTACACTTAAAAGCATGTGCGTTTCCATCTGTGGAGTGGTTTTGTGAAATGGACAGGAGGAAAATAAATAAATGAATAAATAAATATGACTGGAGGAAAATGTCAAAAAAGTAAAAGTATTTTGCAATTTAAGAAATTGTATAAAAACATATTTTTTTCTAAATACAATAGGGAGGAACAAATATGAAATGCAGTTTCAAAGTCTAATGTTTGTTAAGGCACTTGTAAATAATTAGTAAATCATGTATATATGAGGAAAAATGTGGATAAAACTGGATAAGCATTGGTTCATCCTATTCCATTTGGAACAGAAGTTCTATGTAAATGAGTTTCTTACTCATTAGGATTATTTATTATTTATTTATGGACAGTTAAGACAGTGAAATCTATACTGTTTCTATTGTCAATTATGGTTTGTTCTTGACATGATTGCTAAATTACTTTGCGTTGTATTTTTTATATTATTTTGTTTAAATGTTTGATATGAAGTAAAAAGAAAAAACACAGACATTTCCTGTTGTATACCAGAGGACTCTTCTGTTCTTACCTGTCCACCCTGCAGTGAGCAGTCAACGCAGCCGACCTGGATGTTGCCATGTTTTGCCCCTGGGATGATTTGCAATCGCTCAAAGTCACTCCCCAGAACCACCACGTCACATCCTGACGCGTAGGCCTATCGAGAAACAAGGAGACAGGACGAAAGACGATAAGAACAATAAAGATGACACTCAGGTGCTTCCCTTGAACTGTAACATCAATATGCCACCGAATGACAGCTGTGGAGTAGACGCAGGTAAGATTAGAATTCAACGCTCTGCTCCTGTCGTTTTCACATGAGCTGTGATTTACTGTGACTGCTCATCCTCCACAGGAGGACAAGGACAGAAATAGTTGTCTTATTGATCTGTCCTGTGAACAGCATGGAAACAGTATCTCATGGAGTTTACTTTGAGAATCACAGACTGCAAAAGGCAAAACTACCTACTGTATTTAAGAGGCACAGTACACCCTTAATCAGTCATTAGTAAAACCAGACAAGCACAATGTTCTGGATGTATGTGAAAATAATGAATGAAATCACAACAGTTAACATATATCAGTGATTTCAACTGTAGTTTGAGAAGAAAAAATAAATAAAAAACCTGGCTTATGTTATAAAATCTTTTACTATTAGCCAGGGGTCTTTATATTAAGTTCAATAATAGATATGTATACATTACAGTGCCATGAGGTAGAAATGAGCCACAATGCCAACAATTAAAGACAGCCTTGGCCGGTATAATAAACATGCATTCACTCATATAAAATAATGAGTAACTAAACAGATCAGAAGATGAGATTTTTTTTTTAAGACGTAGGTTCCTTATTACCACCAAACAAACCTAACTCCTGAGGGAAAGTCTGTCCTTGATAACAATGTAACAAGTATTTTTGCGTAACACTGAAAAAACAGACCCTCAAAACTCAGTGTCTTATGTAAAAGCATTATATATTCATCATTACTTAATTTCCAAGTAGGATTAAAAAAACAATAATAATCACCAGTCTGACAGTAACAGTTTTTTTCAAGCATTCATCAGTAAAGATTCTACTGTAGGGACAAAACACTATCTACAGCTTTCCTTAATCTCAGTCATGGCACACACTTTAGCATAGTTGTAATGAACGGACTAAAGTCTTCTAATGAGAATGAAGAGCTTTCTAGCAACCAAAAACCAGAACAAACATTTACCTCTGACATTTTGTCTCTGGATAAGTCCAGTAATTCCTGCATTTCCACTCTGGACAGACTGCTTTGTGAAGTTATCAGTTTGGATGTCCATGTCAACAATATCTCCTGAATTGCTTGGATAAACTAGTAAAGCTTGAAATATCTTACCGTAAACGGCACATTGTTGACATTGCCTACAGAGAAGCAGTTGTCTCCAGGGTTAACAGCCCCTGTGAGAACCTGATGGAGATTCATGACTCGTTTACAATCCCCTTCAGTTGTGTGCTCTCTCTCTCACAAGTCCCTCTTGAGTCCAGGTGAGATTCATAGAACACCATTGGAAGGTTGTGTTCATCCTCATCTCCAACATGCAATTTCAGTCCAGTGTCTCTGAAGAGTTACTGAGAGGGAAAAAGACACGTATTGATTAAAATAGAAATATAATGTTTTGTTGCAGAAATTACCAAGCCTAGGTGCATATGATTTAGTCCTGGATATTAAGTGAATTTAAGACTCAGCACTAATTTTGTTATACTTGAATCAAATCTTTTATGTTTCTGTCTAAATAGACATCAATTTAGTTTCACTATGATAATTCTGGAAAAGAAAAAGCGGTGGTACTATGCACAATTAGCAAGTACACAATTTAAGATGCAAACACCAGAAAAGGATGTGACAGAATCAAAGGATACTTGCTTCTGAAGGCCTAGCTATTCCAGTTTTAAAAGCTGTTTGTAAGGTCAATAGCTCAGGCACCACTTGAGTTCAGTGATATGCAAAAAGACAATGATGCAATCAATGTGTTACATGTGATATAAGTGCATGCATTTATCTTTCCATAAAAAAAGATCTGCAAATGATGACATTATTCTTGTTGGAGTCTATAACAAAAAGCATGGCCCTTTACATGCGAGAAATAGGCTTTGTTGGTCCATGGAATAGGCACATTAAATTTCAACAACACATTGATAAAATGAAAATAAAACACCTAAGGCTGCGTGGAGGTGTGTTTCATCTTACATTTTTTTTGGAAAAGGCTGTAGCATAAAATTACCCATTGAGAGCAGTGTGCATGCAATAACTTTTACACATTTCATAAATCCATTTGCTGCAAGTGATAGTGCACTAAGAATTACTGATCATGTTAAAGCATTCAGAAAATAAACACTAAATAGCAAGCACAATGCAATATCTATTGAAAAAAAAAAAAGAGCAAGATGATGAGGGGTCACATTTTGTAAAGAGTTGTCAGACTTTTTAAGCCATGACTCTTAGGTAGAATGATACTAAGTAGGAGAATAAGCTCTCAGCATTTTAGAAAAGTAAGGTCCATGTATAGTATTTTACCAGTGCATTTTAGCACCGTGACCTGTTCAAAAGACATAGTATAAAAGGGCCATTATTACAGGTGTGTACTGCAGGTATCAGGGAGCCAAATGGGTCACTACTGTCCAATACCACAAGCTCAGTTCAGTTAATCCACTTTGTTTACTCAGCAGTTTCAAGGGAACATTTCTGCAATTAATTAATGACAAACAGTATACACTGCCTATTAAATTGCTTAAAGTGTTTACCTACCTCTATAGTCTGCATTTCTTTAGCAAAAGCTACATACTGTACAGTTGCTGCAGAAGCTAAACATGCAAGCCTGACTAAAGCTGTGTTTTATGACTGTCATTTAAACATGACCTTAAAAACTGCCCTTTTAGTACCTGAACATCTGTCAACGCACACCTTAGACAATGGAGTAATGACGACACTGTAGTGTTCTTTTATTACTGAAGAAAATGTAGGTTATGTTTCCTGTGCTGCGACAACTCACGTGATGAAGTTTCACACATCATACTAAAAACACAGCTAACAACATCACATCTGGCTAACGTTGTGTTACACGTTTAAAACCGCGTTTTTGGCGGAGTTTGGAATATAATCTAGGGTAAACACTTTATTTGTTAGCCAACTATTATCAGGTAATCGATTCATAACGCTAACTTAGCTGTCAAGTTTAACCTTGCTAACCTTCTTCAGTTTATTAAATAGCACTTCACACCGTTGTAGCAGGTAACCGAGTCCTTACCTTCCTCTTTGTACCTTGCCCCGTGGATCAACGTCAACAATTATAGCTTCAGTTGAAATATTTGACCAACAGCTCTCAAAGTAGTTAACGTTAAATGTTACGGATACGGTCCTCTCACACTGACTAGGCTAGCGTTAGCGCGCACTAGCTTATGTGGCTCCTATTAGCAAGCGCTTGAGCAACATAGCAAACTATATAACACTTACGGGACACGTTTTGTTCTCATCAACCTTACACTTGTCAAGACGAGTGCATATGTTCTCCCTGACTAACCATAAGAAGGAGCCAACCTCTCCCCAAGGTTAACTAATTAAACGCCTCCAAAGAGGAAGCTTTTCCTTATGTTGAAGATGTGTCATGATCATGACTGTTTCGGTGCAATGCATTATGGTCTTTGTAGTCACGGCTGACATCGAGGCAAGGTTTTTAAAGGCATCACACTGTGATCGATAGTCTTCTATACTTTTTCCACTATCATTGTTACTCCGCTAAGGAACGACAGAGTTATGATATGTCGGTGTTTTTCTGTCTGTCTGTCTGTCTGTCTAGCAATATAACAAAAAAAAAAAGTTAGGGACGGATTTGGTTGAAATCAGGTTGTTACTGGCACAAGGAACACATGATTACATTTTGGTGATGATCAGTGTGTTTCATTGGGTTGGTTGGGGCAGACCGTAGCTCGCAGAAATGAAAGGGTGGTGTGTGTGTGTGTGTGTGTGTGTGTGTGTGTGTGCGCGCGCGCGTGCGCGCGGTAGTGAGGGGGGGGGTGTCTGCCTGGTGCTGCTGTACATTTTTACTCTACAGTTTTATAACTTGAATAGTCATTTACTGAGACCACCTGTAGGTCACAATTGTGCTGCTGATGTTTTTTGGTTCAGTAGTTAACTATAGCACATATGTCCACACAGACATTGTAAAGGTGTTGATAGCTGGCTGTTTTATTTACCATTACGTGTTCACTTCCTGCACAGGAATAAATATGCATTTATCGGTAATAGGTTAAACTACTGCAACAACATTCTGACTTGACTCTAAACCAGCTGGTAGACAGCTGCAGTACATCCAGAACACTGGTGCTGGTCCTGACTAGAACCAGGAAGTACAACCAGATTAGTCCAATGTTCAGGTCTGTGCACTGGCTTCCTGTTACTCAGAGAAGAGACTTTAAAACAGATCTGATGGTCTATAAGTCTGTTCATTGTCTAGAAACAAAGTACATCTGTTACATTTTTGTCCCATTTTAGAGTCTGACAACCTCAGGGACTGGTCTATCTGCTGGAGCCCAGAGTCAGGATTAAACATGGTGAAGCTGTGTTTCAGTTTCATGAGCTAAACTGTGGACCAGTCTAGAGTGTGGAACAGCCTAAACAGTGGAACCGTGTAAAGTGTGGACCAGTGTAAAGTGTGGAACAGTGTAAAGTGTGGAACAGCCTAAACAGTGGAACCATGTAAAGTGTGGACCAGCCTAAACAGTGGAACCGTGTAAAGTGTGGACCAGTGTAAAGTGTGGAACCGTGTAAAGTGTGGACCAGCCTAAACAGTGGAACAGTGTAAAGTGTGGACCAGCCTAAACAGTGGAACCGTGTAAAGTGTGGACCAGCCTAAACAGTGGAACCGTGTAAAGTGTGGACCAGCCTAAACAGTGGAACAGTGTAAAGTGTGGACCAGCCTAAACAGTGGAACAGTTTTCCTGATGACATCAGTCAGGCCTTTACTCTGACAGTGTTTCAGTCCAGGCTGAAAACAGTTCTGTTCAACGGTGCATAGAACTGAAAGGGTTCTACCCTACCTCTGACCTTTTACATTATTTTCACTGATTAATAATATGTTTTTCTTTTAGGTTTTGTTTATTGTTTTGGTGTGTTCAACTTGTCTCTTCTATTTTGTAAAGCACTGTGAATTGTTCTGTGAATGAATTGTACCTTTGCTACAATGTGTGTACAAATGTGTGTGTGGCTGTATCAGGCATACATCCTTAATTTCCAGTTAATATTCAAGCAGTACTCCTGACTAGTGAACCAAGGACACAGTATTTAATTTTCATTCCACAACCTATTTTCCCAATTGAATATGATATTAATTTATTTGACTATATTTAACGCTGTCTGTATCAGTGATAACATCATAACAGAGTGGGAGTGCGTGCGTGCACACACATACACACACACACACACACACAGAATGGTGGAGGTATATGAAGTCTATTATGAAGTCCAATGTTTAACCACAGGGTGTCACTGTTGTCCAAAGCTTTTGATATTGATCCTTTCTGATGGCTAAACTAAACTATCATGATGAATCTTTCTTTACACAAATGATACAATTTAGTTTTAGTACAACTACAACAACATCAATCTAGTGAAGAAATAAAGCATTATAAAGTGGCATCATTTTTTTTTTTATAAATTTGACCTTTATTTAACCAGGAAATATTCCATTGAGATTAAGAACCTCTTTTACAAAGAAGTCCTGGCAATCATACACTCCTGTTTTTAATAAAAGGCTTAATATAGAATATTCAGCACTGATGAATTTGGAGGTGATGGATTGGAGGTGGATTCTTTCAACTCAATACAAGCACTTGAAGATAAATGGGACAGACATCTCCCATGAAAAATTAAAACAGCTGACATGTCACTGACATTAGGGAGGGCTGGCAAGCGCTCATGGCATTTGAACGGCAGTCATGATGAAACTGTTGAATCCCTGCTGAAAAACTAGGTCACAGTATTATTAAAGATGTAACTTCATGGCATAACCGTGCTTAATATTGCATTGCTTTTCAACATTGACACATGCACGACTAATGCATCTATCAGTTCAACTTATGTAGATTAAATATAACAAATACGCCTCATGCTTCTATGTGCACTGATGCTTGCAATGATGCTCCACCCATAACACATCACACATTCTTGAATTATAAAGTCACCTTAGGTATCTGCTTTACCATCTTTGTTTTCTACCAGGGTGTGTGACTTTGAACAACATTCTCTGAAAAAGTAAAGGAGAATAGTTTCCTACACAAACTCTGCTCCACTGTGTATAAAAGATGTTCTGTGTGATATTGAATTCTCTGTTGGAGTGTATTGTTCTTTCCAAAAGTACAAGATGCAGACAAAAGAAAGTTTCCAAAAAAAAAAAAAAAAAAGTAAGGCAGCTGTACTCAAATACTCTGCTGAATTCTTAATGTATTTTTCTTTTTAAATAAAACAAGTTTAGAAACACTACGAAAGAAGCTCCTCATGTTATCATTTTTAGAGCTCTTGTAAATGAGAATTTGTCATTATCTCCTGAAAGTAATACACAGAATACTTCATATTAAGTACTAATATTTATCTATGTGCTCCTGTTCAGCAACAATGGCAACAATATACATTTTGAAATGGGAGAAATAGCTAATAAGGAGGACAATAGACAACACTAGTAGCTTTTCATCAGTTTGTCTAATATGCATAGACACAAGAGGGCAGTATTGACACATAGAAAAAGCCCAGGGTGGTCACTCAGACGATGTAATTTAACCTCACTACCTCCAAGCACACACAGTAGCGGCATGGTTCTGTTGTTAAATGTGAAATAGGCATTACAGCTGTAATGCAGAATGGAAGCTGGTGAAATCTCCCCAAACCAGTAGTCTGCTCAGTTTTAACAATCATGTAAAATTCATTTTCAGATTACTCCAACATAAATCTTTATTATCAACTTCAGGTCTTGCTCCAGATAACATAAACTCTGGCTCAGCTGCTCTGAAAGGTTGAATCAGTCCTTCCTAATGCATAATCCATGAGTTTTTATTTTTCCCTTGAAATGTGAGTTGTCTCTTTGAAGTGCTTTGTGGTGTTATTATACTGTGGTTTGACGAGTAATAATGTTGATGTCTTGTATGAACTGTAATTACTGGATCTGGAGGTAGGAGGGCAATGCCAAAATGGGCTTGAAGTTTCAGTGTGGCCTTGCTTTGATGTTCAATGGGTTGGGGGTGGGGGGGGAGCAGGGCAACTTTTCCACTGGAGAAAATACTGACAAGTTAGTGAACTTTATCTCACAGAGCAGCAACAGGAGGAACAAACCATAATGAAGCATAATGACAAATAAAGCAGCCAGTCTTTTGAAAAGACCAGCCATTTTGCATTTGGCTTCACTAATCAAAGGATGACAAATAGTCTCATCTCGGGGTAATTACATGTATCCTTTAAACTCTCATCAAATGATAAGCTTTCAGTTTGGTGTATACATACATATATATCTATATTGCATGTATATGTATAAAACTGCACAGAGAGGGATAATAAGCTTTGTTTGTAGTCAGTAAACCAAACCAGCTGCACTGCACTGCATGATAATATTGTTTTTGTTCGTGCCATCTCTGGCAGACTTCAGTGTTTATAATCCAATGTCTGTTTCTCTGCTCTACCATTATTTCAACACTGCCCTTCATTTGTGTGTTATACAGTGACCTGAGTGAGAGTGTCCTTGGCTGTGAATGTTGTTGAGTCAACTATGTGTGCATGTGTTGTGTGTGTGTGTGTGTGTGTGTGTGTGTGTGTGTGTGTGTGTGTGTCAGCATGTGTGAAGGTCTGCGTACCTCAGTGCATACATCCATCTGTGTGAGCGTGCATGTGGACAGTGACGTCACAGGTGTGTGCTTATTCCTATCTTTGTGGGGACTTTGATCCATTTACACAGTCACACCATGGGGACCTCTGACATAAATTTCAGGTATAAATGTTAGTGAAATTTGTATTGTCGTCGTTTGTCTTCTCCCCAGAAAGGGGGTTTCCCCGATCGGACGACAAAGAATATCAAAACCAGATATAAAGGTTAATCATTTATTTATCAAGATATAACAAAGTGTATAATCAATCATCAATCATTGAACTACAAACCTCTTGAGTCCCTAGGGGATGACCTTTTCAGGCAATTGTCTGACCAGAGAAGAGCAGAGAGAAAGTCGAGCAAAAAGCCCCAGGAAAAAGCTGGCTCCCCTCTCTGTCTTAATCTTTTATACCGTCTCTGACCCCCCTTGCTTGGCCGTATCACAGCTCATTGCATCATATTATAAAGGAGTTGTCTTAATCTACCACGAATCCGGAAATAATATCTGCTTCTCTGATTCTAAGGTCCAAGCCATGGAAATATCTGGTCACCCCATAGACACGTTGTCACGTAGACACTATTTAACTCTTTAAACAATACAACACAGAACAGTAATATGTATATATAAAAACATCTTAAACATCATCATTCAATCATATCAAACATCATCATTCCCCCCTTAAGTTGGAGTTCCAACTTCAAAAAATAAATTGTATCATTACGGATCTATATCAGATGTTATGTGACAGGAGTCAGGCGAAAAAACCAAGGTGACTGTACTTGGTCAAAAAATTCCTGACTCGACCCCGTGGCGATCACCATCTCTGGCCCGTCGAATAAACCATAGTACATTCATGCATAGTCAATGAACACTTGAAATACTTTCACAGATGAATATGAATATGAATAGTATGATATACTCTTGACTGTAAGCTGTTGCTGAATTCTTGTATGGCTATTGCAGTTGAATGTAGTTACTGATACAGAATGATAACCAAACACAGTGATATTGAAAACATGGGGTATTGGCATTGATTATATATTGAATACATTGAAATATGTGAATGTGTATTGCAAAAGTCCATTCATGATTGTATGTTTGGAGATTCGTGTAGATCCCTCGTGGGTGACACTGGCTATCTACCAGCACGCCACATCGTTGGGGCCTTGGCTGCCCGATGGAGAAGGGCGCTCGATCTCACCCCTTTCCCATCTTGCTCGTCTTAGTCATCCTCCTCGTCCTCACTGGATGTTTCTCGATGGCCTGTTTCCCAGTCTGGCATCGGGAACAGGTCCGGCTGACGGGGAACGTCTTTAGCTAAGACTAACATCTGTTTCTGAACTTTGCTAACCACTAGGGATCTCATTATTGGAATACAACAACAACAGATAAACCCTAACACCACCAGTCCAGCTAGGACCGTCAATCCAATCCTCACTATTCCTTGCTTCCATCCACCAACAATTTCCGAAAACCAGTCCTGTATTCCAGTCAAACCTGGATCATGTCCTGCATTAGCAGTTACTTCTAATCTCAAATTTCTTAGCTTTTCCATAGCCTTTGTAAATGCACCCGCAGGTGCGGTGTGTCGGGGTAAATATGTACAACAATACTCTGGGCCAATAAGTTTACACACTCCACCTTTCTCCGCTAAGAGCCAATCCAAAGCTAATCTGTTCTGCCAAGCCACTGCACTTGTGGCATCCACCTGTTCACCTAAGGTGATAAGAGCTACATCTGTGTAATTTATATACCGTTGCTGATTATAGTAAATGTAATTAATCCACTCAGTATTTTTATTAATGGATATCTGAGGAAGAATAGATTCAAATCCAGCTGAAATCTCATTTCTAGCTTTATACTCATTTGGAATACCTCTTGGTTGGCCAATTGCATTAATGTACACTTTAGGATCCGGAACATAATTTCTCTTAACTCGATTGACAACACTACTATTATATATTTGCTCTTTGGCTGAGAAAACAATTAATTCCTGTACTATCTGAACTCTAGCACATCTTCCTGCCCAGTCTGTTGGAAGAATAGAATACACCTGTTGTCGGCCACACCACCAATATTGATCAGCCAAAGCTATTTTCTGATCGTGATAAGGACATCCTGGTACATACACTGGTTTTATTCCTGGACCCTTAAGTTGTACTGCAGGTTTTAGAGTTGCTTTGGAACAATTAACATTCACACTCCATTTAAACTCACATTTAGCACTATTAATTTTCCCTAAATACTTTCTCCCAATCCTCTCTATGCATTCAAACTGACCAACAGGAATCAATGGCACTCCTCTAGGCATTCCTAATTCAGCACTTCTACGATTTATTCTATCATCTAACTCAACACACCTCTGTTCCTTGGTTTTACCGCTCTGTTTATACAAAGTGAAATTGGCATATCTTGGAGATCCTAAATATAACAAACACTCTGCTCTACACCACTGCAAATCATCTCTATACGCCTGCAGAGAAGTAGCTGCACATTCCTTCCAACTAAACACTGTATTCAGAAGAAAAAATCTATCGGACTTTGCCTTAGTACAAATATAACAGTCTGTCTTCCCATTAAGAATTCCTGCATACTCTATCCATCGATACCAACCATTAGCTCCTGGTCCAGTCCTAATTTCAATCTCTTTCTCAACCTCTTCCTCTTCGTTCATCTGAACGACCACCTTTTTGACCTTATCCACAAATTCACCAGCTGCATCTCCTAGTTCTACTACTGTCCTCTGAAACCACTCTACAATACTGCTATTTTTGTAAACAAATGGTGTATCCTCTATCTCACTTCTATTCATCTCACGTCTTTGCCTCTTTTCCTCATTCATCACTACAGTCTTAGCTCTAGAAGTGACTATTGAACTAAGTACTGCTTCTTCTTTTTCTTTTATTGCAGCTGTGACTATAGTCGTCAGGTCGTCAATGTTACGGTCTGTCTTAGTCACGTCCTTTAATGGAATAATAACCAAATCAGGTTTTTTAGTGGTAACTCCTAAAGGTTTTGGTGTCGTTCGAACATCAGTTAGCCGTCTGGTTGTAACTAGAGTCATAGTCGTAGTGGTAATTGGTATAGTTGTAGTAATTTTGTCTGGAGACTTAGTTGTAATAGTTGGTTTCGGTGTCGGGGTGGGTGTTGATGTCGGTTTCGTAGTTGGCTTTATGGTAGGTGTGGTTAGTGTGGTTGGTGTGGTTGGCTTTAAAGTAGGTGTGGTTAGTGTGGTTGGTGTGGTTGGCTTTAAAGTAGGTGTGGTCGTCTTTATAGTAGTTGGCAAACTACGAGTTGTAATTCCCGCCTTTGGGGTGGTTACCTTTTCAGGTGTTTTTTCCACTGTCCCCTCCGGGGGCCATAAAAGTACATTTCCTTCGACTCCTGGATACCCCGGGGGTCTAGCATCTTTATAAACTATAGACCAACCTATTGAGAAATTTCTTCCCGCATTTGCTAATGGATTACGAAACCACACATTAATTTTCCAAGTTATAGGCTTCGTATTTTGTTCCCGTATTCTCATAACACAGGTCAGTTGTCCCCAATTATCTCTCGAAACTGCAAACCACCCACTCATCCAAGTCACTCCACATTGACGCCATTCTAGTCCGTCTGCTCGATAGAATACATACAGGTCTAGACTATCGGTCTTTTTTGTCCATTTTAATTTTGGTACTTCTGTCACCCATACTTGATCTGTCTCATAATCCCATGTTGTACCCACATTTGTAGAAGTCCATTCCTCACCAGGCCAATCTTTTACTGCTCTTTTAATTCTCTGTACCACCTCCCCCCTCTGGGAATTTAATGTCTGGGAATTCTGCTGTATCACTGTCAATATTCCCGTCATTCCCAGAATGAGGAGAATCATTCCCCCCTTGCAAGGGAGACTTCCTTTGCACCACACTCTCCTCATCGTCATCGTCTGGAATTCTGTCAGGAGCCTTTACACAGTGATTAAGATGGTACCAGGTCGGTGACCCCTTCACCTGAACCGCTGTTGCTGTGGCCTTTACCACCTCGTATGGTCCTTCTCTCCTGGGAGAGTTCCACTTCCTCCGAAATACTTTTACGTACACCCGGTCTCCTGGCACCACCACTGGTTTTACCACCTCGTGCTCCTCTTTTTTCTGCAAAGAAACAACACGAGCAGATATGCTCCTGTGGATGTTAGTCATTTGTTTAACATATGATTTCATGTCATTTGTCAAAACATCAAGCGAAGCACCTTTAGCAGTTTTGTAAATTGGCGATGGCATCGGCCGGCCTGTCAATGCTTCATGCGGAGTTAGTTTCAGATCTCTGTGAGCGCTGCTTCTGTAAGCCATCAGTGCAAGCGGCAATGCATCAACCCAGTTTAAGCCTGTGCTCATGCAAATTTTCAATAATTTGTTTTTCAGAGTTCCATTCACTCTCTCCACAATCCCCTGACTTTGAGGATGATAAACACACCCAAACCTTTGTTTAATGCCTAACTTTTGCAGCATGCATTTCACCGTTTTGTCAACAAACTCCTTTCCATTATCTGAACTGATCCGTGCTGGAATACCAAACCTTGGCACCACTTCACGGCATAAGAATTTAGCCACAGTTTCCGCATTCTTCTGTTTCGAAGGCTGTGCTTCCACCCACCTGCTAAAGTTGTCAATTATCACCAACACATATCTTTTTCCCTGTACCGACCGTATCATATCAATGTAGTCCATAGTTAATTCTACAAACGGCCCTTCTGGTACAGGTAAGTGTCCTGCAGGTGGCATTTGACCCCTTCGAATGTTGCTTGTCAGACAAATTTCACACCGTCCTATCACACTATCAACATGTTGTTGTAATTTAGGAGCCCAAAAAGTCCATTCTTTGATTTTTCTCAACACTTCTGTCCGACACTCATGACTTATTCCATGAGCCTCATTAATCAGCAATGGCAGTAGGCCACTTGGCGCCACCACCAACCCTTCATGATTTCTCCAGATCCCTTCACCATCCTTTGATGCTCCTCGTTGAATCCACAATTGACGTTCTGCTTCCGACACTTCGTCTTGTAACGCCACTAAGTCTTTCACAGTCAGTTGTTCTTCTTGCTCCACTGCATGGTTCACCATTATGGCTTTTGTTCCTTGCAGAATCACTTTTTTAGCTGCTTCATCAGCCGCAGCATTTCCCTTTGCAATCATGGAATCATTTTTCTGATGGGCTGGACATTTAATGATAGCCAGAGTTCTAGGCTTCATCATTGCTTCCAGCAGTCTCAAAATGTGTTTTCGATGTTGGATGGGAGAGCCATCCGTTTTCCTGAATCCTCTTCCTTTCCAAGCCGCTCCAAAGAGATGACAAACCCCATGAGCATATGCAGAATCAGTGTAGATATTAACATCACGTCCTTCAGCCCATTCACACGCCCGTGTCAAAGCAATCAGCTCAGCAAGCTGACTAGAACACGGTTGCTCACACTCTTTCGCTTCAATCACCACAATCTCTCTTCCCTTGCATTCAACTACTGCATATCCTGCTTTAAGTCCTATCTCATTCCTATAGCAGGATCCATCCACAAACAATGTTAAATCTGCATTTTCCAGCTCTATCGCTTTTAGGTCTGATCGTAATTTTGCATATTTTTCTGATTCCGCCACACAGTCATGTGGTTCTCCTTCAAATGGTAGCGGTATAGAATCTGCTGGATTCTTTACTTTGCACACGCGCATCGTCACATCTGGGTATTCACACAACCGATGGTAATCAGTTAACCTTTGCATCGTCAGAACAAATTTTCCTCTTTCAATCAAATTTATCAGCTTGTGATGTGACAAAATTTCCACTGGATAACCCATCGTAAGTGTTGAAGCTTTTTCATACATTAAGTGGGCTGCTGCCAGATGTTGATAGCAACTTGGCAGACCCAACTCTACTGGTGACAACGCCACTGAGTAGTACGCTATAGGTTGTGCATGGGTTCCTACCCCTGTTTTTTGTGTTAAAACTCCCACTGCATGTCCTAAACGACATGAAACAAACAACTGAAATGGCTTGTCATAATTTGGAAGAGCCAAGGCGGGAGCCTGTTGCAGTAATGTTTTGATGGTCTCAAATGCCACTGACCCCTCTGGTGTCCAATTTAATTTACTCCGCAAATTTCCAGCTCCTTTCTCTTTGATCATGTTACGGAGAGGTTGGACAATTGTTGAGTATCCATCAATCCATTCTGAACTGAACCCTGTCATTCCCAAAAACGTCATCAGTTCCTTAACTGCGGTTGCTTTCGGTACCTTGGAAACCGCCTCCAATTGAGAGGGCGAGACAGCTCGTGTTCCGTCTTTTATCAACCGTCCTAGGTACTCTACTTCATCTTTACAATACTGCAATTTTTTCAATGACACTTTATGTCCCTTCTCTGCCAGCATTGTAAGAAGTGTAATTGAGTCTTTATGACATGTCTCCAAATCTGGAGCACACAAAAGAATGTCATCCACGTACTGAATGACTGTACTGGTAACCTTATCAGCCAGATCAGCCATATCAGCTTTCAGCACCTGGTTAAACACATGCGGACTATACTTTAGGCCTTGGGCCAATCTTGCATAGCGGTAGTGTTTATTTTTGTAAGTGAATCCCATGAGTCGACCAAATTGTGGACTCAGTGGAACACTAAAGAATGCCGAACACAGGTCAACAACCGTGAACCATTTTGCATCAGATGGGACATTTGCCAACAACGTATGCGGATTTGGAACTTCCATTGCCAAATCTTCAAGCACTTCATTTAATGCACGCAAATCATGCACTAATCGATAGTTCTTCCTATCCACTTTTAGTACCGGTGACAACGGTGTGTTACTAATTGGATCAGGTTCAATCACCAGCACTCCTGCTGCCAACAGACCATTAATTGTCTCCTCAATACCTGCTTCCACTTCAGGTTTCAGCGGATACTGAGGTTTCCAGGGAGGTCGACACCCTGGTTTTAGTTTGAAATCTACCGGTTGGGCTGACTTAACCAACCCAACGTCAGTATCATGTTTCGACCACAACGCCGTAGGCACTGTTGTCATCATTTCTTTCTCCAAATCTGAATGTTGTACATTCCATACAAATTGACATGGCAGCCTAACTGCTTGTGGTTGAGCCCATCCGGATGCTGAAATCGATATTTTTATGAATGATTGATCATCACTTATCCAAATGTCTTTGTTTTTTGTTGCCACATAATTTACTTTCTTGGCTTCGACCATCATTGCTCCTAGATGTTTTGCTTCATACCCGGGATTAACCATTAGCGTGACATGTGGTAAACTGTTTTTCATCTTAAATTCCTGTGTCAAATACGGATTTCCAATTATTTCCATTGCAACCCCTTGTTTCCCCAAGAAAATTGCTCCTGATTGAAGTTCAACTTTTTCAGGTTGGGCACTGATCCAATCAGCTGGATCAGCCTGTTCTTCAAATTTGAAAAATTGTAACGTACAATGAGGTGGACATTTGGGAACAGTTGCCTCTGGCACATTGGCCTTGATAAAGTCTTTCCATTCTTGGACTGGATCCATTAATGTCTCACTCAGTCCCCCAAGCCAATACACCATTTCCTCTTCCGGCGGTCGGATGTTCATTTGAAAATGTCCAACATCCACAATTATTCCTCCTGGAGTGCACAAAATGACACAGTTCAGTTTACAAAGTGCATCTCGTCCCATTAAGTTGATGGGTGTTTGTTCCGAAATTAAAACTGGTAGTTCAATAGTTTTCCCTTGGAACTCCAAAGGAACACATTTCGAAGTTGGTATTAACTGTTTCATCCCTGAGAATCCAATAATACGAACATACTGCCCCGATTTCGGGAGATGCTGAGCGTCAGCTGGACCAACACAGGTGTATGCAGCGCCAGAGTCTGCCATCATCTGTACACTTTTACCTGCTAATCGAACTTGCAGTAACGGTTCGTCGTCCGGTTGGGATGTCGCTACCAACTGACGTCTCCCATCTGGATTCTCAAGGCGTCCCTAGTACCCGCCTGGGGGTCCCTGCCAGGGATTAACTGGTCCCTGACCCCCCTGTGGCTGGCTATTTTGCACTGGACCCGTCATCCCTGGTCCGGGAATTTGGGGAAATCGGCAGTACCGACGGATGTGCCCCATTCTTCCACAGTTATGGCATATGTAGTCACTCCATTTCCTACCTCCCCAGCCCCCTTGTCCACCACGCCCCCTGTTAGACCGTGGTGGACCTCTCATTCCACCAGATTGCATATAGATTATCTGTGGGGGAGCCACCTGCGTGGGTGGAGGAGGAACTGCAGCCACAACTGCTTGCATTTTCTTCTTTCCATCCGTTAACTGTTGTTGAGTCAATTTTCGCAAGGCTTCTTCATCTGCCTGCTTCTGGCGGAGATGTTTAGTTCTGGTTTTAGTAACAGCATCGACCACATGGTCTGTAAACTGATTAAACGTCATGGTATACAGTCCCACAGCTTCATTTAGCCTGCTTCGGGCCTCAAGTGGTATTCCATCAGCAATTATCTTCCTCAGGGCCACATCGTGGAAAACATCTCGATCTGGCTGTGCGCCAGTCTGTCTAATCCATTCTTTTCTGGTGTTGTGGACATACGCTTGTGGACTCTCATCAGTCTTGATTGGAGATATGACAATGCTGTCAGGCTGGATTCTGGTTGGATATCGTCTTCTCAGTTCAGTCCAGATCACATTACGATGTCTGTTGAAAATATCACCATCATGCACTTGTGTCCCCACGTATTGTTGGAGACCTGCGGTCTGCAATATTTCTTGCATTTCCGTGATCCCAACAATTTTTCCACACAGCGCTTTGATGTCACCCATAGCCAAAATCGTGGCTATTGTCTCTTCTTCAAAAGCCGCCACCCACTTACTTGCTCCATCATGGATGCACGGCAGTCTCTGTATCAGCCCTTCAAGATCCATTGTAGGCCACGGTACATACTGTAGATTTTCACCTTTTGCCAACAATGGGTACATAGATGCTTCTTCACCCAACACTGTAGATGTGACAGGTTGACCTTGTCCATCCAGTACAATTTCACCTCTGCAGTGTCCCCTTTCTTCGACGACGTCCTCGTCCTCCAGGGACAAAGCTTTTACACCTTTGGCTGCATCCTGACGTTTAAGTATAGCTTTACGCAATTCAGGTCCAGAATCAAGTTTAGATTTTGCACCCTCTTGTTCTTCATCTTCTCTGATTTCTGATTTTTTCTTCGGAGTTTTGGCTGGGGTCGGTAATTGTGAATATCTTGCATTCAACAATGATTGAGCTGCCTTAGCTTCCTCCGAGTCCTTTTCATACTCTCCATCGTCCGCTTCGTCTTCATCACTGTCATCCAAACCACCGCTAGCCTCAGCTTTTTGCAAATTCCACTGTACTTTGGCACTGTAACCACTAGCACGTCGTCCCTTTTTGCCTACATTTTCCCAAGGGACCATTACTTCGTCATCTTTTTGATCCTTGGAGGATTTTGCCAAATCTAACACCGGATACAGTGAATCTTTGTTAGATTGCATAATGTAATCTCCTTCGAATGCAACCTTCCTCACTGGCATCTGAGCCCAATATGAGGGTGGCTGTCTGCCAATTTGGTTTTTATGTGTGTCATTTTTCCCCGTTCTTTCAGCTATCATTTTGTGAACATGGCTTTTAGTAGCTTCCTTTAATTTTCTTCCCTGTGTTTTAAACAGAGCTAACAGCGCTAGCTCTCGTTGCCGTTTTGCTTCACGTTTTGTTGACTTATTTTTGGGTTTATGCGTGCCAATCAAAACCTCCATCTGTTTACATTGTGTTGTGTCAAATGTGCCCTCTTGTGGCCATGGTGAAGGATTGTTTTTCGTTCGAGCATTCCATTTCTTTGAAATTTTACAAATCTCATCCGCCACTAGGGGGTGCAGTTTACCAAGCACTCCCACTGCTGTTATTTTATTACCATCAGACTCCATTATTCTTCCCACAATGCTTTATTTTTTTTGAAAAACGTGCAAAATATCTCTTTATTAACACCAATCAAAAGCCCACAGTGCAAGAACCGACCCTTCAAGGGTTAAAATTTATTAACATACAGCCAGAGTCCAACCTTAGCATCCACTCAAACAAGCCACTCTATTAACACACAAAGATTTCTTAATTTTATCTACAGGTAAGCCAAGCTAAGCTAAATTATGCTAAGCTAATTTAGGCCAAGCTAATTAGCCAATCACTCCCACTGAACCTATGGTTCTAAATAGCAATGCTAATTATGCTACGTTAAACTAAGCTAAGTTATGCTAGGCTAGGATATGCTACGCTAAGCTAGGATATGCTATGCTAACCTCACTCACACCAGCTAGCTGTAATGTTAGTGCTAATGCTAATGCTAATCTATAGCCAATCAAACCTGTTCGTGACGCCAATTGTCGTCGTTTGTCTTCTCCCCAGAAAGGGGGTTTCCCCGATCGGACGACAAAGAATATCAAAACCAGATATAAAGGTTAATCATTTATTTATCAAGATATAACAAAGTGTATAATCAATCATCAATCATTGAACTACAAACCTCTTGAGTCCCTAGGGGATGACCTTTTCAGGCAATTGTCTGACCAGAGAAGAGCAGAGAGAAAGTCGAGCAAAAAGCCCCAGGAAAAAGCTGGCTCCCCTCTCTGTCTTAATCTTTTATACCGTCTCTGACCCCCCTTGCTTGGCCGTATCACAGCTCATTGCATCATATTATAAAGGAGTTGTCTTAATCTACCACGAATCCGGAAATAATATCTGCTTCTCTGATTCTAAGGTCCAAGCCATGGAAATATCTGGTCACCCCATAGACACGTTGTCACGTAGACACTATTTAACTCTTTAAACAATACAACACAGAACAGTAATATGTATATATAAAAACATCTTAAACATCATCATTCAATCATATCAAACATCATCATTATGAAGTTTGCAAATGTATGCAAATGATGCCCCCTATAAACACATTAACTTTTTTTTTCCCGGAAGTCCCCATAAAGCATGGGTAAAACAGGTGCAAAGGTAAACATGTTTTTTTTTTTTTTTTAAGGTTTCTTGATGTGTTTCCTTTTTTAAAATGTATTTTTTCCTATTCAATTTAATTTATTATTTTATTGTATTTATTTTTATAATTGTATATTTAAAAAAAAAATACTAAATTGCATGTATTAATTTTTTTAAAGATCTACTTACTTTCTTTCTTTTTTATCATTATTTTGTAATGCATTTTATTGAATTGGATTGACTATTATTATTTATTCCTTTTTAAAATATTTATATTATTTTATAATTGTCAATTTTTATTTATTTATGTATTTTAAAAAGATGTGGATACTTAACCTACAAGTGATGATTACAAACATTGGTCCTCATGAGACATGGAAACCAGCGCGTGTGTGTGTGTGTGTTATTGTTGGGCACAGATATGACTTTGTAGAGGTGACTGTGAAATGACGAGAACAGACATTACGATGGAGGAAGGCAGGTTAGCGGGCAGCTGGCAGGATATCCCATCACATTAGGTCCGTTGCTGCACCCACTTCCTGTGACCCTTCCCAGCAGCCTGATCCAGGAAGAGGTCAGAGGGGGTCAAGTAGACTCCTCCCTCTGTCATTATCCTTCCATCACCTGCCGGCCTGTCTATGCTGACAACAGAACTTTCTCTTCTGTCTTACTCATGACACCAGCTTTAGTTTTTTATGGCCCTCGGCCCTTCTCTTTCTCTTCTTTTTGACTCTGCCTTTATGATTTTCACATCTTTTTTCTCTCCATCTGTTCCTCAGTTCTCTTTCCTTTCTCAGTCCTTTATATGTGCCTTTTTGCTCTTTTGATAGTCCTGCATCACTCTCAATTTCCTTCTGTCATTTTCTCCCACAGATACAGAGACCTCGAGGGTCCCTTTTTTCTGAGACCTTTTGTTGAGTTTGCAGCAGCTGATCTCTCCATTGCCACAGTGATACTACACCCAGTGCTGTTTTCACACACAGACTGGAGATTAAACCAAATTCGCTCAAAAGGGGAATCTCTGGTGGATTTTTAGCAAGAGAGAAGAGGACTAGTTGTCTTCTGTGAGGCTGAGAGTACAGCCTAATGTGTGTCAAAAATACAGCTAAAACTGGGGCAAGTGGTAATGCAATATAGATGTTATATCATCATGAATATTTCATGATACAAAACAATGTACTGTAATAGAATAATGTATGGGTATTGACTGAACTCAGCAGCAGAGGTGATGATTTAATGGCTTTAGTTTCTCCATCATGCAAATGTAAAGTGATTTCCTTCAGCCATCTTAGCGAAAACACAAATAGCTGCTTGAAAACGGAAACTTTATCCACTTAATTCAGTTTCTGGTTCAAAATCTTAAGATGGTGGATCAATATTTCCACAACAGACGTCATGCAAAATTGAGGAATACATTTCAAATTAAATTTTTGCTTCTTCATTTCCAGACTTGAAGCCTGCAAAGCTGTACAAATCTACTTTTTTAAGAAGCTCATCAGATGTGTGCTCTAGTTGCCTACACATGTTTTGATCTTGTTGGAGTTCTATTCTCTTCATCATCAGATGCTTTGGTGTCGTTCTTTATCTGGCTACATCCCTCTGACTGAGAAAATCTAGAGTGAACTTGTTTAATAATAAGACAAGAATATTTTTACATGATTTAAACTAAGATCACAGAGCAGGCATCCAGAACACAGCTCTCTCAAACAACATACATCTGATAACAAATCAAATACAATGGAGAGACACTTTAGATGAAAACACCCCCAATAGCAGTGAATTCAATCTCACGCCATTATTTAGATAAATAGCACAAACTTATCTCTGGATCCAGTAACAACTTAAAAGCTAGTTTTCACATGAAATATCAATCATTTAATGAGGTAGTTTATATCACTGCCATGGAAATTATATATTAGGTGATTATTATATTGATATTTGTCAAATGTAAGTCACTCTAAAAGCACATTCTCTTTTAACCATTAAGCACTCACTTATGTGTTAACAGTAAAACATGCAATCCAGCATTTAACTGCTATGACAGATTGTTGAGTTACTGCTGCTGAATATGCCTGAAATGGCTCTGGTTAGGCCGTTATCCTCCATGATATCTGGTTATTATCCTTGTCTGATTTATGCAGCCTCTGTCGACCCTCACCCATGATGACCTACATTCACTTTCATCTCACCCATCAATCATTTAGTGGTTCAAAGCTAAGGTCTGTCTGGGGAAGAATGAGGAGAGCTTGATCATAATGACATTAACTCTCCAATGACACCTAGAAAAGTACCTGATATTATGTACCTCAACATATTTTCACTTGATCGGTGAGGATTAAACACAACACAACTGACATCAAGGAATGTTAAAACAGTACATGGATTGTTTTGACTGGATTCTTCAGTAAATTCAATCTCTGGAGTTGTCCAGCTATCATCAAGAAGCGATGGGTGCGTAAATACTTTCACTTCCAAAAAATACTGTCCTTTTTTGCCTGTCAGAATTGGCTCACTATAAAATACTTTATTGCATCTCATCACTGAGGCATGACATTTACTTATTTTAATTCTCTCTCTTTCTCTCTCTCTCTCTCTGTATATATATATACATATATATATATATATATATATATATATATATATATATATATATATATAGTATTAATATCTTAATATTTTTTAAACCTGCCTTGTCCTTCGTCCTTAACAGAATGTTAGTCTGGCTCTTTTGGCGCTAAAGCTAATTAGCTTTGCCAAGGGAGACTTCATTCCATGTATGAGGCTTGGCTTGGTTTTCTACTGACTTTATTATGAGTTTTTATTAAACCAAATTTCAAGGCCAGATCTGACAAGGAAGTACAGAGGGGGTGAAAGAAAAAAATAAACAAAACCAGAGGGTAGGGGGTGGGGGGTACTGGGGAGAAAAGTGCCAAAAACCCTCACAAGACAATGTCAACATTACAAACAATATCACCCATGATAGAAACAACAAAAATACTATCCAAATGCAGTTCATTTCTGCTGTAATGCTGCATATATACCCAACCACTGGCATCCTAAAACACCCACAGTTCTTAGAAAGGGAACTCCAAACTTGATTTAATACAGGCAATAATAGCAAAAGAATTTGTAGCCTATTGTAGTTAAATGCACTCTGGATGAAAACATTATTTACATACTATATGGGACAGAGTCTAAGCAATAGACTCTAGGATGAAGACAAATACAGACAGAGAAGGAAAAACAGAGAAATGCCCTAGTCTGAAAAATACATGAGCACGATGGGTGTGTAAGCAGAGGCTGAATGACTTATTCAGTAGGGACTGTGTGTACATGTCATTAAATCGGCTGCTATACCAACACGGAGCCAATCACTGAGAGAAAAAGTGAGACAGCGGGGTCGAATGTGGATCTGGAGCGGCTGTGATGAAGATGAGGATGATAATATGCAACGTCAGGGGAACATCTGCTTCCACTTTGTATGTCATTGTTGTTCTTTCAGGGGATATTGTGCTCTGCAACCTCCTAAAATCAATTCCACCCAACACCTGATACGTATGCATTCACAGGTGTAATAAGGTACACTGTACTTTCATGATGTCTAACACAAATATCTTGCTTGCTCACAGTGAGAGACCAAGGAAACAAAGGTCAATGGTTCTTCTGTGTCCCGCAAAACAGAAACTGATAAGAAAATATTATGTAGCTGAGCCAATCTGGAGACACTGTTTTCACACAATTATGTTATCATGAAACACTTCATTGTGATGTGCATTTCCTGGCTTTATTTTTCTTTCTCTTAACTGACATTGTGTATACTGATACTGGGAGAGGAGCAGACATGTGGGCAGGAAAGAGATAAGGAGTAAATAAACCTGAGCAAGACATTTTAAATGAGCTGTAGCCTGCAGCTCACCTGTGGCAAGGGTTAGCTTTCCACTGTCTGCCCATCTTTGGGCTGTGGTTAGTTGTGAAACATGGGTCTGTGGGTGTATGGCTCAGACATTTTACAGCGTCGTTCCCAAAAATATATATGTATTGACACATGAATTACACTGTACAGCAACATTTTATGGGGAAAAAAAATACAGATGGGTTTTGGTGTGGTTTTCTAGTATTCTAGAATGTATAATAAAAATGTGTTATCTGTGTTAACCCTTTGATGCATACTGGTCACGACAATGGACAGTTCTTCTACAGCTGTTCTCTTGTACATTCATGGGTTTTGTTGTTTTAGTCAGTTCATACCATTACTGTAACTTGGCTGTTGTTAATACCTGATCTGCACTAACATGTTTAACTGTAAATCAATTGCGTGTTGTTATTAGACTGTAATTAACAGTCTCTTCTTAAACAAAAACTGCATTAAAAATGTTTTATTTCATAGTGTTCTGACATTGTGTTTTAAATCAATGTTGGTAATACTTTATAATACCTACACACAATTGACTATGTATTAACCATTTATTACCCATTTATAAATTATGTATTAATCATTTGTTACCTATTTGTTAATGTCTTGTAAAGGTTCATACTAGTGTAAATGTAAAATTTGATTATTTTTAACAAACAGGTGCAGTGTTTACAATTGTTTCTTTGTTTATCTGTAAAGCAGATATACAAACACTGCACCTGTTGGTTAAAAATAATCTAATTTTACATTTATCTTTGGAAGACACTAGTATGAACCTTTACAATACATTAACAAATAGGTAACAAATAGTTAATACATAATGAACAACCCATTTATGAATGGGTAATAAATGGTTAATACCTAGTCAATTGTGTGTAGGTATTATTAAGTGTTACCTAAACGTTTCATTGCTTCAAAATTTAAACACATGTGGTCCAGCTGAGTGGACATTTTTGTAACTCCATAGAAAATAGGTTTGTTAAAAAGATCTCAATCACATTGCTTTTTTTATGACTAAATATTAATAAAAAAACACGGGAAAAATCTTGACAAACGTTCAACAAAAGGTTCAACATATGAATTTTTGAATAATCTAAAAATACATCTAAAATACAGTCTAACATACAGTAGCAAGTAATGTTTGTAAACAAACAGAAGTGAATCCAATATTAGTTGATAAATATTTTATTTTGCTGGTTCTCCTATGGCTGGAAGTCTCTGAACCAGACATGCATAAAATAAAATAAAATAAAATAAAATAAAATAAAATAAAATAAAATAAAATAAAATAAAATAAAATAAAATAAAATAAAATAAAATAAAATAAAATAAAATAAAATAAAATAAAATAAAATTAAATTAAATTAAATTAAATTAAATTAAATTAAATTAAATAAATAAACACATCAAACATACTTTCAGGAAAAAAAATCTAAATGAGAGTCAAGGAGATTAACTTTTAGGGAAATATTGCACATATTCCACATTTTCTCCAAATCTATCTGTATAAGCCTAAAAAAAATAACTGCATTTTTGAAATCATCATCAAATTCTGGTTCAGATACATATGCCACATGGTATGTTAAAAAATATTTGTTCTACAGTGTTATCTTAAAAAAATTATAATCCTAAATATTGTGATTAGATGTGGATTTGATTTACATGAAAATGAAATGCTAATGTTTTTCATAGGCTCAGTGAAATTTATACTAATACATACATATGAAAAAAGAAAGAGTTGAAGAGTTTTCTTTTTTTTTCGTTTTTCGTTTATTTAGATGACAGTTATGACCTTGCACTTTCTTACAGTTCAGTTTCCCTCACAAACTCAGTAACATTTGCTAATCTGTTAACAGGAAAGTCAGTATGAGGACACTTCATTATTTACTGCTCTACATGTTTGAGCAACTACTCTTCTTGATGTCATGCCCAAGTCATGAGATTCCCTGGTGTGAAGGTGATTTGTTTTGTGCTCTCAGTGCCCGCCAGCAAGGACAATTACTGTAACTAGCAATTTGAATGATTGTCCACCCTGGATAGACACAGCCACACAGAGGAAGCCTATGCATCAATAAATGCAATATTTAGACAAAAAAAAGAGGTCAAAAGGAAGAAAAATGGTCTTATACATACTAATATGTTTGTTTTGTAGTCACGTCATTAACCAGGGACTATTTCCTATTAGTCTCTTTGGCCTTATCCAGGCATGCCCAAAGTCTGGCCTAGGGGCCAATCACAGTCTGTGGTCAGAATTCATACGGCCATGCAGCTTCAGTTTTATAATGTATTATTTATGACCCGCTCAGACTGTCTAAATATAATATTATATTTAATAATTTAATTATAAAAGTTTAAAAATGCAGTTTCTCCTTTGCCCTCGTGGTGGCAGCACCACACCAACTCTATCTGACTGCTGTCAACCCTTCTCATTAATGGCGCCTGTAAATAAAAAGAGGAAAATTGACAGTGAAGGCTGTTGCGTCCAGGACAGAAGGTAATTAATTAATTATTTTTAATGTGAAAATCAATGCCCTTGTGTTTGTCTAATTTGTCCAGAGACTACTGCCTTGTTTAATGAATTCAATGCAAAGAGACACTAGCAGACAAAACATGCTAACATGCTAACAAGCTAACAGGGAGTGACCACAAGCCTGTGAGTTAAATTAATCCGTCATGTTATGTTATGTTACGTTATGTTATGTTAAATTAAATATTATTCTTTGAATGATCTTGTAAAAGACAACAGCAGGAGTCATATGTTTTCATCTTAAATGTGAACAGACTTTGCATTACTGAGTAGGGCATTAACAGAAACCTCGGCTAGTTAAGTCGACTTAAATTTGGAGGAGTCGACAAGTCGCATGTATCCCACAATCCACCGCGAAATGTAGTGAACATCCATGATCAGTAACCAAAGCACTATAGCCCATAATGGATTGCACGATTTGAGAAATGGCCGAAGATTGGACGGCATACCGGCAGAGCTACAGCTGTTCGGTAACGGTAAACGTTAACTCTACCTGTTGGATGACAGGCGCCAAACAAGCACTGCTTAACAGTTAATAACAGTAAAATTTTAATTCATTTAATTTCATTGCACAGACAGTAAAAAGAATTAAAAAGCCTTTTAATTTTGTGACTGTTCCGTTTTAATTGTTTGACGGTGATGATGTGATTAAACAGCGCCGTAGTAGTGTCTGAAAAATTTTCAATTGAGTTCACTGTGTAATGCACTACATTTATTTCCCTGTGTAGGAAGTAGGGGGTAGGGAGTGAGTGATTTTGGACACAGCCAGCGACAGACATACATCGCATGTGTGGAAATACTTCACCTTATATTAGATGAAAAAAAAAGGCACTACCATCTGAAGAGGCATCCGCTAACTAACCTGAATGACATGAGCAGCAGCACAGACAACGCACTCTTCTTTCCCCAAAATATGATGTGGACAGTGTGGTGTGCGTCTTGGTGGCCACTGACTTAAACTTTTTGCACTTAATATAAAGAGTGAAGACGCGTGACAGACGTCTGGATAGTCCAGTTTTAAAGCCACGGGTTCAGACAAAATGTGGACATGTTATGCAGTTAAATTTAAAAGAAAACTCTTTGCTAACGCAAGCCTTTGTTTTGTTGGGGTTAAAATGCTGATGCTTGTGTCTTGTCAGTGTACATTGTTACGCTGCAGTGAACTTTAATACAAGTTGCTCATTGCTGGACAGACGTGTGTCCTTGTTTTTGTTTAGTTTTTTTCGCCGTGTTTCCGTGTTGTCCGCGGGTGACAATGTGATGACGTCATCATGACCTGTCGACTCGACTTTGACTTTATTGACGGATAAGTCGACTTGAAAAAAAATGAAGTCGTTAATGCCGTAATACTGAGTAATAGATGAGATGAGTAATGATTCTTCATATGAGTAATGTTTAACATGAACATAGGGTTCCTATTTTTTATCAACTCCAGATCCTCCACAGTTTGTTCTATGTTACTGATTCTAGAGGGGAATGAAAGGCAGAACTATACATTTTTTTTATTTGTTCACACATGAGTTATATTATAACAATGAAGATAAAACCTTTATATAATAGTGCATTTATATGTAATTTTTACTGTTTAAAAAAATATCAGAAGGGACCACTGGTCCTCGGTAATCTCCACATTATTAGATTTGGCCCTTTCTAAAAAATAAATAAATAAATTGGACACCCCTGCCTTAATCCTTTTCTTTTTACATCTATTCGGTCCATTTACCAGTGACGTCAACAACCTTTCTCTCTGTTTCTGTCTTTCATCAGCAGCATGACGTCCATTTGTGAAGTAGATGAAGGAACAGGGCAAAGGACGCAAACTCATATGCACAAGCACTCAGCTCCCACCATGATCCACACACAACCACGCAGACACACACTGAGTCCCATCTGAGATTCTGAAGACTATGCTCTCTAACTGTCACTCCTAGTTACAGACCTATCATGCAGAAATGCTGACTTATTCATGCCTTTCATGCAAACCTGGATGCACAGAGGAAACTGAAGCTGTTTGGGGCCAGGCCCAGCAAGCCGTGTTGTGTACGTGTGGGTGTGTGGGCGCACTGGGCCTCATAGTGAGTGACTTACTGTACCTTGCTCAGCCACACTTTACATCATTTTGCCATTATATGTCACACACATTTACACACACATGCACAGGCACTATGCTCCTACAGCTTCAATGCTGTATTATATCATCATTTTTACACATGTGCATTTTCATTGACAGAGTTAAACGTTACTGACGCATACTGAACATAAAGATTTATAAATAATAATAATAATTAGGGCTGTCAAAATTAATGCATATTAAGTCTGATTAAAAATTTTAACCCAATTCAATGGAACAGTTGTTTTGTTGAAACTGATGAATAAACATGTTAATTTAGTATTTTTGCATATGTTATGGTTATTTTAGAAAATTTGTTGGTGTTTTTTTTTTTAATCTATTTTTAAATAGTATTTGAATATGTTTTTGATTTTTCATCACTTTTTTGGGTGAGTTTAGTTTTTGGTGAATTGTAGTGATTTTAGTGGATTTTAGCATATTTTGGATATTGTATTCTCTGAATGTTTTGTGTTTCTCAGTGTATATTTGTGGAAAATTTGAATACAGAAAAAAAAAAACCCAGACACAGAACAGTCGACCACCATAAAGTATGAGACACACTCTGCAAGATGGAGTTTTCTTTTCACCGAACCACTTCCACCTTAAAATCTACTTTAACATGAAGCATCCCCTAATTGTTTGATTCTGCTAGCATTAGGCTAACACTAGCTTTAGGCTAATCCTAGCACTAGGCTAATGCTAGCACTAGGCTAATTCATCTTCCAGTTTGGACAACCATATTCACTGCAGATAGGCTACAGTTACTTCTTTCTTGAGTTTGTTTGGTCATGCAAAATGAAATGCAATTAATATAGACTAAATATGAATATATAGACAAACAATCACTCTCACATTCACACCTATGAGTAATTTAAGTTAACCAATTAATCTATCAGTGCATGTGTAAAAATGGTGGGAGGAAACTGGAGTACCCGGATGACCCAAATAATAACAATACCACTACTACTACTACTACTACTACTACTACTACTACTACTACTAATAATAATAATAAGCAATAACAGCATAAACATCCACAAAAAAAGATAACTCAGCATCTGCATTTGTCAGTGTGTTGGTGAATATCTCTGAATCTAATCATTTAGTCAAACCTATTCTTCTAACAATAACACTGTCTGAACTGTAAAAACAAAATGATTCACTCTACTTGAAAGTTCTCTGAGCCCAATTAGAGTTGTGTGAAAGTGTTACTTGCCAGTTGGTTGGTGCTAAAAAATGGGAATGCTCTTCCTGTGGCTGAGAGGAACTTTTCCCTCTGTAATCTTTACACTGACTGTCTGTCACTGATATCATATGTCAGGCTCCACTAACTAACACCTGCCAGGAAAGTATGCATATATATTTATGTATATGTGTCTGTTAATAAGTGTCAGTGTCTGTAAATGCACCCTGTGTATGTGTACGGGCGCATGTATGAGTGGCGGCTTCTCGTTGACGTAACAGCGAAAGCATCTGGTGATGGTAATGTAGCTGCTCTGGGGGCAACAGAAGCTTTTAAACTGTTTTTTCCCTCCTCCCTGTCACTGCTGAAACTGACACGGTGTCATCCAAGACCAGCTGACTATTGATTTTTAGGTGTGTGACAGCTGAAGAAAATATAAACAAAGCTACATGGAGTTGCAGGTATAATGATGCATAATGCTTCATATTAAACTGCTAACCTTTACATTGTAAATTTCAACACCTGTGAGTTTGATATGGCTTTTTGTTTATTTATGAATATGGTCCTTATATTTTAGTTCAGTTCAGTTCAGGGCTGCACAATATTATAAAAAAATGACATTGCGATTTAAAAAAATTTTTTTTTAGCCCTGCAATATATATTGTATTATGAAAAAATACTCAGAAGTAGTAAGAAGAGAGGTCCGCCAAGGACAGTTTGTTTGTCTGTCTGTTAGTTAGCAAGATAACTCACTTTGAAATATATTGTCCATTTACCGCAATGTAAAGTTTCAAAGTGATCCAGAATCCAATATCTCTTCTGGATCACCACCAAAATGTAATCATTTGTTCCTTGTGACAATTCAATTCAATTCAATTTTATTTATAAAGCCCCAAATCACAACAAAGTCATCTCACAGGTCTTTACAAAAACACAATCAACTACAGAGATATATAAAAAGTGACACTCCCAACACATCCTGAAAATTTCATCAAGATCCACCCATAAGTTTTTGAGTTATCTTCCTAACTAACACAGATACACAAACAGACAAACAAACTCTGGCAAATACATAACCTCCTTGGTGCCTTGGCGGAGGTTTGCGCTCTCAGAGTGCTTTTCTAGTTATTGAGTATTGTTATTATTTCTGTATTTATTTCTGTTTAAGGTTGTCATTTTGTATATACATATGAATCAGATATATTTAATAAATGTAGTGTTCTTTTTCTTTTGGAAGAAGGGGATTTTCATTAGAAAAGTTGATACAGTAAGAATGGGTTGTATTTTATAAGTGTTATGTTACAATCTGGACTATATTTTGTCATGTCTTGTTGGGTTTTCAGTTTGTCTTCCTGTTTTTCTGTCATTGTTAGTATCTGAGGTTTTATTTCGCTATGTTGGTTCATGTTCACCTTGACTCGTTTTACTTCCTGTCACTGGTGTTGTGACGCCCCTTTCATTTAGCCTCATGTGTTCCACCTGTGTTGTGTGGTTACTTAAACCCCTCCCATGTCCCTGTCTAATTGCGAGTTTGTTAACTTCATGCATCATATAAGTGGTCTAGTTCATGTCTTGGTTTTTCTGACTCTTGACCTGTTTATGTCCATTGGCTTTTGTCTGTTGTCTGTTTTGTCGTATGAGTTCTGCCCACCGTTACCGGACCTGGAACCCACACCTGACCACAAAATTGCCTTTTCCCTGTCGACTCATTGGTGCACCCATCGCCAGTGCACCGGTAACAATTTTTTAATTTGCCCTGAGGTTTTTGGTTGGATTTATGGTTGTGTTTTTTTGCCTGTTTTTTTTTACTTCGGTTTTGCCTTGTCCCCTAATTGCTGCACCAATCACTTTCCAACAGATGGTCAGCGTATCAGCAACCCTGCTAATATTTGTTTTTACAACAAACCTGTTAAAACATTTATCTGTGTTGGAGTCTTGCATCTGGGTCCAGTTTGTTACTGAGCTGGTGTCATGTTCATTTCAACCCACTCCTTTTGAACATGCTTTTATTGTTTTGTTTTTACTGTGTGTTTTATTTTTATTTTCCATTTCTGAATGTTCAAATGAATCGAATTAAAAAAAGATCACAGCCAGACATCTACAGTTAATTAACAGTCATTCACCAGCTGGTTAAAGTTATTAATATGGATAAAACACTGTTGGAAAAAAAGATTTGAGTTTAATTTTGTGGGCCTTTTTTTGACATTGTTGCAGCCTAAAATGTCTGATGTTGCATGAGCTTTTCTGAAAAATTGTGATGAAAGTTGTGGTGCTTTTTCGGCTTTTGTTGCAGGAGGAAGTGAAAGTTGTGATTTTTCCCTCTTTGTAATAAAAATTAAGTCATAATTAAACTATTTGGTTACTGGAAAATTAATTCAAAGTCATTGAGATATAGTCCTCGAAACTACCTCACTGAGATGGCAAATAAATGATTACGAGGATTGTAAAAATGCAACAAAATATAGGCTTTATTTTTATCCAAATGCACCTGTTGGTTCAAAGGTTAAAGTGCATATGACCTCACAACACTACATGAAATTATAAAACATAATATAGCTAAATGTCTCAGCCAGTCAGCTAGTACTGTGTAGTAGAGGCAGTTTCTGACAAAAATAGAAGAAAGACACTAAGATAATAAGACAACCTTTCAAATACGGAAAATAAAATATAACATAATATAACATGGATGACAAAAATGCAGCAAAAAAGTGCTCTTCCAAATGCACCTGTTGGTACCAGTGCATCATTTTAGTCATCAAATGTGACCTGCTGGCCGCACACATGTTGCTTCGTATTGTAAGGTAAACAGGAAAAGGCAGAAGGAACAGCTCAAGATGTCGCAAATGATTGGTCATATTTTGCGGGAAAGTTAAAACTGCAACATTTAACTGAATTCACAGGGATTGGCTGAATTTGCATTGAAGTTGCAAATCGCAACATCACAAAATCCTGGAGGGTCTGATTGTTTTTTATTTCTTTTGTATCACATTGGTTGTAGAACTTCCTACTCAAGGGTTTTGGAGTGAAAAATGTGTAGTGACAAGAAGGTAAATTACTTTGCTCGATCAAGCCTAAGTGCCTAAATACAGCTGGGACATGTGTAGTCTGTTGACCAAAATGGCCTATGGAACATGATGATGTACACCTCATTTTGTTACGCTGTGTGCAGGTTCTATAATGGTTTGTTTTGTTTTCTGGAGCATTAGTGACTATAATAAATTACATGCAGATTGTTCATCTTGGTTTTTATTTCAGAAAGCTTTGTGCTGGCTTTTGTTAATACTGAATATGAACAAAGGGTGTCATTTTCTTATGTCTGCACGACAGGACACTGTTTTACACACACATGTTCACTATTGGTCTTATTATTTGAAACACAGATTGTTTTCAGTTATTGTTGCTTGAAAAAGACAAATACATTCAAATAAACTGCCCTGAAAATTAACTTTCTTGATGTAATACCTTCAGTGTTCAGTGATTTTTCAGTGAAAATGTTCTGTCTTCTGCAGCCCACTAACACAACCTTAGCCTGTGTTAAATAACACAACATCTACAACACACACTGCCTCAGTAAAGCACAGAACATTTTAAAGGACAATATACACCCCAGTTACCACCTGTTTGACCTGTTGCCCTCTGGAAGGCGCTACAGGTGCATCAAAATAAGGACAAATCGATTCAAAAACAGCTTCTTCCCCAGAGCCATCACTGAACTCCAACAGACACTAAAAACACTTTTAAAACACACTTCAAAATAGTATATATTTATGGAGATAATTATGTTATATATATATATATATATATATATATACATATATATATATATATATATATATATATATATATATATATATATATATATATATATATATATATATATATATCTTATATTATGCTATGTTATATTATGCTATATGAATTTAAATCTTAGTAATAGTTAAAAAGGATAGGAATAGCCTTGCTTTTTCCTACTCCTTTTTCGAACTTTGTTGTTTTGTTATGTTTTTCTGACTTGTTTATATCATTATTTCTTTCTTTTGTATGTATATATAGTTAATTTGTATATATATATATATAAATATATATATATACATACATAATTTCTTTCATATAATTTTATAACATGCCTCAATAAAAAACTTAAAACAGGTAAAGGTAACCTGTTAACCTGCAGATATTTTTAATGATCCAATTCGTCATGACCTTGATTTTAGATGTAGTCTTAACAAAGCAAAACTCCAACACAGTAACTATGAAGGTTCTTTTTCCTCTCCTGACAAACTCTTAATACAATCCAGTAGATTTGGACGTTATTTCCAAAAACGTCCAGGCCTGAGGCTATTTACCAGTTTTACTCTAGTTCCTTATAATCTCCCACTCTTCTGTATGTTTTCAACAATATCCACAAGCAAATATCAATTAAAGAATGACAGAAACTCCAAAATACAAGCTGTTATGAATGCAGACGCAGCTGCTGTTCTCCTAGAAGCTTTGGTAATCAGTGCGATGCCAGCAACAAATCTGAAATGAAACTATATGTTTACCCTCTTTCACTTTGCACCCTTTGGGAAAAACAAACAGACTGCAGTGCCCATTAAACTACTAAGAGTAGAGGCAGTCGACAGATCCAGTGATTGGCCTGAAACACTGACTGCACTGTTCTGTAAATGGGCTGTGGTTGTTGGTTCTCAGCTGTGTATGATCCACAGGTGAGCAGCGGCCATTAGGGCTCAGGCAGCAGCAGCAGTGGCACTTCCAACAAATGATGCAATGGTCCAACACACACACACACACACACACACACACACACACACACTGGTTTCCATGCTTCATGGGGACCAGCACATCTTTTTTTGTTAATAAATAAATGAATAAAATGTTACTTTTTCATAAAAAAAAATTATTGAATTAAATATGTATTTACTTTTAAAATAAAAAATAATAATACAAAAATAAAATTAATTAGTAGCCATTGGGTAGTGAGTGGAAACACATCTTCTTGTTTATTTATTTATTCATTCATTCATTTTAAATAAGTACATTTTTAAATGAGAAAACATTTGAGAAAAATATATGTTTTAAATAAATTAAAAAATTAAAAAATATACAATCTATAATAATAATAATAATAATAATAATAATAATAATAATAATAATAATAAGTAAACATCTTGAAACCTTTGAAAAATATGTTTTGCTTTGCACCCATGCTTTATTGGAACTTCCAGGAAAAAAATATGAACATGTTTTTTGGTGACATCATCTGCATACATTTGCATATTTCACACAGATTTCACCTACATTTATATTTAACTCTCCTGAATTTTGGTCCACACAGTGTCAGAGGTCCCCATTGTGTGACTGTGTAAACATATCAATGTCTCCATAAAGATAGGAATACAAGCACACACACACACACGCACACGCACACACACACACACACACACACGCACACACACACACACACAGTATGATATAAAGGCAGACTCTAACACCTGAGACTCCAGAGGCTCAGACCCAAAATGTGAACAAGTCTCAGGGACACATAAAAGACAATCTGTGGGTTTGTTATTATTACAGTCCTTAACCCCCACAAGGGTTTTACACCTGTGTCTGTCTGTCCGTCTGTCTTCCTGTCTGTGACTCAAACACTACAGTACACTATGACTGCCATTTTTAACCACAAACTAGGTCTGTCCTACATCTGAGACACCCTAGAAAACTGACTGCATCTGAATTAGCATGGTTTTTAATCTCATCCAACATTGGTTTTTAGAGATTATTGTGATTGCTATGTCTGTCTGTCTGTCTGTGTCCCCGCAAAGACATATCATGCTATAACTCAATGAATACTTGAGATATCACTCTGAAATTACATGGGCATATACAAATAGCTAATGCGCATCAGATGCAATGATCCATTTGAGTAAGGGTCAAAGGTCAAGGTCACATTTGGCAGATAGGTCAAAATCAAATTGTTGGCTCTAATTCAAGAACAGGGTATCGTAGAAACTCGACATTGGTACAAAATAGGGGTGAGATTATGCATTCTCTGAATACTTGTTTTTGTTTTTCCTTATGGATTCTTCACCCTTAAGACAAACACTGTAAAAAATGACTGAAGAATTAACAGCAAAAAAGTTGTAAAACCGCAACATAAACAAAACTGTAAGTGAAAATACACTACAAAGTTGTTTATTGAGGAAGGTTTTTGTGTTATGGATTAAATTAAATATATCTGCAGTATTTACAGGAAGAGTATATGAACAAAAGCAGAGTTGGATATAGAAATAATGTATTTCTTTTTGAAAAATTTGGTATTGTAAATAATGAAAACTGCAGATTTTAGTGTAAAAAAAAAAAGTTAAAATTACATGAAAATATTTATATTATGTAACAAACCATCGTTTTGTAAAAACCTGAATAAATATTTGAACAAATGTGAATCTGCTGAAATATCTGAAGAGAAGTACAAATATTCTGCATGTTACTAAATGTTTAGTGTATTTGTAATTGAAATGTAAGTTGTTCCGCACATGTGTAAATGACAAACTGATAGACTGAAGGAGGAAAATGTTATGTTATTCACATTTTGAGGGAAAATTTACTAGGTTTAAAATGTTGAATCTATATGGTTTAAAATGTTAAATCTACATATTAGTCTTGTAAATATGTTTACAGTTTGATATGTCTTTTACAGGATTATTCTGGCAACAACAGCTGCCATGTTATTCTGTAAAAACAACACACTTTTTTAACATTTCTTCATTTTTCTCACAAATGAAAGGACTTGTTACTCTGAAAAAAAAGTCACACATGTGCTGCATGGAAACATCTGTCAATGTAATTACTTTCATTTTGATACAGATGAAATTCCAGAATTAAGGGCAAATTATCATTTCAACTTTTGAATATAATAACTTCCAATTTGGGTTTTATACTGATTATTTACTAACACCACTGACACTGAAATCACACCCTTTCCACCACAAATGACTTCAAAACAATCTTTCATTTTCAACAATTATTTGGTATAACTACTACACAGTATGCAATTTTAAGGCACTTGTACTTAAAGCAAGTAACTTAAATACTTTGATACATGCCTTTATGGTGGTATTTTTGTGGCATCTAGGTTGTTAAACCATATAAACATTTTTGTAAATTTACACTCTTTAATCAACTGCACTTAAAAACCACTCCCACAGGCCGAACACTCGCATGCTGTTGTGTTCACACTGTGTTTTCCATTAAACCTCTTAGACCACCTGCCTACTGCGTGTACTTTCATATTTACAAATCAATATGTGTGCAGGGTTTAAAACATGCATAAGTGGTGAAAGATGGTCTGAACAGGCTGTAGCATAACAGGTGTTTTAAGACAAAAGAGAATAAGAGCACAGCAAAATCCTACATGTTGTTTTGAATATTTTAAATTCCACACTGAAATATCTGATGAAGAATGGGAAAAAAATATAGAAATGCACCAGTTTAATTAACTGCAGGGAATTTAACTGGAAAAACTTAGTCAGATATGTTATAACACCATATCAGAAATGCAAATTCAGTGACATCATCTCTGTTTATTGGAGACAATGTGGTCATCAGTGTGCAAACCACCACCATGTTTTCTGGGACTGCCCCAATATTACAGCATTTTGGTCTGAGACATATAATATCCTACAGGAGACCTATGGAGAAGATGTTGCATTGGACTATAAGACTTTGTATTTGGGTTATGTTCCCAAAACTGGCTGAAATTGGACAAATACCTGACTAACATTGTATTGGTGGCCAGTAAAAAAGCCATTATAAGGAAATGGATACAACCAGGGCCGTATTACAGAGGGTCCTTATTCTCTAGGATCTTATGACTACCCTCACTGTTATAGGGCATATCTGAAGACAACCGAGAGGGAAGGGTGATAAGAATTGGGCAGGGTTGGACAGGGACGGTAATCAGAGGGTTTGACCCTGCCAATAACAAACTGTGAAGGGGAACCCTCATTCTCCAGACTGGATCGAATTAAAAATTAGCTCAGGATGAAAATGTGCCAAAATCGGTTGAATTCACTTTCCCTTTTTGCAATAGAATCAGAGTTTGTTCGATAGCTGAACTTTGTTGAGTTAGTGGCCGACTTTGGAAGAAGGAAGAGCAAGAAAGAACCTTAGGTACAGTAGGCTGGCGTGGGGGCGGCTTTGCAAACTCCTGGTCCCGGCACCTAGACCCCCATAACCTGACCCTGGCTACAGTCACACAGCCCAACAGTTACTACAGATGTAATGGTGGACGTTGACAAGATGGAAGGAATAACAGCCCATGTTAATCAAAAACTGAGCTTTTTCTGGATGGTTTTATTGAAATGGTTTTATTTTGTCACATCCAAATGAGTCTTTATTATGACTGAGGGTTTATAGGATGTGTCCTTTTATAAGTATGTGTATGTGAAAGACTACTCACTGTCTGTAGATAGTTGTGTTGACATGGTTTTCGCTTTCTTCCCTCCCTCCCTTTCTCTCTTTCTTTTCTTTCTTTCTTTCTTTCTTTCTTTCTTTCTTTCTTTCTTTCTTTCTTTCTTTCTTTCTTTCTTTCTTTCTTTCTTTCTTTCTTTCTTTCTTTCTTTCTTTCTTTCTTTCTTTCTTTCTTTCTTTCTTCCTTCCTTCCTTCCTTCCTTCCTTCCTTCCTTCCTTCCTTCCTTCCTTCCTTCCTTCCTTCCTTCCTTCCTTCCTTCCTTTCATGTCCCCACCATCCTTTATCTTAAAAATCAATAAAATATAAATGTAAAAAAAATAATAATAAAATGTATATAAATGGTGAAAAATGGTCTGAACAGGATTTAATAAAAAAAAGTCAAGGAAGGTGGGATAATAAAAGCATAGCAAATTCCTACATGTTGGTTTGAACCTTTTAAATGTCACTGATATTGTGAGCACTGACACAAAGGTGAGAAGTGGTTGTTGAACATTGAAGCCAGTGAAATGAGAATAAGACATGTGGGACATCAGGAATATTGTGTTTTAGATCAAACTGCGGAGGTTGGAGAGAACACAGGCGCCTATAATCCAAGCTGCTCTAGTCTAGTGAGGAGATGAAAACAGTCTGTGTATAGAACTCTGCAGAATCCCTGAAGAATATCTGGTGTATGCCGACTGTCTGTCCCACTCTGGGATGCTCACTTACTGCTGCATCGCACACAGTCCTAAAGCGCCTGGGAGAACTTTACCAATATAAGTCAGATCAGCTCCGACACCGGCATATTTCCGGAGTTTAAACTAACGGGTGTGTGTATCTTGACATTATTGAGCTCAAATTATACCCTTACCGCCTCCCACACTTACTAACACTTCCACTTCAAAGTATGTGCAAGAGTGTGAGAGGCCGCGATCAAAAGAGAGATTTTAACGAGTGCAAAGAGTGTTTTAGTGTGTGAGAACTTCAGAGGGGAGTTGAGTTTGCTTACAGATTTGCATATCCGTTGATATTGACACCTTCCTGATATTTTTTTTTCCAGATTTTTCAGGAAAACGTTTAAACAGAAATGGTTATTTGATGATTTTTGTTTTTAAAAAATGCCTTATTTTGACTTATGTATTATAGTTATTGTGGAAAAGTGATGATAAATAACACCCATATCTATCTATCTATCTATCTATCTATCTATCTATCTATCTATCTATCTATCTATCTATCTATCTATCTATCTATCTATCTATCTATCTATCTATCTATCTATCTATCTATCTATCTATCTATCTATCTATCTATCTATCTATCTATCTATCCATCCTGTACCCTGCTGTACATTGGTATATAAGATGAGATGTATGATGCATAAATAAACTTTGGGTTAAGACAAACAAAAGTTCAAATATCAGCAAGTGAATGTTAAAACAACAGAGTAATCATTATTTTTCACCTACAGGCTATAAACTCCTTGATGACTCACTTGCATAATGGTATATGGCTTATGTTTAAACCAATTATGAGTTGCAACTGAATGGCAATCACGACTGCATTTACATTAAAAAAATAAATAAATAAAGTGTGTGACACTGTGACTGTGGGAGGCAGCACTGAGCTATTAGAATAACAAGATGGCAATAGTACTTAATAGGCCACTACTCTGAGCACAGTTATGCACACATACACCTACACACACTGCTGCTCTCTACAGGTGGCCACTTATTATATAATGCTATGTCCACAGCTTCACACATATCATCTTAATATAGTGAATCAATAAGACCTACAGGTGTGTACAGTTACTGAATAGGTCTACATATGCTGTGCACTTCTAAAGCTTTCCATGGAACAAGACCAGAGGTGGAAGTAACTAAGTAGAAGTACTTTGTTTCTGTACTTATGTAGGGTTTTTTTTAGGTATCTGTACTTTACTTGAGTATTTATTTTTCTGGAAACCTTTTATTTTTACTACTTAAAATTTGGCACAATATATGTACTTTATACTCCTTAAATTCATATAAATATCTGTACTTTATGTAATAATTTTGACACTTTAGCTCATAATTATAATTATGCATTTTTTTAAAAAATCTCATATTGATGATATTTTTCTTATCTCATATTTCTGAATTTTTTTTATATCTCATACTGTAATGATGACTTTTTTTTAATCTCAGTTGTGACTTTTTTTCCTCATTTTTTAAAATACATTTTCACTTATTATTGCGTGGGATTTTATTTTATTACACTTTTGTAACTATAATAATTATGTATAATCACTTATTGCACATGCAAATATGTGAAAATGTTCTTTGTCTGCACTTTTATTTCTTATTTTACTTCTGTCTTAAGCCTTGCATGAACTTATATTTTAATTCTTGTACATTTTTATCAGTGTGAAGCACTTTGAGCTACAGTCCTTGTATGAAAGGTGTGATACAAATAAAGTTTATTATTATTGTTGTTGTTGTTGTTGTTATTATCATTATTATTATTATTATTATTATTATTATTATTATTATTATTATTATTATTATTATTATTATTATTGTTATGTATGAGTTCTTAGTGTATGTTTGTATTTTGGTTCAGGGAAATGAAGGCTATTTTGTTTTTGTATTTTGGTTTGGTACATTAAAGGCAGCCAAAAGAAAGTGAAAAAGAGGAATATCAGATTGTGTCTTAAATGTACTGTGAATATAGTCAACGATCACATGAACTTTGTAGTTGTTTCCGTGTTTTACCTGATGACCCCTCTGATTAAACCAGGGCCAAGTATGTAAATAGGGAAGTACGTGAGGCCCCATTTGTAAAATGTGTGTGTGTGTTTGTATTCCTATCTTTGTGGGAACATTGATTTGTTTACACAGTCACATCATGAGGACCTTTGACACAATGGGGACCAAAATTCAGGTCCTCACAAGGCTTAAATATAAATATAGGTGAAATCTATGAAGTATGCAAATTTATGCAAATGGTATGCTCTATAAACACTTTGAAAACATCTTGATTTTCCTGTAAGTCCCCATAAAGCATGAGGGAAATGGGTGGAAAGCAAAAGATGTGTTTTTCAAAGTTTTCAAGATGTGCTTACTTTTTTGTTTAAAATGCATTTTATTTTTTGATTACTATTATTATTATTATTTTATAATTTAATAGTGTTTTTTATATTTTATATTTTTTAATTAAAAAAATTCTTTATTTTTTAAACAAATATTTTTTCCATTTATTAATTTTCTGATTGTTGTTATTATTTTATTTTATTATTTTTTTTAAACATATTTTATAAATTAAAAAAAATGTTTTGTCTTTATTTCTTTTAAATAAATACAATTCTTTCATTTAGTTCATTTTTTTTTATATTTTTGGAATTTAATTCTTTTATTTTTAGGATTTTTTTTAAGTGTGTTTACCACCCAATGGCTACGTTACAAGACTATAAGTGATGATTAGAAACTTGGTCCTCATGAGACATGGAAACCAGTGTGTGTGTGTGTGTGTGTGTGTGTGTGTGTGTGTGTGTGTGTGTGTGTGTGTGTGTGTGTGTGTGTGTGTGTGTGTGTGTGTGTGTGTGTGTGTGACCAGACGGGACCACCAGGGCAGTAGGGGCGGTCCTGACACCAGAGACAACAGAGGGAGAGTCTGAACCTGAACCATGTCGGCTTTTAGAACAAAGTACAGTGTGAGGAGAAGCTTGTGCCTTGTGTTTTTATGGCCTCTGTAATTACCAGGGACAGTTTGCATGACACAGAGCAAGGCTACAGAATGCCACTTAATTTTTCAGTCAGTTTTCAGTTAACCCATAAAGACTCAGCACTACTTATAGGTCACTTCTCTCTTCTCAAGTGATTTATTAAGATATAATAAATTATTCTCTGCATTTTGTGTGTGTTTTTTCCAGTGAAAATCCAGTGTTTTCCTGTATTGGTTTACTGATCATGTAGATGCTCATAAAATCTCAGATAAAAGTTGATGGTTACTATTGATGGATTGATTTTATTTGATAATCTCAGTTTTTAAATGAAAGAAAATACGTAATTCAGTTTAAAATAAACCACACCATGTACTTAACTACAATTTGTTAAATAAAAAGTCAGGATATCACAATATAGCTGGAAGGATTATTTCCATTGTGGTCCTTAGATGTTGGATGGCAGTAGACGTTAAAATGTCAAGAGTGTTGTGGTGTTGTGATATGATTACATATAAAACAAGATTACAGTGATGGCATACACAAAAATTTCACATCATATGCAGACTAAAAGTGCATATGATGACTGATTGAGCTCTAAATCCATGTTTTTAAAGCATGTTTAAAACCATCTAAGTTGGTGATTGTTTTTACATTACCTGGTAACTTACTCCACAAAGTAGATCAGGGGTCTCAAACATGCGGCCCACCAATGGTTCCAACGCAGCCTGTGGGATGAGAAGCATAATAAGATATTAAGTGACTCCATATTTGTCAATAAATTATGACAATTTAAAATTTTTACCATTGTTTAACTGCAAAAAATAATATTACATTCTGAAAATATTTATATTTACAAACTATCCTGTAACAAGAAATGTGAATAACCTGAACAAATGTGAACAACCTGAAATGTCTAAAGAGAATTAGACAAATTTGAACCATTTTCTGCTTCTGTTTAATTTAGTGTCTTTGTAGAACTGATCCATAAAACACATAGACAAATGATACATTGAGGTAGAATATTGTTAAAATGGCCCGTGTTTTCCTTAGAAAATTTGGATCATTTATAAAAAAAAAAATATTTTCAGAATTTAATGAGGGGTTTTTTGCACTAGGACAATGACAATAATTTGGATTTGTCATCATTTATAGGTTATTATGTTTTCATTTTACTGGACATCAAATCAGGCTGAGTAAGGACAATAAAGAAAATTAGTTTGAGACCCCTGCACTGGATGCAACATATAAAAAGGAGTACTTCCCTCCTTTAATTTGCACTCTTGGAGAAATAAAATCTGTGGAACTCCCTCTAGTGGAGTAACTGTGAACATCCCTCTACTGAAAAAAATCAGTTCCAGTTTATTTCACACACCTACAGAACAGCATATACATAGTTACAGTAATTAATGTGTGAAAGGGTCAATCCAAGGAAGCCACTTAAATCTTATGATAGCTGGAAAGTGACCCAAACAGGATGGATTCAGTTTTTACCTATTTATATTTTTATATCTATATATTATTTATATTTTTATGACCGTATATCAGAAACAGAGGCAATTTAAGAAAATGTGACTTTTTTCAGCAAAGATGTCAATAATTTAAAGTAATAATTTAATGCAAGTGTCTCCATCCTCTGTCATTGATCAAACACTTGGGTTTTATTGTTGAACTACTGTTGCAGAAGATGATGGTGTTTCCACGGTAACTGTGGAGTTTCTGAATCTTCAAACAGTTCATATCTGATGATGACTATGAAAGAGATTACAAAAGTGTAGGCTATTTTACACCAGGTGCTTTCACACATTGGAGGTTGATATAAGAACAGTCCAACCTTCAACCCTGAAACAAAGACTCATTCCCATAACAGTGACTGTTGGTTATGGGGTTGAGTATAACAGGGATTAAGATTTTAGCTAAAAATCGCCATAGGTTCACATTAGCTAGGGTATGGAACATTAGAAAGCACGAGGAAAAACATAAATTAATAAAGTTGAAAGACAATTATTAGTTATTTCCCCAAACTATACTAAATATAATGTATGGTTATAACAGTGTGGAAATAGCCTAGCCGTGCTAGCCCTATTCATTACATGTACAGGGCTAGGGCCGCTTCATAGGCAGGGGAGGCGGGACTAAAAGGTTGTCTTTCAAATCCTCTGTATGTAATAGGACGATACTACAATCAATCAGCGTAATCTTTAGGGTGACATAGTTAGACGCCGGAAAATTCACGGAGGAGTCCGGAGAAAGTTACGAATGACTGAACAAAATTTGGAATTTTGGATCTTAACAACTGTTGTCGCTTCTGTAAAAATAATGTAAAGATTACAGACATTTTCTCACATTCTTCACTCATCTTTGATAAAAGGAAATTGCCACCCGTTGATGTTCTTCTTCTTCTATGGTTGCTTCCGGTTGTTTTTCTCCGAATTGTTGCTGCGCGCGACTGTGCAAATCGTAGGCAGAATCCGGGAAAATTCGCCAAACTTTGCTTTTGACTGAGCTGTTTAAGAGACATACTCGGACAATTGGAATATCCTGAAAAGGTGCTTGCGTTTTTGTACGGTGGAATGTACATATTATATAGACAAATAGTATGCAAATCAATATATTGCAAGCTTTCATTTGTTTTGATTTTGCTGATTAGGATGTACAGCTTCAGAAAACTCACTTTCAAGCAAAACTCAAATTTTCTGAGTTTTTAGTTTGAAGTTTTAATAAGATGTAAATCATAATCAGCAAAGTTACAACAAATAAATGCTTGATATATCTCACTTTGCATGTCATGAGTCTATAAATGTATTGGTTTCACCTTTTATGTTGAGTTACCTGAATTAAAAAAAAAAAACTTTTACACGATATTCTTAATTTTCTGAGTAGTACCTGTACGTAATCTAGTCTGGACTTTAAACGACGTAACGAAGGCGAACTCATTCCACTGTGGCTGTCGTAGGCTGTTAAGAATGAATTTTTCGAATCAAGAGCGTAGGCAGGGGAGCTAGTTTGACTGACAGGCTGCCTCTCCAATCCTGGCGCTGAAGGCGGAACTTTTCCCGGATTCCGGCTACGATTTGCACAGTCACTTTCTGCGTCACTTTGTTACGCCCGCCCTCTGACTTTATACTTCACTGTGATTGGTCAGACAGTTTAAGGGAAATCTAGCCAAAAGTTAAAACGATTGTAACTAGACTACTACATTACACGTCCTGCCGCTAAGAGTCTAGCACGGCTAGGCTAAAAGTTTGAGCATGACAATGTCAATGTGACAATAAAAACAATGAAATATAGGCAAAAAAGTATGGCAATACTGAGCTGTCTTTACAGTTTGAAAAGTGATGATGTCACTTCCAGGTACTTGGGAAGTTGGACTAACCTATTATTTTTATATTTTAAAAAATGTATTATTGATATCCTGTTACGGGGTTGAACGAAAATAGGGGAGAAAATTAAATAGCGCTATTTTATAATTTTTTTTTCATATTTCTTAGATTAAGGTTAAAGTAGACAGATATTTGATTATATCAGCAAAAAACATTTGGCTATTGACTATTTTTATTTGTTTTATATTTAATAATAAAGTAACTGGTCAATTGGGACATGCTCATTTGGCTGAACTCTACACCCCAGAAACCCATAAAATGTTTGAAAATATAATATTTAAAAAAATATGTTTGTATGTTATAAAGCAAACACATATGACAATTTTCATTTACTTTAATTCAGACAGTGATATGTTTAGTGGATCAGAAGTTATTCAACATTTTTTTTATCAATATATAGTTTCAGGATCAGTGGATATTTGGATTTTTATAGTTCAAGTTACTTTTAACTTGATCTTTTTTTTTCTTCCTTGTGTTTAAACTATTAATAGAGCGCAGAGTTCCTCCGCCGCTTGGCCAGTGCGCATTCTTATGAAATGCCGCTGCGTAAAAATAGAAATACAGTTGTCCATAACTGGCACCCATTGACACAATAGCTCCCGTTCCACAGCCGTAGCTCCTCCCTGTGTATGTGTGAGCTGTGTGAGCGTGTGTGTGACAGCTGGGCTCAGTGCGCTCCGCTCCAGTCTGCTAAGAAGCTTCATCTCCAAAGAGGATGACCGACGGCTTTTGTGGAGAACGGACCGCATTCAAGCTCCGTACCTAGTTCTGGGACTGGGACACCCGTTTGATTCGGTCTATTCAGTTTACCTGAGGGGTACTTGAACAAGAAAACCTCTTTTTTTCTCTCCTAAGAGTGGATTTCCGATGGATATTCCGATTTGAAGAGAGAGGTGTGATTTAAGCGCGGCATGTAACAAAAAGAAGCGCAAGTGAAAAGTAGCGCTCGTATTGTTTATTCTGAGACGAGCACCGTTTGAACTGCCCTGAGAGCACTGTCTGATGGATTACTAAAGGACTGAGCTGGGGAACCACTCCGCAGCACATCCATTCATGAGCTGAAGGTAAGATTTCTTTGTTTATTCCAAACTTTGGCTGCGCTTATAGAGCCAGTCTATGTCCTCAAACCCAGAGGCTGCTTTTCTGTTAGAGCTGCCGGGGCGACAAGTGCACTGCTTTTACTGGGGCTTCCCTTAACAACTTTAGGACAGATAAAACGCATTTTTGGTAGTTAATAAAAAACAAAAAGTGTATTTTCCCAACTCAGATGATAACCTAGAGGCTTTGCGCCGGAATAAAAACAGCCTTTGTGCCAAAATAAATAGTGCGTAATCCCTCTTCTGCTCATATGGAGAAAGAAGAAGAAGTGTAAGTCTGTCAGAAGGTATTCCAGACCATACCGTGCTTAAATAGAAGCAAAACAATAACAATGCCATTCCGAGTAGCAGGTCCATGTGAGCAAATGATAAATGTGTTTGTCGGAACTTGCCTCAGCCACCCATACATACATCTAACATATATTTCTAAACCTTCTTTGACCCCGTAGAATTAAAGCACTAGATATCTGTTTTCACAAAAACCCACTGCAAAATTGTAATTAAAAATCCTCTAAAAGATTCAAAATGCTTAGTACCCTACTTATTATAGTTTATAAATGCTTTACTTTGTTTTTTTCACAGTTCACAATGCGGTTTTTATCTGTTATTTCTTTTCATTTTTACAACAATTTCAGAATAAGAGCAGGATTTTACATGTGGGCTAGTCACGCGCAAACCCTTACAATCTCTCTCTTTCTCTCTCTCTCTCTCTCTTTTCCATTTCAATTTTTTTTTAATTATATGCCCTCTTCAGTCTCTGACTTAATCTGTATTTTGTAATAAACATACAGTAGCCTACATACCAAGGTGTGCTTATGGAAGAGACAGAGTGGTCATTCATATTCTCTGGCCCAAAGGATCATCCTAATGTTTGTAATTCTGACCAGGAAACCAAAAATGTGCCAGCCTCAGAAGTGGATTTGCCATTAAATGAAGTGCTGCTGCACATTATTCCTTTAACAAGCTGGGAGAGGAGATAGAGGCCTCACAAACCACATCCAGCAGCCTAACTGCCAACACCCAGTCACTCCCAATGCTTTTCCTCTCCTCCTCTCTCCTTTCTCCCAGTATAAAAGATTCCCAGAGGCACTAGGAAAACCTGGAAAAAGGATTCAGGAATTCCAAATGTAGGTTATATACAGTCAAGTGTGGAGTGATGATAGAAATGGTGGAATATAAGGAGTATTGAATGCCCACAGAAAACATTTCTCTCAGCTGATTTCTGGCAGCGTGTTGTTTTGGAAACATGATTCTACTAACAGCCTTTTATTAAAAACTACTAAGGTTTCATGCCAGATCAAAAAGGAAAGGGTGTTGTTTTTCCAGCAATCACTGGAAATATTCAGCAATGCTTTGTGATGTGTTGTCTTTTTTTTTTTTTTTTTTTCATCTTTGACCTTATGGTTTTGGGAGTTGCTCTACATACTGTGCTATGGATTATAGACCTTGAATGCGAAATAGCAGAATGTTTTAACATTTTACCTCTGCTCCTCCTACAACATTCGCCTGAAGGCATCTAAATGTCCTGGAGGCATTTTTTGAGATGTTGCTTGGGCTGTAAATCCCAACACACTCTCTCATAAAGGCTACAAGACCAAAATCCATGGTGCTAATCCTGCTGTTAACACTTTATACACTGACATGTTGTGGTAGTGATACATGAATTACAGCATGATTACCTTTGTGACAGCAGCCTCCTTGTTCCCTATATGGAGCAGGAGAATAGCACAGGGCAACTAGAGTTGCTTGTATTTGGAGCAATGCTCTGTGGAGCGTTTGATCTGCCGATCCCTTAACAATAGCAATGGGGATGGCATTGTGTGTGACTGATGTGAATTTGTTACACTGTATGTCTGTCTGAGAGCGAGGGAGAGACTGAGGAGAGTTTGTTTTTACCTTTGTCAGTTAAGAACAGATGTAAACGCAGCCTGAATACAGTAGGTTTAAATAATTGATAAATGGCTTTGCTTTTATCCAAATGAATTGTCTTTTTATGACAAACAAGAGTGGTCAGCTGCTGTTAACCATTGGTCCTCATTCAGTTAGTGTCAATACCCACATTCAATAGTGTGTGTATTTATGCATATTTTATAAAAGCCATGTTTTATTGATGTGCGTGCTTGGTGTGTGGGCTGGTGTTTTTTGAAACAATTAAGAGAGCGAGGAAGCATCAAACCCCTCTCACTCATCTGCATTTGATTTATTGATGCTTAACCCATTTTCCAGTTTCCACATCTTTCTAAATTGCTGCTGCTTCAATTATGTTGCCTTGACAGTGAATGACAAAGCCTGCTTCAACCGTTGAATGGGAGGGGGGGGGGCAATTGTGAGTTTGTGCACAGTGTACAGTTTATGTTTTAGCACATTACATTCAGAAATACAGGTCAGCATAATCAAACAAGCTTAGGTTTTAATAGAACTGCCTATCATAGATGTTACATGGCATATTTGCTGATTTTAGCTGCACTCTAAGATTCAGTGGTAGTAGGTGAAGAAAAACAAACAGTATGATATTCTTATCAGCCATTAGAAATGACACCGTGTGGAAACTGTTTCATCTGAATCTTTTGCTGCTTCATCTGTTTAATTTTTACTTGTGATTTTACTGACCCTCAGAAGTCAAAGTTAATAGTTGAAAAATACTGTTAATTTACTAAATGATGTGCAGGGTGAGAGAATACGGTAGTGTGTTTGCTCTATAACCTCCAGCCTTAAGTAGAATATATTACCAACTGTTTATATGATGATAAATGATATCTAGTGTATCCAGTGCATTTTATCAACAGCACGGCTCATTGAAAAAGTAATCATTTGCTAATCACTGGCCCTAGTCTATGTTCACTCTCTATTTCACATCACCACACTCAATAGACACATATGCATGATGTTCCTGTTTCCAAGTTTTGCTTTGTTGTTCTAAGTGCCTCCCACTTAGCGTTAACCCTTCCAGCTCTCCATAAATGACTCTACAGTGCATCCATTGAATTAACCAACCATGTGTTAAACACTCCTCATACTCGTAACATTAGCATAATTGATTGCTCATGTTATGCCAACGAAGCCAGAGGCATGAAGGACTGAGCAGAAAGGCTTATTTTGGGCTGGGTGCCACATGTCAGTGGCAGAATTGGAAGACTGTCTGTTGGTGTTTTGGCTGTTGGTCCTTGGCAAGGCTTTGTTGTTAGAAATTAAGTGAATTAGAAAGTGATCGCCAGCCCATTTTAGGGAGAATAAGGGTCAGTAGCCAAACTTTACCAAACACAAATCAAATCAAAAAGCTTCCACTAACACTGAAAATCAGCTTATAACATCATTTCTCCTCTGGGAAATTTAGTATTTTAAGCACTTTAGAGCTACATTAACATACCATAATAGCTTTGTCACAGCCGCATTTTGCCGTCTGTCATTACTCATGATGCATTTGCAGGGATAATCCAAGAGCAGCAGGGCTTTAGGGCTCTGCATGCTCTTGTGGCAAATTGTCGCAGTTAGCTTTTCGCAGATATTTGTAAATTATGCCAAATTTTGCAACGCAGAATTTGGCGTTGTAGTACATGTTGTGCACTATGTTAATCAATGCAAGGGGAACTCTCATGAACTCCATAAGATTGTGATCAGGGGGGTGTGGATGTGGTGGGTGGACTATTTATCTTCCGCTCATGGAGGAAGACAAAGTCATTCAACAACATTGGCGACTGGACGATGTGCACGTTGACTGAGATGCAGCTGATAAATCTAGAAATCAAAGAACTATTGGTACTGGAGCTGGCAGAGAGATGAAGGACGCGTCGTAGAAGATGGTCTCTATGTCCTTTGAATATTTTGTGGGGAGAAACTGGAAAAATAGGGAAGTGGAAATGTGTGTAGCGCGGATGTAGAATCGACCAATCAGAAGCCTCTTTTCTTGTCTTCTCTGTGACGCTATCTGTGACACTTTCTGCGATGGTTACAATTTTTTAGGAGGTACATGCAAAGTGTCTGCGATGAGGGGCAAAATCTGTGACACTTCATAGATGACTTGGCTTCTGAGCATAAATCGGCCTTTTGTGTGATTGGCTGGAGATGGTTGAGTGACTGGCCTTAAAAAAAGCCAAATCTTATCTTTAGGAGGCGGCCATGGATCAGTTGGTAGAGTAGGGTGTCCAATAACCAAAGGGTTTAGTGGTTCAAATCCCGTTCTGTCCTAGTCAGTCCATTGTATCCTTGGGCAAAACACTTTACCCTCTTTGTCTCCAGTGCCACTTACACTGGTGTATGAATGTGTATGAATGTGTATGAATGTGTATGAATGTGTATGAATGTTCGGCAGTGGTCAGAGGGATTGTACACTTTCAGAAAATAAGGTACATTAGGGATACAAATATGTAGACTAAGGTGCAATAAACACCAATGTACCCCCAAAGATTAATATTTGGACCTTAAGGTACTGATATGTACCTTTGAGGGTCCTGCCGGTGCAACAAGTCTTTGAACCCCTAGAAGTACAAAGGCTTGTCACACTAGCAGTCCCCTCAAAGGTACATAATTGTACTATTTAATCAGGACTTTCAGTGTTTGACAGCAAGTTTGTAGCTTTTACAGGGCTGAAAGGGTACATATCAGTATGTTAAGGTCCAAATATTGACCTTTGGGGGTACATTGGTGTTAATTGTACCTTAGTCTACATATTTGTACCATACTGTACCTTGTTTTCTGAGAGTGTAGGCGCAAATTGGCAGCAATTCTGGTGTCAGTCTGCTCCAGGGTAACTGTGGATACAAATATAGTTTACCACCACCAGAGGGAGCATGTGAGAGTGAATGAATAATGGATCAGTCATGTAAAGCACATTGGGTGCCTTGAAAAGAGCTATAGAAATGTAATCCATTATTATTATTATTATTATTATTACAGGTCAGATGATGTAATTTGTGGTAGCTAGAGAGTATAAATCTGATGTCCTAGTTTCAGTGGTGCTGTTGAGCTTTTACAGGTGAGAGCAGCCAGCTGTGAGTCACAGAAACAGCCACAGTCTGTTCAGACTCATTAGGGCCCAGTGTGCTGCTGTTGCCTCTTGCTCTGTGGTTATTTCTGTGGTTAGTTCACTTGTTGGTGGCCAATAAGAAGGTGTGTGTCATGTGGATGTTAAGCATTTAGGAAACCCTGTCGCCTCTTCGTTTGCTCTTTTAGCCTGGACTATGAGGCAGAAACCTATAATACACTGTTTATGTGTCTTAGGATGCGTGTATATGTCAGAGCATTTCCCATGTTCTGTGTCTATAGCAGAACACGGCGCAGAGGGTGGTTAATGGTGGTGGTGGTGGTGAGGAGTGGGGGTTTGAGTGTGTGCACTTCGTATGTGTACACTCTCTGACTATGCATGTATGTTTGCGTGGCATTGTTCGAGTGCATCTGTCCCTCCTCCCCAGGCCCCAGCGATTGGCACTGCATCTCTCATCTATTAATCATAGGGAGCGCTTGCTCTCTCATTCCGTTGCCATAGTTTCAGGACCTGAGACAGTGTTGGGGTGCCTGACTGCCTAGAGAGAAGTGAGAGGAAGAGGAGAGAGGAGGAGAGCAAGGAAAGGCAAAAAAAAGGGAACGGAACAGAGAGAAAGGAGAGGAGAGTGAAGGAAAGGGAAGGAGAGGAAAGGAAAGGGAAGGAAAGGGAGGAGAGGAAAGGAAAGGAAAGGAAAGGAAAGGAAAGGAAAGGGAAGGAAAGGGAAGGAAAGGGAAGGAAAAGGAAGGAAAGGGAAGGAAAGGGAAGGAGAGGAAAGGAAAGGGAAGGAAAGGGAGGAGAGGAAAGGAAAAGAAAAGGAAAAGATAGAAAGAGAAAAGAAAAGAAAGGGCAGGAAAAGAAAGGAAGAGTAAGAAAATGTGAGTAAAAGAAAGAAAAGGAAAAGCAGGAAAAGAAAGGAAAGGGAAGGAGAGGAAATGATAGAAAGAGAAAAGAAAGGAAAGGAAAGGAAAGGAAAGGAAAGAAAGAGAAAGAAAATGAGAGTAAAAGAAAGAAAAGGAAAAGCAGGAAATGAAAGGAAAAGGAAAGAAACAGAAAAGAAAGGAAGAGAAACAAAAGAAAAGGAAAGGAAAAAGGAAAGGAAAGAGAAGGGAAGAAAAAAGGGAAGGAAAGGAAAATAAAGAGAAGGAAGTCATGATATAAACACTGGCATAGGAAAGGCAGAACAATCAACATGAAGAGGAGTATAAAAGATGGGAAGTGATTGACAGAGACATGTCAAGCCAACACACTGAGCAGGTCCTCACAGTGTAGATGAGTATGCTTCAAGAACCAAAATGGATTCCATTTTTATCTCAGCGGTGAACCCTCTATCTCCTTCAGCGCATGCATCTTTTCATTCTCTCACACACTCTATATACTGGCACTGTTCCTTCTTTCCTTAAGAGAGCAGAAGAATATTTTCACAGTACGCATCATCTGGTGAAAAGTGTGTTCACGGGGCCAATGCATCTCCAGTGTGTTACAGTACATTGAATGGCTGATATTTTACCTTGCTTTTACAATGGCAGAACCTTCCACTGCGCAGAGATGGAAGATGGGCCAGGGCCTCCTGTTTCATGCTCAGTTGGATGTTTTGATGGTAAATCATGCTGAATTCATGTGTTATTCAATGATGGATTACAAAAGAAATCGACCTCTATGGAAATTTCCTAGGACATAAAACCATGACTCTCTCTGTATTTATCTCCCTGTCTCTCTACTCCTGCTAGAGATGCACAATATATAGTTTGAGCATCAACATCGCGATAGTCACATGACAGGTCCTGTTAATGTAGGAGACAAATGAGCTCAACATTTTCTCATCTAATGTCAATAGAACCTGACACACACTGAGCACATCACAATCATTCTGAAGCACTTTGGAGTGAATCACTGGTAACAAGACTGAAAAATGAGTGACCAACAAGAGGAAATGACCCAAAACCAACAAGAGAAAATCACCCAAAACCAACAAGAGAAAATCACCCAAAACCAACAAGAAAAAATCACCCAAAACCAACAAGAGAAAATCACCCAAAACCAACAAGAGAAAATGACCCAAAACCAACAAGAGAAAATCACCCAAAACCAACAAGAAAAAAAATCATCCAAAACCAACAAGAGAAAATCACCCAAAACCAACAAGAGAAAATCACCCAAAACCAAGGCTCGATGCTAGAAAGAAAAGCAACCTCAGTTAGGTTGAATAATTTTTATTTATTTATTTATTTCTCGTAATCTGAACCCGATTTATCCTCACTTGGGTCACTGGGGTCACACCCGGCTACAATGGGTGAAGTCGGGGTACACCCTGTATTAGTCTCCAGTTCATCTCAGGGCTGAACATATATAAACAAACAATCACTTTCACATTCACACCTATGGGTAATTTATATTAACCAATTAACCTATCAGTGCATGTGTTTGGATGGTGGGAGGAAACTGGAGTACCTGGAGAAAACCCACACAGACACGAGGAGAACATGCAAACTCCACACAGAAAGGTCTGTTGTGGGAATTGAACCAGGGTCCTTCTGTCTGTGAGGAATGAGTGCTAACCACTGCACCACCATGCTGCCCTATTTATTTATTTAATTAGTATATTTTTTTTTTATTTTTTTTTTTATTTAACTTTATATTTATTAGCATTTTTTTAAATGAATTTGTTTTAAAAGTTTGAAAATGTATTTTATTTTGTATTATTTATTAATTTTTAATAATTCATTTTGAAAAATTATTTCAGCTAAAGAAGGATGACACTGAAACGAATGTTCTGTGTCGACCACTAATCTGTTTGACCGTTTGTGTCGGCACCACAGCTGTTATATACTCCTGAGCATATTTTCAATATCACAATATACTGTACGTACATCGCAGGGTAAGGCTGAATGATTTTAAGAAACAAGTGAATTGCGATTTTTTTCGGACAGATATTGCAATCTCGATTTCGTTCAGAGTTTTTTTCAAATCCAGTTTGAATTGTCAGCAACATTTGTGCAAACATCACAGAAATTGACATAATACCATTCAAACATGCCATACCCTGCCATGATTCACTAACAGATGAAACAAAAAAAGAGCTGTTAGGAAAGCTGGAAAAAAAAAAGCCACAGCTTTGACAATCCCAAAATTGTGATGTCTGAAATTGCGATTTTCCATGCAAAATGATAGATTACTATTAATTAAAAATAAATAAATAAAAAATACTACTACTACTACTACTAATAATAATAATAATAATGGATTGGATTCATATAGCATTTTTTTGGCCACTCCAAACACTTCACATTAGTGACCCATTATTAATTCATTCATTGTTCAGCCCTATCACAGGGTTAAAAAAAATCCAAATTTTTTTTTCTAATATTGTGCAGCCCTCATTTGTGCTTTTCCTGTCCTGTTTTCCTTCTCTCTTCCTCATCTGTGCTACTGAACATGCACTCTTACTTTTAGTGAGACTCTTCTTGTTTTGGCTGTAGGCTTTGTCCCTCCCATATGACCTCATAATCTCATTTGGGTCTTTTAATGGCTAACCATGCACTAATGTGGTGGTTGTATTATCGCCTTGTCTCATCACATCATACCCCACTTGTGAGCATTTCCAAAGGGAGTTTTTTGGAGGGCAGACAACTGGCAACACTGTAATCATGGGATTCTCAGTGCTCACAACCACCTTGAACTTAAATGCTTGTGCACATTTAAAGACACACACAAAGACACTTATTTACAGGGCGGTTTCTGTCCTGTTGCTGAGAGGAAATTGAAATAAAGAAAGAAACCCTGTCATTGTAAGAGAGCTGCAGTGTGAAGAGGCAATAGGATAGAAAAAAAAAAGAACTTACCTGATTGTAGGCTATGCTGTGTAGAGGAATTACTATTATGGGACAAAAGCACAAAGGAATTAGTGAGAGAGTGTGTCTGGTCTTTGTGCTGTTGGCAAAGAGGTACGTGTGTGGCTTTGAAGTGATGGGATTGCACGTGGTATCACAGCGGTCACATTCTCAGGTGCAGCAGGTGAATTAATCCAGGTGTATGGAGTGATTTTTGGGACAAAATTAAGCGTATTCACAGGAAAGTAAAATATTTGCAAACTCTAATATGTGTCCATTCGTACTCATATGTTGTATGTTTGATATTTGAGAGAATTGAATAGTTATGACATCAAAAATTACATTTAAAAAGTACACTGCCTTCAGTGTGAATATGAATTTGTGAGATGGAAGAAAGTGGTCAAAAATATGTCATCGCTTACATAACTGCTTTCATTCATAAATGAAATCCAGTTTTTACAACGTATAGAGCCGCACTGTGCTGCAAGTCAAAGATTTTCTAGTACTTCTAGGAATGAAGTTGCTGCTGAGCGCTGATGGTCTGTTTTCTGTGTTCAGTGGATAATACCTGTGACATGTGACGTGATGATGGCATCTTTTTTTACCACTTTCTTCCATCTGAGAAATTCATATTCGTACTGAAGACAGTGTAGTCGTAACATCATTTCTTAAATGTAATTTTTGATGTCGTAACTCACAAATATCAAACACACAACACATTATAAGTACAACTTGACTCATTTTAGAGGTTACAAATATTTATTTTATGCTCAACTACAACTAAAAATACATGTATATCCAAAATATTACTTTCCTGTGAATACGCTTAATTTTGTCCCAAAAATCGCTCCATACAAAAACACAAAGGAATTACCGAGAGAGTGTGTTCGCTCTTTGTACTGATGGCAAAGAGGTACATGTGTGGCTTTGAAGTGATGGGATTGCATGTGACATCACAGCGATCACATTCTCAGGTGCAGCAGGTGAATTAATCCAGGTGGGGGAAGGGCGGGAAGTAAGGCGTGTGTGTGTTTGTGTGCGTAACTCCAAGGTTTTAATGCTCTTGAGTATGATTGTGTGTGTGTGTGTGCATGCATGTGTGCACATCAGTCATCAAAGCAGAGGAAAGCCGGTGTGTAAGGTGATCTGTATGCTCACAGCAGAGCAGCACTGCTACTCTCCCAGAGGCTATAAGCCCTGCTGAATGTGGTACAAGCCGCTTCTTCTTCTTCTTCTTCTTCTTCTACAGCGCTGTTGCTGGTTTCCACACGTGGGCCCAACAAGGCTAGACAGATTTAGCCTATTATCCATGTTTCTGGATTTCCTTCCCTGCAACATTTCTGTTCAAACTGTCTGTCAGCTAGGATGTAGTTTCACATAATCTAATATCACTCACTGTCCTGTGATGCAAATATTTTCAAGTTGGATCTAAAGCTGGCAGGATGAGCTCAGCTGAAACAAGCCTCAACTGATATCTTAGACAGCAGGTAATTTGTTGCAACCTTCCCTGCCTCCTCTAACACACTGATGATGATGATAGATTGCTTGTAATTGGCCCCGGGTGAATATTAATTCTTTCCAGGTGAGTGGTAAATCTCAACAATGACCTGTAGTTATTCTAACACATATACATTAGATATTATGAGGAGAACGTTTTACATTCAAGCACATGAAAGCAATTACATCAATTGCAAGTTGCAGTACATATCTGATCCGATGTTATCTGAAATCTACTAAACCAAGATTATTTAAGCCTATGGTCAAAGTGTCCTTAAGAGCAAATAGAAAACTGCAGACTACATGTGTGCTTAAGAGGTTCCCTCAAACTTCGTTAAGAAATCAGCCTTCTCTTGGTCACAGTGGCTGCCAGACTACAAGCCATTCCCCTGAGGGTCCTCTATTTCAAAATCCAATCAGGCAGAACTCGGAACAATATTACCCCTGTGTGTGTGTGTACATTTATTACATAGCTAATGAACAAATTGCAGCCATGTGGCATGGCCTGGTGGCATGGCCGATGAAAAAAGGAATACACACAGACCCACATGCTCACTCCAGTCCCCAGCCACCACAGCACACCATCTCTCCTTCCCACTTTTTACCACAATAAACACACATACACACACACAGGCAACCACAAGGCCCCCAGTGTTCACCGCCTGTCTGTCCATCAGCTCATGCGGAGCACTGGGCTGGGAGTACTTATCATCACTCTGCTGAGTGGAGGCCCTACAAAGGCCCACTCACATCCCACACACACACACACACGTACACACACACATGTACACACACACACACACGTACACACACACATGTACACACACACATACACACACACACACACACACACACACTTACACTTACACACATGTACACAGACACACACACATATATGCATACACACTTACGCACATGTACACACATATACACACTTACACACACACACGTACACACACACATACATACATGCACATTATTTAGTCAGCACAGAGAAGCTGCTCAGTAACCAGGACTACTGGGCTGATTAAATGTATGGCATGAGGGCAGTTTTACCTGAGAGCTGCCTGATAGGCAAATGCAGACTGCCAGGACAGCACACTGGCCAACGGTCAATCCTATCACCTATGTAGCACACTTACATGCTATTCATTTGGTTTTCAAACTATTTTTTTTTTAGGAAAACATACATGGTGCCTTCACTATCTGCACCAGTAAAGTTTCCTCTCATCTAAGAAGGGATGTATTCTTACTGCAAAGAAGTCAACAGGGCAGGTCAAAGTAGTTGGATGGGTGTACAAAGCAGGGGTCTTTGACACCAGAGACAAAGGTCTTGCCCTGGATCCCATGTGGTGTTTATTTTAAGCTACTCAAACACTTGCAGGTCAAGAAAATGTTAAGTGTTGTCCATTTTTACTGTTGTCCATTTTTACTAAGACCACAAAACATCCCTAAGTATTTATTTTATACTATTAAATTAATGAATGAATGCTTTATTTCGAACATGTGCAGAATGACAACAATAATCAATACAACAATAGTAATTGTAATAGTAATAATAATAGTAATAATAATAATAATAATAATAATAATAATAATAATAATAATAATAATAATAATAATAATAATAATAATAATAATAATAATAACAATAATACATAATGATATGTCCGAAAAGGAGTAGGATGAAGCATAAGGTTATTTAATCCTAATCTTTGAACATAACCAAGAAATGTTTTGGTTGGTTGATATTTATGTTTAATATTCATGCTTTCCATGTTCATTTTGGGTCTATCTTAAGTAAGGTGTGTCTTTATTATAATCTGCGTATTATTTTGAGTCACGAGTCAAATAGCCTCTTGTACGTCATAGTTTTGGTCAGCACACTTCAACTGATTCTTCTTGATTTTATATTTGGCAAATGTTGTGGATTGTGCTTTTTGGTAGAATCTCAGCGGGAACAGATGTGATACAAAAAAAAAAAGTGGAAAACACTAACTGTAGACTAAGCAGAAACATTCTTTATTGTCGCTGTGGTATAATTTTGCAAGATGTGACTGAATAAACAGAAATAATGTTTTGATTTATTGTATTACACCACTGTAGCATACAACACTACAGCATATAGTAACCCATGGTGCAGATACTGTAAGATGACGTTGCAGCAATTTCATGTCATGTTGCTATGACAACCAGCTGCATCAATGGAGCACTAAATCTGCAAAGGGAAATGAATGAAAACCTAGTTACTACAAGTGAACAGAGCTGTGTTGATTGGGAACCATACAGTGTAAAAATAACAAGAAAAAGAGCTTTGAAAATGGCTGATGATGCGATGACAGGCAGGTCATATTCAGTTGAAGCAGGTAATCATGTGTTTGGGGGATACAGAGATGTTTTGAAGTAACTTTTACACAGAGGAAGTAGAGAAGAGAATGAAAGTAAGGAGTAGAGCTTCACATTATATTGTTTGAGCATTATTTTTTTTTATTTATTTGTCTTTTTATTTGATTTGATTTTGATTTAAAACATTTTTTATTAGTTATTTTTTATTCATTTATCTTTATTTACTTATTTATTTATTTATCTGTATTTGTTTATTTATTTTTCTTATTTATTTAATTCATTTATTTTTATTGTATTTACTTTTTTCTGTGGTTTTGATATATTTCTTCATTTATCTTCTTCATTAATTTTAATTCTAATTTTATTTTTAAAAAAATTTCTATTTATTTTTATTTCATTTTTTTCCTCTAAATTATTTCAATGTATTTGTCTTATTTATTTATTAATATCTATTAATTTGTATTTAGTATACATACTAATATTGCTGCATAATATAACACTTTGTCACACCATCTGTTCTGTCCGACTTCTTTCAATTACAATAAGTTTCTGAATTTACACATCAAAGTACAGCTCGGCCACATAAACTGAGTCACAATCTTTACTGTAAGTGCATTTTTATTTATGAATTTTTTAAAATTATTTTTATTTATTTTATTCAGTTAATTGTATTTATTATTTTTCTAATGTGTTTATTAATTTATCCATTTATTTAATACATTTTTATACTCATTTATTTATTTTTTAATTTTTTTATTAATAATTTTATTAAATTATTTCTGCTACAAGAAGGATGCCACTGAAACGTACGCTCTGTGTCGACCACTAATCTGTTTGACCATTTGCGTCGGTACCACTCAGCTGTTATATAGTATTTTTTCATATCAAAACATACATCAAAAAAAAAAAATTTAAAAAATCGCAATGTCAGTTTTTTTTCTAATACCGTGCAGGTGTAGTACGGAGACTGGGACATCCGGGAGAGACGGAGGTCAGTGAAGCTTTGAGGCACAAAGTGAAGAAACACAAAACACTCCCTGTCAGAAGGAATTTTGTGAAAAGAAATAATTTTTGACTTTGCCCCCCCCCCCCCTTTAATGTGGACAAAAGGTGCACTGTATGTGGGCAGGTAATCAGGCAAGTAGGTTGATAGGCAGGAAGACTTGACAAGCTGTGAGGCAGGAAAAGAGAAGTTGTGCCTTGCATGATAATGTATTCATTCATCCCCCACTCTGATAATGTTCACAGCATGCTTGACTTAATTCATTCATCACAGTCTACTGGGGGCCTTTTTACGTTATTTGTTAAAAAGCCTCATTGCTTTTCTAAACCTGTTAAGGTTTTGATATGTGTGATGACTGGATTATTCAGGCTGGCGATTGCTTCTGGGTTTATGAAGGTGTGTGTAAGGCTATACACGTGCATTTCAGCTAGTGTTTTGTTTGTATATGTATGCACCCTTGAATAAATTGGTGTGTGTGGAGACTGAGAATTCTGCAATGAGGGCCTATTTTAGTCTCAGAGTAGTTTGGTTTGATTGGATAGTGCAGCAGCTGCATACTAAATGGCTGTCTTTTGATCTACTTCCCATCCTCAACTAATCTGGGACTGTCTCATCTGTTTGGCTGATAACTTTCCTGTATTTGTTTCTTGTGGGATCTGTTTAATTTCATCCAAATTACTAACAAATCTTGTGTTTATTGATTGTGGTATTATTCAGCAATTGAACTCTTGATTATTTAATTGGGTTTCTATGTGGCTATGTGCCCAGCCTCTCTGCAGAGAGTTTGATGAGTCACAACTGGTCAGACACCATCGCAGAGAATAATCCATGTTTTTTGAAGGGGATTAATACAATGTGTGTGTTTGCTCAGTGAATCCTGTTTGCATAAATGCTTTAAGCTGTGGTTCTCAACTGCTCAACAGGTAGGAAAAAAAACAAAAAAGAGCCAATTTATTAGTCATCCCCTCTTCAGTTTCTCTCCTCCTTCCTGTCTTTCCTCTGTGTGTTTGTGTCAGGGTACATGTGAGCTAACACTGAGTGGATGAGATCTAGTAATGCTAGCTAGTTTAGTAATGCTAGCCTGGTAACTGGATAGGAACACAGGACAGCAGGTGAGGCCATCTAGACTCACTATCCCTTAATCATTTACATGATGTGACAAAAGTCTCACTATCCAGAAATCACTCTTTGCATGACACCTTTGTGGACATGTTGAAGGGCAGGGAAGTTATTCGATTTGATATGACTGTAGCCTAGACCTGCACAATATATTGTTTAAGCAACATGTATGTGTGTGCAATAGTCACATCACAGGTCCTGCAATTATTTTTATTTAATTTTTAATTTTTAATTTATTTAATACATTTAAAAAAACTTTTTTATTACTTATTTATTTATTTTATTATTATTATTAGTATTTATTTGCAATTTTAATAAAACATTTTTAAATCTTTAATTATTTAATTATTGATTTATTTATTTTACTTTAATTTTACTTCACTATTTCATCTACAAGAAGGATGACACTGAAACATATGTTCTGTGTCGACCACTAATCCGTTAACATTTTTTAAATAAAAAAAAAATTTTAATCTATTTTTAATTTTTGTAATTTTTTAATTTATTAAAATTTTATTTAATAAAAAATATTTTACAATTTTCATTTATTTTTAATTAGTAATTTTATTGAATTACTTCGGCTACAAGAAAGATGACACTGATACGTATGTTTGTTCTGTGTCGACCACTAAATGATAGCCACATTACACAGCTGTTATATAGTATTTTTTTCATATTGCGATATAAATCACATCATATATATATATATATATATATATATCAGTGGCTTGTATCTCTTCCAGTGGCCAGGAGCCACTGGAGGCACTGGAGGCATGCTAAGTGAATGCCTCAGGCAACAAAAGCCCAGTAAGGTCGAGGAACCAGAGGGGCTATCATGGAAGGACAAACCCTTGCATGGCGTGTACCATCGGCAAATTGAGGAAGTGGCTGATATGGAAAAGACATACCAGTGGCTGGAAAAGGCTGGACGAAAGGACAGCACAGAGGCACTACTCATGGCTGCACAAGAACAAGCCCTGAACACCAGAGCAATAGAGGCCGGGGTCTACCACATCAGACAGGACCCCAGGTGTAGGCTGTGTAGAGAAGCCCCTGAAACAGTCCAGCACATCACAGCAGGGTGTAAGATGCTGGCAGGCAAGGCATACATGGAGAGGCATAACCAGGTAGCGGGCATACTGTACAGGAACATCTGTAAAGAGTATGGACTGGAGGTCCCAGGGTCAAGATGGGAGAACCCCCCAAAGGTGACAGAGAACAAACAGGCCAAGATCCTGTGGGACTTCCAGATCCAGACTGACAAGATGGTGATGGCCAATCAGCCTGACATAGTGGTGGTGGATAAACATGAGAAGACAGTGGTGGTGATAGATGTAGCAGTCCCCAGTGATAGCAACATCAGAAAGAAAGAACATGAGAAGAGAAGAGAAATACCAAGGGCTGAAAGAGGAGTTAGAGAAAATGTGGAGTGTGAAGGCAACAGTGATACCAGTTGTGATCGGAGCACTAGGGGCAGTGACCCCCAAGCTGGGAGAATGGCTCCAGCAGATACCAGGAACAACATCAGAGATCTCTGTACAAAAGAGCGCATTGCTAGGAACAGCTAAGATCTTGCGCAGAACCCTCAGGCTCCCAGGCCTCTGGTAGAGGACCCGAGCCTGAAGGAGACACCGCCCACATGGGGCGAGAGGAACATTTTTATTTATTTTTTTATATATAAATAATCACAATGTCATTTTTTTCTAATATCATACTGCCTTACTGTAGCCTTCCCATTTAAAGAATGTTTAATTGCATTCGCTGCACACTACCTTATTATTCGAAAGAGTATCGTTGCTTTTTCCTGAATGTCTTTTCGAAGGGAGACTCACTACCTGGTCTCCATGTTGAGTTTACACTGCAAAGTTACAGTATGTTACATCATCACACATGACAACAAAGAAATCAGACGGCAAGGAAAGGAGATGGGATGAGTCTTTGGGAGTGCTGCTCTGACCTAGATAAAACTGGGAGTTTGGAGTGTTGAGTTAATATTGTGGTGTCGGCCTATTGTTGTCACTTAGTCTGTATCCGTCTTTGATCTGCATACGTTCCTCATGTTTTGCTGGTTTCATGTCTGTGTTCAGCCCTGTGAGGCGCAGTCATCCAGGGCCAGATGAATTCCCTGTAGCAGACTGCTTGATTGCTATAGACTCTATCTAGAACAAACAGGGTTTCATGCAGCCAACCGATAAGATGGGACATGGTGGTGTGTTCACGCTGGCGCCACTGCACCGTCATTTGTTTCACACACTAACAGGTGAAGGACTTATTGTGTATGCACAAGTGTCTGTGAGCGCTTTTGGTTAGTCAGGGTGTCTCTGAGCGACCCAGACTTTAGTAAATGAACAATCAAGATAGTGCAGACAAAGGCTTATTGTCATTACAACACTGTGTAGAATGAGGATGTGGTGATAAATTGGTAGCTCATTTATTTACATTACTAATAAATCATATACTCACACAGACCTGGACAGTTCTTACTTCCACCCGCAGGCATTTATACATAACGTCAACAGTTAAATGTTAGCAAAATGTGCAGCCAATAAAACTGTGACAGATAAGAAGAGAAGTGAGTGATCTGGTCCAAACATTCAGTTTGGACTATGAGTTGTCTTCTACCTTTTGGCGATTACCGTATTTTTTCAGACTATAAGTTGCCGTTTTTTTCATAGTTTGACCGGGGGTGTGACTTCTACTCCAGAGTGACTTATATATGAAATTATTAACACATTATTATATCATTTTGCATGTTATTTTCACCCTGAGAACTGCTAGAGGGCGCTGTTGAGCTTGAGCATGTTCTTTATGCTATAGTTATCTGAATCAGCCTGTTTACATGGGAGTTTTTATTCCTGTTTAATTCAGAATAAAAGTTAACTCTGCTTTAACATGACCGTGTAAACACCTAATTCCAGTTGAAAATGTTAATTCCGAATAAAGTCACTGGTTTATTCCGATATTAGTTCTGAATAACATAATTCCTACCCCATGTAAACATTTAATTCCACTTTAACATTATTCCTGTTGTTCTGCACATGCTCCTTGTCTTGTCGAGATGATTTACATCGTTGATGATGCACACTGCAGCCATTAGTGTAGGAACATTTTCCGAGATGGTTGTACGAAGCAAGCGTTGGAGTCACGACAAAGTAAAGTATTTAATTGGAGAATTGTAAGAATTAAATATAGCATGTAAGTATCTGGTTTTCTATCTTGATAGTTGTGACAAAAGCAAAACAGGAAGTAGATGCAATTGTTTTCTTCTGGTAGACATCAAGATGTCACATGGGTGTTCTATCCAATCAGAATCCTCCGTACCCCCAGCTCTTAAAACCTAATTAACTAGAGCAGAATAAACCTGTTTTCCATGTAAAGGCTTATTCAGATTTAACATGTCCATGTAAACACGAAGGAAATACTTTTAATTCTGAATTGCTGTATTTGGAATAAGTAAATCAGAATTAAAAAACACCATGTAAATGTATTGAATAACTGTTAATATGTTACATTAACACACCAGGCACATTCTCAGTTCATTGTTTATGCATCATGCAACGTTAGCTTAATGTGTTACATTAGCATTCTGTCAGCTTATTGTTCTCTATTTTAATAAAATTAAATATTTTAATTTAAATTGCCTTTCAATATAAAATGTCTGTTCTTGGTGTTGGATTTTATCACCCCCCCCCCAAAAAACAAAAACAAAAAATGCGACTTATACTCCAGTATAAGTTATATATGTTTTTTTCCTCTTTATTATGCATATTTTAGGTAGTGTGACTCCGGAGTGACTAATAATCTGTTAAATACAGTAGTCTTAGCTCGATGTATTGGTTCATTACGATATATGGTGTTTCCTATGAAGTCCCCACACTGTAAGAACTGCTATAGTCTATGTTTTACTTTCCACAGATATACATAATAAATCAAGTCACATCTTAGAATGACGCAGAAGGCCTCTATCATATGTTTTGGATCAAAGGCAAAGCACCTGCATGATCACCTTTGACCATCACCATCACAACCACCACCAATAAACATGATCTTAACATGTTCTCATCATCATGAGTTTATGTCATCAGTGAAGGAAAACACATCAAACAAAATCCTGCAGATTAAGGTGGACTAACCAAACATGTTTACTGCTGACAGACTTTAAAGAATGACTATAAATGGACTTAATTCCATTCCCCAGCCTCGCAACATTAAAGCCACAAACAATCTACAACACAGCACTCCATAAAATACAGTAATTATGCTGGCAGCTGACCCATTTACAGTGATTATTAGTAGAATAGGAGTTTAATGATGCTATTTGCATAATTTCTTTGAGAAGCAGATTGTATGCCAAATGACTGTCTACGATGCAAGATCACCCAATAGTTTGGAGATATAACTTTTATAATATTTTTATGATTTAATGATGATATGAATTGTTGGCAGGATGTAATAGAATGGGAAAAGCATGGAAGAAGTACTTTCAGTCCCTCAGTTGAGTACTGTATTGTATATATTTGGTACACCTATTTGTTTTACAGTGGTAGTAAAAGTACTCACATTATGTACTTAAGTAGAAGTACAACTACTTGTGTGAAAACTTACTCTGGTAAAAGTAGAAGTACTGATTCAACACCTTTACTGACGTAAAATTTAAAAAAGTACAACTTCTCAATTGTAATAAAGTAAAAAAGTAAAATTATATTTTTTGCCATGGATGAAATAATACTTATTTAACAAGAAAAAATCAAAAAAAGTTTCAAAAGTATTCAAAAATAAACCCATGAAAAGGGAGTCACTGTGTAAATAATATGTTTGATCGGGTCACGGTCCTCAGTTTTGTGGGTATGGGCATGACATTTAGGAAAAATGGGAGGGGGGGTGGGGTGATTATTATGAGATTAAAAAAAGGTCATAAATATGACATTTAAAAAATGCTGAATTATGAGATGAAAAGTCAAAATTACGAGATAAAGAGTCAACATTGCAAGATAGAAAGTTATCAATATGAGAAGAAGTGAATAATTAAGAGATAAAAATCTGAAGTGACTGTCACATCTGTTTAGATTGAAAAAGTCTATTCTGGGAATGTAATGAGTAAAAAGTACATATATTTATATAAATGTAAGAAGTATAAAGTACAAATATTTATATAAATGTACGGAGTATAAAGTACAGATACTTATATAAATGTAAGGAGTATAAAGTACAAATATTTATATAAATGTAAGGAGTATAAAGTACAGATATTTATGAATAAATGTAAGGAGTAAAAGTAAAAAGTTTGTAGAAAAATAAATACTGAAGTACAGTAATGAAGTACTTTCACTTCCCACCTCTATTGTTTTATAACTCACTCATAACTCCTTATTTTTCAATTATTATTCAGTAGTTTTTATTATCTGCTAGAACCATGAGATCCACTGATTACCGAGGGCAAACTACTGCAGGGTTCTTGCTATTTTTATTTCCACTTTATACCATCATCACACTTTGTTCAGGGTGATTGTCTGTCAGCAGCCTACATAACATTAATTACCTGGGGAGGCAGCATTTCTTACCTCCAGCACAGGCATAATAAGGCGTGACTTTCTGTTCAAGCGTACTCATTGCCTGTCCCACCCTGGAGGCAGTCAGATAGTTACTCCGTCATCATGGTGATTTCCATGCTTGTAACACAGGCCTAATTATTACAGTAAATAGTGCCTGGGCTACAACTCCGGCATCATCTGAGTGGTGGGGCTGAGTGCAGGAGGATGTGTTTCAATGTATAATTAAGCGTTGGGCAGAATACTTTGTGAATGACTGGAGTTGTTCTGACACGGCAGTGAGAACGAGCGGTGATATTTTTATTTTAAAGCACCTTACGGGATCGCAGCGAAGTGGTTTTTAGCCTGGCTAAATCAGTCACAGTCTATGTAAATGTATTAACTTGAGATACACTCAGAAATGTCTACTTAAATAAAGTGATGAATGAAATCAAATATAATTTAAATATTTGATTCAAAACTATTGATTTTATTAAGTACATTTAAACATAATAATCAAATCCAAAATAATTAAATCATTAGTTGAATTATTTTGGATTTATTTAAGATTTAGCGCATGTTGAGTAAATCCAAATCAATTTTAGTGGAAAACTGTCCAATATTTACTAGCTATTTGGAAAATACTAATTCAGATATACCAAATATCTGCAAAAAAATAATCATTTATACTTATTAAGGTGAAAGTAATTAATATTTCTAAATATCTGGATGTTATTCATTTATACATGGTTGACTTTAGTGATAAAATAGAATTGATTTCTACTCAGTGATTTTCAGCTGATATTATTTAAATAAAAAGAGTAAAATCCAACTGATAAATAATTAAAATGTCATTAAGTCAAAATAACAATACACCAAACTGTACCATGTCTTTTTTTCATGTAAAGTTTAATATAATTTATTTTGTTAATACTAATTAAGTCGTCACACTTTTTACAGTGTAGGATGTTGTGACGGTTTTTCCAGTTTATTTTCAACCAAATACAAGGGGTGAAGTGTCCTGTTCATCTTCAAACTAAGCAATTTTTCATCTGTTCTTCATCACTAATTCCTTATGCCACTGTATTGAGATTAAATAAAGATTGTGGTTGGGGGGGTTATTGATTTTAGTGGCCAGAACGTTAGCTGATTCTCAAGAGCTTTTTATAGCCATTAGCATGGTTATTCATTCCCTGGGATGCATCGTGTTACATCGAAGAGGGTGTAGAAGCGGATGGTGAGATTGTAATCAATAGAAGCATTATTGCTGTTTTTGACCTGCGTGTCTTTCCTTGCCTCACAAGTGACCACTACATTCCTCTTTTTTTTTTTTTTAGCTTAAGGAGCACACATCATGAGTTAGCTCATGGTTGACATGAGCCTAAATATCGTCATCATATGATGTGCGATCATGAGGGAGAAGTAGGAAAACCACAGCAGAACGTTTGGTCATAGGAACAGCTTGCTGACTACAGTAGGCCTGCCATATGCCTCAAGTAAACAGAGCTAAAAGGCAATGTTATTCTCAGAGGGAGGGATGCGATGGGGAGATGAATGCAGAGAAAAGGGGGACCTGAAGAGTGAAGGGGCTTTGGTTACCCTCTTAACTGATAGCTATCTCTCAAATGGGCAGCTAGAGGAGCACACCTGTATTGCAGCCATTTGTGTAAGAGGACAAATAGTGTATTTTATTACCTAGTGGATGATGGAACTTTATCCACCTCTGAGGGCTTTTACGATGGAGTTTGATGAACAAATATGAGTTAGAGATAACAAAGTTCAGATAAGCTTTTGTCATGTAGTGACATTAGCTAGAAATTCAAGATGACAAGCATTCACATGCACACGCATATGGGTGATTCTCTGAATTGGGTGCACATTGGAGGCTGGCATAAGTAGAGTCAAACCTTCCACCCTGTTACAAGGATTCATCCCCATAACAGTTTTTTTTTAATTATTATGGAGTTGAATGTTACAGGAATGGAGATTTTAGCAAAAATAGCCATAGATCCACATTAGTTTGAGTATGGAGCATTAGAAAGCAGGAGGAAAACAAGAGATTACTCAACTTTTCCAAGACAATTATTAGTTTTTTTCACCCAAACAATGCTAAATACAATTTATGCTTGTAACAGTGTTGAAACGTTGAGTTCGACAATGTTAATCTGATGATAAGAACAATGAAATATACGTAGGTAAGAAAGTATGGTAATACTGAGCTGAACTTTACAGTTTGAATGGGAAAAGACTTCAATGATGTCAGTTCCTGGTGCTTAGGAAGTTGGACCAAATCATTATTTTTAAAAAAAGGTGTGATTGATATCCTGTTACGGGGTCACTGGCTATTTTTGTTTGTTTTATTTTCAATAAGAAAGTAACTTTGCTCAGTGGGGACATGCTCATTTGGCTGAACTCTACACCTCAGAAACCCATAAAATGTTTGAAAATATAACATTTCAAATATATTTGTGTGTTATAATGCATTTTTTTATAATGTATTTTGTGATTTACTTCATATGAAAATCTTTGAGGTTAAACCTATGGGACATAGAGTGTACCAAATTCATAAAATCACCCATACACCCCATGATTTAACTGTGAGTTAGGGACATAACAGACATTAATAACAGACATTCACACACACATACACATCCCACCATCTATATTCCTTCAGTTTCTCAGTGTTAGATATGCATTCTGTGCCATTCACGCTAGGGTCAGAAGTATCCACTGTGAGCATTTTGGGCTGGGCTGTGTGTATCAGGTGTCAACAGGTCAAACATGTGCAGGGAGTCGAATAACTTTGTGGTCAGATGAAGATCTAATCCATGAGAAGCTGGATTCTCTGACTCAGGTTTTCTTTGTTTGTGGGCTCCAGCTGCCTGCTGAAGGAAAGACAATTTCATGATGACGGGCGGTGGCACTGGTGATTGAGAATTTAATCAGTTTAATGCCCAATGCACAGACAGACAAACAGACAGACAGACAGACAGGCTGGTAAAACTCACAGACGTAATAGTACATTGTTTTGGCTTGACGGCTTTTGGCTCAGTTTCCTTCCAACTCTAGTGGGAGTAGTAAAACAAGGTATGATACAATATTGCTGCATAATATAACACTTTGTCACACCATCTGTTCTTTCCGATTTCTTTCAATTACAATACGCTTCTGAATTTACACATCAAAGTGAAGCCCGGCCACGTACACTGAGTCACGGTCTGTAAGTGCATTACCTTTTCATCTGTTATAGATTTTTGCAACGCGGCGGCGGCGGCTGCATTTTCCCTGTTTGTGATGTATTAAAAAGACATGGCGGTGATAGTGCAGATTTGATTGCAGGTGTGTATATTGTGCTTCCTGTATTGAAAACAATGCGTAGATGTGAGTTTCCCTCCATCATGTTCTAACACAGAAGAACATGAGTCTGGTTGAGTGTTCAGTTTAACCTATCTGATAGTGTTTCTGCCCACCCACCCTGCAGGCCAAGGATGTAAGCTATAGTACTGGATCACAAAGGGGCATTCAACAAAACTTCCTCCCCCAAGCAGATCAAATGTATAGATACGACAAACAAACTCGTGTTGGGTACCTGACCAAATTATATGATATTTCCCCCTCGTCTCCGTTTCAGTCAATAACGGCCGTGCGTTTCAGTGCCGTGGAAGAACAGGGCAGGTCACTCAGTCTTTGAGGGAAAAGAGATGCAAAGAAATGGATCAGGTCAAAGTAGAAAAGATGATACACCTGCCAGCACAGTGTGAATTACACATTTGTCACCACAGGAAATATTCTTCTATTATAGTTATGACCTTGTGCATACATAAATATGCATACACGAAGTATGGTGATGTCATTATTGTAAAAGGAAAGTAACAAATGAAGCCAGTGTTTATGCTGCAAATTACTTTTGTAAGAGCAGGTTAAGGATTCATTCATTCGCAATAATAATTAAGTTAAAGAAGAATTCATAAGGAGTATTTTCTAAATTTTAAAAATGTAAAAATTTTTTATTATGAATGCTATTTTTTGGCTTCAATTTGTATACAACAGTTGTCAGCAGTTGTTTTTTTTACATTAGGAGTTCATGAAAAAAATTTATAAATATATATACTCTAATGGGACAAAGTCATTTATAAATGACTGTACCCCAAAATAAAGGTCAAAGGTCATTTTTTAAACTGCTAAGGTTAGTTTGCAGCTAGAGATGTTCAAAGCAACACCCTTTTTTGACCGAACTTAACAAGGTGAACAAATTATTTAGTTATAATAAGCCTTTTATGTACAGTTTATTTTTTTGTGTGTGTTTTAAGTAAACCTTTCAAAATAAGACTTCATCTCATTTTCAAATACTGGTTGTTAAACTAGCAACAAAAGGTAGTAGAAGAGAATCTGCAAGAAATGGAGTGCCACTACACTACTTTATTGGCTATTTATGGAACATTATTACTGTCTACTTTCTATAAGTCAGTGTTTTCATTTTCATTCCAGTTGCCATACACATACAGTCTCTACAGATAGTGTGTTTATACTGCTAGCGGTGTAGTCATTCTTTACTTACTCACAAAAATATGTTATTGGAAGTAAAAAAAAACTAAGGCATAAGGCAATATTTTTAGTGAAATATTTCACATCTTCTTCGGAAAAGCAAGCGGAAACACTTTAATGAATTGCCCTTGGGTGAGTTATATTGTTGTGAGGCACGATACAAAACAGAAACACCAACTTTTATTTACACAAATGTGAGACATTTGTAGAACAGCAAAAAATAACTCTCTTGCTCTTCCTTCGTAAAGATTTCAGCTGTTGACCCACTGTAAGATTTGGAGTATTTCTGTGAGGAGGTAGATGAGAGAAGAAATCTTCCCTTGGTGGTAGTTGGCCTCTCAAGTGCACAGTACGGTGCGCTTGTACTTGAAAGTGTGTACATGTTTTTGTGTGAACATGTGTGTGTACATCAAAGTTTTTGTTTCATGTATTTTCTCCCTGCTTATGCTCACCCTGCTGCGAGCCTGTGTGTACTTAGGTGTGTGTGAGCTTTGCTTTTGCAGTCGACCCCCTATGAAGTAAATATTGCAGCAGTGGGAAAGCAGAGCCAAACAGAGAGGAGGAAATAGGGAAGACAACCTGCACACAGACCCTTCTTTATATCCCATTAATAACACAGTTCTACGAAGGACAGCCTGAGGCCAGCAAAGGTCTGTCAAGGTGCCTCATTGTGCAGTAGGAAGTGAGTTGTTCATATGGTAATAGCTGCTGGAGTGGGTTCCTTCAAAGACCGTTTGTTTTAGTGAAAGTTGTAGTCACTCATTGAAAGCGACTGGATGGAATGTGACAGGGGTGCACTGCTGTTTAGTTACTGTAGCTTAATTGACCCTGAGAAAGGCGGGGAGATGGAGAGAGAAAGAGGGTGGGAGGAGGAGGAGGAGGAGGAGGAGGAGGGTGTCGAAAGAAACAGAGGAAAAGGAAGAGGAAGAGGGAGGGAGAGAAATGCACAGAGCAGTGGGGGGGCAAAAAACCGAAACAAGATATCGATGGAGACAGAAGGAAAGAAAGAAAAGAGCATCTTTCATATTGGCTCTCTGCTGGATTTGTTTATCTGTTTAGTCGACAGGAAAAGTCGTATTGGTGAACACACAACATAGTGAGATGAATTCCTCTGAAGTCCCTTCTACTAATGAGCAACTTGTCCAGAATCATCATCATTATAATTATTTACTTCGTTTTTATTTACGGTTCCATTTATGGTCTTTCTATTTTTATTGCTGGCTGATTTGCTTTTTTATTTTCTGGGTCATGGAAAAGCTGAGTCTTGTCTTCTCTCATTAAGCTGCATTAAGATAACAGTCATAAAGTTGATGCAGCTCTGTGGGGATGCAAACTGTTTCTGCAAAATAAGGCTTTCTTTACCTACATGGGTGTATAGAAGTACATTTAGCCTACTCCACACATAATGCTAATATAACCACTGAGTTGGTGCCATATTTTTAGGAACCTGGCCTCGGTGGAATATTTGTTTTAGTAGGGTAAAAGCAGCTTAACCTAGAAACTTTAAGGTTCAATATGTAAGATTTGCATCTGTTTGTCTGCTTTCATGTAGGTCGTGTTGAAGTTAGTTGCGTATTGACTATATTTGACTCCATTTTTAGTATCAGTGACTGTCTGGTTTGTTTACATCTACACTAACAACTTATACACTGATTTTTATAGAGAGAGCGTGTGGGTTGTTTTCCCCAGGATGCCAGTGTCTTTCCTCTGCCTCTCTAGAGAAACACACTGTGTTTCAAATTGTGTACTTCCTTACTTAAACGTATTATTGTGAGCGTGTAAGTGTATTCACACTGTCAGTTATGCCAAAAGGCAGAGAACTGTAGGTAGCTAACTGTATACTGAAAATAGTCGGTGTGGACATATCTCACCCCCAGTGATCACATGTTTTGGCCATGAGGTATCAGGGAAAGGACCAGAAAACTTCTGAAATGGTGGCAGAGGAAAGTGTGATCTCAGCAGCAGCAGCAGAAAACACTGGTCTGTAACAAAACCATGCTCATGCAAACTAAATGAGGACATTATGATGCAAATAAAAGAACAGAGTAGTGAATTATGCAGTAGAAAGCCACATTTATTGGTAGATATTCTGGCAGGTGGGAATTCCCAACTGGTAAACACTTAAAAAGTAGTGAGAAAGAATGTTGTATTGCCATTTAGGTTATGTCTACAGAGAACGAAGTTACGTTGAAGCAAAAGGACAAAGCACAAAGAAGCACAGGGACGACACACCAGTGAAAACACAAACCCTCAAGCTATCTATGTGGCAACACAACAAGGTTTTTTGGTTTTTTTTTTGCGTTCACACTGGGAACAGATGAGTAAAATATCACTTAAAGATGGCAACGAAAAACTTGCTGAAATGCTGAAAACAGTGCAATACACATGCCACACCTCTATGTGTGCTCGAAGACAGTCCCACCAGATACACCAGAGCAAAAGAAGAAGTTGTGTAGGCGTCTCCACTGCTCTTCTTGTTGGTTTAACATCAGTAGATTTTCCTTCAATAACACCAGTAAACTTAGCAGTGACTGTAGGTCTGCTCCTACCGCTACCATGGTGTCCGTCATGATGGTCACTGTCTTGCTTACAAATGAACGTTGCGCATGAAGCTGCTATTTGTTCTGGTCATGTCATGTGGTTGTGACTTAGATGCTAGGCGTAAACAAATCCATATTACTCGTCCAGATGTCAATGGCAACGTTGCCAGATTTTTACACTCTGGAATCTGTTCTCAAAAAATATAATTTTGGGGTACCCAAAACGCCAGTGCCATGTGGACATGAGGCCAAAGCCATAAAAAAACATCATTGGATTCACTCAAAAACGTTGCTGTGTGGACTAGACCTTAAAAAGTAGTGAGAAAGAATGTTGTGTTGCCATTTATAGTGGTAGTAAGTGCATAATGGATCATTACATTTGCAACAATACTAACATGCGGAAATGTGTACATGTATTGTACTGCATGTAAGTGGGAATATTTGATTTGAGATACAGTGACTGGGCAACACTAGCTACCTTTAGGTTAGAAAGTGAGTTGCTGTCACTCTTTCATTGAGATTGGCTGAACTATATTGGAATTGTTCTGTGAGATATGAGTCATTAAAGCTCTTTCTCTGCTGGCCACTATGATCATTAAAATTTCATCTTATCTTAATGTGTACTCAGACTCAGCTATATAAGGATATCCCTTCGGAAGATGCGGCTTTGATAATGCTTTCTTTTTTTTCTAATATTCAATGTCAAGTTGTTTAAAGCAGAGAGTTGTTTTAATGGTAAAATATTTATTTATGTATGAGTGTCTGTGTGAGTAGGTGACCGTCCGCTCTTCCCCTGAAGCCATTGCTAGGTGGGTCTAATCTGACAGATGTGATGGATGACGACAAAGAAGCAGCACATACTCATTCTAACGCACACCCACCATCACACACACACACACACACACACACAGTATGTGGGCAAGATCATCACCTTACACCTTGATCTTTTACTCAATAGTCACCTAAAGACCAGTTAAAAAAAGACTGTCAAGGCCATAGAGACAGAGAAAATTAAATAGGAAGACCTGCCCCATTTTTCTGTCTCCACAGTATGAAATCTCTCTTCTATCGCCACTCCACCTTTAGGTCAGGAGGTAATCAAAAATGTAGGGACCTCCCCAGACCTTGGTCGGCCTTTCCATTATTTGGGTTAAAGCTGAAATGCAATCGACGTAGCTATTTTAAGGTGCTGGCTGCTGCTGCTGCTGCTCCCTCTGTACTTCCTATATCTCTCAGAGGGAACACAGAGTCATTGATCAATTGCCTCGAAGCCCTGCTGCAACCCCAACCCATGTTCGCTCTGCTCACTGAGAACTCACAACAGCATTCACCTTCAGATGGCTTATACTAGGCTGTAAGGAAATGAAACATCAATGTGAAGAAAAATAAACTGTTGAATGTGTTTTAACCACTGGCCCCTGTCAGGAACAAAATGCTTACTGTTACGACCTGTCGTCCATCAGTGAAGCCCTCAGACCCACTGCCCTGCTCTGTGTTTAACAGAAAAAAACTTTTCCTCATATATGTAATGAAAGAAAGATGAAAGATGAAAACAGAAGACGCAAAAGAGGCACCTTGTTTTAAATTTTTCCATCGCATTTAAACAAGCGTTTTCAGGAGGAAATCTTTGTTTATATAAAGACGCAACAGTGGACAAAATTCAACTGGATTATACATGTCAGGCTGCTAGGTGGTACTGAGATAGAACGCTGGCATGTTCACGAGCATGCACAACCTGTTTTACCGGCTCAGCGCATTGAGTGTGACGTAAAGGTGTGTATGACGTGAACATTTTATGAGTTTCTTGCTGTTTAGACAGAGACACGTCTTCAAAACTCCAACCTCTCTGGAAGCATTTTCAGACCCCGATGGCGTAGCTGCTGTGTAAATGAAAGGCACTTCCGATAAAATATTTTTCACTCGCAATTATCCTTGCGTAAATGGCGCCTAATACTTAACAAACAGTCCATGTGTATTTCTTTGAGAAACAACATTTTTCTGTTTCTGTTTCACTGTGGTTCTGCTGTTCATATTAGAGGCTTCTCTCTCTTTTTTTTTTTTAATATAATCATTTTTTGGAGTGGACCATTTAACTGAAGTGTGAATATATGCTTAACACTCTTTAACGCTAGCTATTCAAAGCTGTTCCTATGTTGAAAACACAGATTACTTCATAAATTTAAATTTTCCGACAGATCTGTGAGTGATCTCTTACAGCTATGCACTGAAGTGGGTCATTTTCTGTTAGTGTAACCGTCATTTGGCCACATATGCAGTGGTTGTGAATGTTTAACCTTCCCTGCAAAAAGTCCCCCACATTTATCTTCCTCTTTGTGTCCACCGTTTCCTCTTATGTTTAATCTCTTAGTCCAAAAAAGGTGAGTAGAGAAATGAGTATGTGTGTATTAGTGTGCTTAGTGATGCTTAAGTCCAGACAGTCTGGCTGCAGTTTGCATAGCTAATCTCTCCTAACATTCAATATAATCTGTTTTTTTAAAGATACAAGGAGACTTAAGGGATGTTTCAATGTTAGAATATCTGCAACACATAGGCTAAGCAAGTCAGACAAAATCCTCTTGAGCGTGAGTCATGATGTAATGACTGTGGATAATTTTAACTAATGAAAAACATTTACCCAAAGTGCAGGCAGGGAGAGGTATTTGCATTTTCCGTGAAAACTTGTATTGAAATAAATATGATCAGATGGTTTTCAGACCCCCCCCCCCTTTTTTTTTTTCCCTGGAAAGCTAATCCTGTTCCACAAAGCTGTGGGGGAGGGGCTTGCTCAAGTGATAATGCAACTATTGAGACATGGTGTCATTCTGACATGGCTTTGGTTCACCAGCAGCCAGGGTTGTTCCTCCTGCGCCTCCTCAATCACCACTTTAGTTTACATAGTCTGTCCCACAGTTTGAAGTTCCTGCTGCAGACTCTCCTGCTATGTCTTTGTTTGTTTTGGTAATGGATTCCAAGTTGCTATTGTTGCTTCTGTCACTTGGTGATTGATGGAAAAAATTCACCTTCCCTTACCCCCCTCCCCCTCCCCCGTACCCCCTTCCCTTTCCAAAGCCATCCTCGTACGCCTCCAGGCTGAACACACAGTTAGAAGAGCAAGTTGTGTCCCATTCTCCTGGTGAAGTGACTCACTGGCATCCGGATGCTCCTTTTCTTTTTCCTTGTTTTTTCGGACCAGCAGGCCGTGCCTTTAAATCATGAGAGAGAGACCTTTGGAAAACAAGGTTGAATCTGAGTGACTACGACAGCGCAGTCTCTAAAAGGAAGGGTGAGATTATATGCGTGGACGGTTTGGGGGTCCTTCTATTCATCGGCCTTGTCACCCCATGGGGGAGGACTAATTGGTGGCCCCAATGAGCCCCCTGTTTTGTCCCTGGTGCTCACAAAGGCGTTGGGGTGCGGTCACATAGCAAGGGGAGGGCGGAGGGGAGCGGCAGGGAGAAGCAGGTTTCCCATAGAAGAGTTGGCTTGGATGAAGCGGAGGTGGGGGGTGGGCTGCAGGGGGACACCAAGCACTCATTCACTCACTCAGTCACTCAGTCACTCACTCATTCATATAGACACACACATAGAGACACTCAGTGGGGGATTCTGGTGCCAGTTGCTGGCCTCCTCTACTACAAATGATCCAAGACTGACCCACATAGTCAGCCATGTGTGAGGCTTCCCTTTATCCCACAGCTCAGTTGAAACATTGAGTTATGGGTGTTCTCTGGTGCTCCCTGCTTTCTCGGCTGGGACCGCACTGGGGCCCCATGTGGGCCGACATTGTTCACCCCAACCCAAGGACAATGAAGCTGTTGGCTGGGCTGAGAGAGAGAGAGAGAGAGAGAGAGAGAGAGAGAGAGAGAGAGAGAGAGAGAGAGAGAGAGAGAGAGCATGAAGGGAAGACACAGAGGGAAGGAGATTGAGATGGACAGAGTGAATAAAGGGACAGGGGAAAGGTCCGGGCAGAGACGGTGGTGGTATGGAAGTATTTGGAGGTCAGTGTTGCCAGATATGCGATAATATCAGATTTGTATGATAGTTTTGCTGTTTATATGATGTACGATCAATAATGGGAAAAATCCAAAATGTATGATCATTTCAGTTGTCTCATGAGATCCTGATGTTTGTAATCATCACTTGTAGGTAAAGTAACCATTGGATAGTGAGCATAAACACATCTACATACATGGGAAAAATGGTAAATGACTGCACTATAGAGACTGCACTATATATATATCGCTTTTCCACCTTCATGGTGCTCAAAGCGCTTTACATTAGTTTCACATTCATTCTCTCACACACACACACACACACACACACACCAGAAGGCGGTTGATGCCATGCAAGGTTCTGCCAGACCTACTGGGTGTCTTGCCCAAGAACACTTTGACATCTGAACAGCCAGAGCTGGGATGTGAACCGATGACCTTCTCTATTAACTGAGTCACAGCCGTCCAAACACGCATCTCTCTCTAACACCAAGAATCATTTCACATGCGTTGCACTCAGGCGGCATAAGGCCACACAGCACACACAGGGCTTCTGCCAGCCCAACCAACAACATCTGCACAAGAGGCCGTGGCATCGGGTGATGATAGCGACCTCGAGGTTGAATTTAAGTCTTTCTAATCGAGTCATTAACATGTTTGTGTCCCTTCACTGGAAAAAAAATCTTTCCAGTCTTGTAGTTGCCTTGTGCATTTGTGTTCTTTTTGTGCCAGTAGCTACTACAGGGTTACTGTGAATTACTATTTGACATGAAGCACTTTTCAAATTAAAATACTGCTAAAATGGCTACATTGTATGTGCTTTGTTTGTGTACAATAATTTCTCCCACAATACAATCATTTTGGAGCTTTTTGTATGATATAGGGCTGAACAATCTAGCATTTTGGATCAAAAATCGTGATTTCAGACAAAGTAGTCTGTAGTGCTCCTAACTGGTCCTGGTTTTGTTTTGTCAACTATTTTACACATGTAGGCTGCCTCCCTACTATTCTGCCAAGCTGACCAACCAGAAGCAGCATATTGCACGATGACAGGTCATGTGTTCTCCAATCGAATCAGTGTAAACGCTGGTCATCAATTTCAGAAAAGGCTTCAACAGGACCAGAAACTGAAGTCAGTGAACCCAAGTTAAGACATAGATGGTTGTTTTCGTTCTTCAGTTCTAATAACTACCGTTGCTCAAGCCCTCAATGTAGTCAATGTATACTCTAGCATGTTATTTTTTAATACGACTACATGTGAAATCAATTTTTGAATTTAGTTTTCATTAGTTGTTGTTGACCAGTGAAACTTGATTTGAAGAAAATCGCAATTGAAATCCAAATAGCAAAATTGGTCATAAAATAAATAAATAAATAAAAATCGCAATGAAATTTTTTCTTAAAATCATTCAGCCCTAGTATGATAGCGGTATATTTCCTATCTGGCAGCACTGTTGGAGGTAGAAAACTCGGGCAGCGATAGCATCTTTGTTAACAGAAGGAGACGAGATAAGGAACTGAGATGACAGAGGTGACGGGGAGAGACAAAGATAGGCATGAGAGATAGACGCAGCCAGGCAGTTGGACAGATGGAAAGACAGACAGAGAGGGAGGGAGGCAGGAGAAGACGGTATTGATCGCTGTGTGCGCTGGGTGTCTTCAGTTGTCGTAGTTGGATCCAGAGTAAGGTCGTTAGTGTCTGCGAAGCATGGAGCCATGGACATTAGTGGCTCTTTAACAAACTCTGTATTGATTCAGGCTTAGAGGAAGACTTACATGTATAGCACAGGATAATGTCCTGCATGTAATTAGCACTGCTGCTCTGATACTGAATCCAGTGACATTGCACAGGACAGAAGACATCAGTTCTAGTAAGAATTTTTAGTATAACATGGTTAGTAGAGCTGCACAATATATTACTTGAGCATCGATTTCGCAATGTACGTGTGCGCAATAGTCACATGACAGGTCCTGCAATGTTGGAGACAAATGAGTTAAACATTTTCTTATTTAATTTCAATAGAACTTTACACACACTGAGCACATCACAATCATTCTGAAGCAGTGGTAACTGGTAACAAGACTGAAAAATGAGTTATGATTATGTGTGTGATTATTTTTACTTCTTTTTTTTAATTATATTTAATTATTCGTTTTTATTTATTTGTATTTATTTTATTTAAAAATTTACATTTTAAAAATTTTACATTTAAGTAATTTATTAATTTTTTAATTATTAATTTTATTTACTTATTTTGGCTACAAGAAGGATAATACCGAAATGTACGTTCTGTTGATCATTAATCTGTTTGACCATTTGCGTCGACGCCACACAGCTGTTATGTATATACTTGAGGATTTTTTTCATATCGCAATATATAGCACAGGGTTAAAAAAAAATAAAAATACAGTGCCTAAAATTGTGCAGCCCTAATGGTTATGTAATTTAATAATTTTCAGCTGTTTTCATGAGCCATTTAGCCTTTTCACCCTCCCTTACATTGATGCTGAATTCAAGCATTTGAGCATTTAAAAGCAGCTGATAAAGCTAATACTAATAGTTTATCATTACGACATAAAGCGAATAAATCAGAGAGAATAGGAGCTACAACTGTGTCATGGATCATTTAACTCATTCCCATTATTTCCTCGCTTTCACCGTTTCTCCCTCTCCATTTGACCATGATTAGTAGCTGGCACTGCTCTCAAATTGAGCAATATAGTAATTGACAAATGACTTTAGCTAATCAAGTAATTGTGGTGATGGTAGAGGAAAAAATGTTCCTTCACACGCAGCACAGCAAACGCAAGCCTGCTGACCTGATATTACATTTGCTGCTTCTTTTTAATTAAGAGGGAATCTTTGGTGAAAGTCATGCTATATATAGTAACACACAGTGCAGGGTTCTTGAACACTGGCCAATATAGATACATATATAGTCACACAGACACTGAACTAATATGTTTCCGTTATCCAACACAAACAAATTCATCTGTCAGATCTCTCTTTCTTGAACTAGTCCCTCTGAGCTATTTGTTTTGACGTTTCACAGCATTGGTGTCCATAGATATAGATGAAAGATGGATCTGAATCCAATGATAAAAGCGGCCTGGTTTCAACATCAGTCCTACGGCGGCTGATGTATGTCAGCTGTCATGTATTTAGGTATATCAGGAGAGATCAAACATTTTTTGGTGTTGAGCAGTAAAACATTAGAAGTGTTTGATGGCGTCTTGGGAAAAACTGCTTTCTCAGTGGCTTTGTTTCAGTTAATCTCTTGTAGCATCTTAAAAAAACAAGTGACTGATTAGTGACTTTGGGTATACACAGTTTTGTTTGTTTCAATTGGGAGCTATTTCTCTCATGGGTGATTCTCTGAATTGGGTGCACATTGGAGGTTGGCATAAGAACAGTCCAACCTTCAACCCCATAACAAAGACTCATCCCCTGTTACAGGGTTGAAGATTTTAGCTAAAAAATAGCCATAGATTCACATTTGCTTGGGTATGAAGCATTAGAAAGCATGAGGAAAACAAGAAGTTAATGAAGTTTTCCAAGACAATTATTAGTTTTTTTCCCCAAATGATATTAAATATAATTTATGCTTGTAGCAGTGTTGAAAGGTTGAGCTCAACAATGTCAATCTGATGATAAAAACAATGAAATATAGGTAAGACAGTATGATAATACTAACCTATCTTTCCAGCTCCTCCCCGCTCTCTGCTTCCCCATTTATGATAATAATCACACCCATCGACTAATAACAACTGAAGTAGTTACTCACTACTCACCACTCCCTCCCACTGAACCATGACCCTTTTCACTATTGCACTTTTTATTAATATGTGCTGCTGTCAACTTTCTGTGGTACTTGGTCCATACTGGATGATTTTTACATTGGGTTATTTATGGGGTTAGGTTATTTATGGGTATTTATCTTATTTGTTTTTATTGCTTTTATTCCGTGAAGTTTAGATATGGATGCGCCAACGAAGTTTCATTGTTATTTTATGACAATGACAATAAATATTCTGAATCAGTTTGAGTGGGAAAATGCTTCAATGATGTCAATTCCTGGGTGCTTAGGAAGTTGGACTAAAGCAGTATTTTGAAAAAGGCATCATTGACATCCTGTTACGGGGTTGAACGATACTAGGGGAGAAAATTAAATATTGCTATTTTATAAATAATGAACATATTTTTTTTTTCATATTTCTTATATAAAGGTAAAAATGGACAGATAAATGTCCATTTAGATTATGATTAGTAGAAAAAAACGGTTGTTACTCACTACTTTTATTTGTTTTATATTCAATAAAAAAAATAACTTTGGTCAGTGGGGACATGCTCATTTGGCTCAGACACCTCAGACGCCTATAAAATGTTTGTAAAGATATTTAAAATATGTTTGTGTGTTATAATGCAAAGGCACATGGACATTTTCATTTCATGTTTTAGAATGTATTTTATGGTTTACTTTATATGACCAACTTTGAGGTAAACCCGTGGGACACAAAGTGCACCAAATTTAGAAAATCACTCTCATTTTGCCTGATAAAAGTTCTTATGTTTTTCCTTGGATCACATTCCCACTTTTACTCGACTTACCCCCGTAACTTGACTTTTTTAAACAAAGGATTACATGGTTCTGGCTAAGTGTGTGTTTGGAGGGGGTTGTGGTGATCCTATAAACATCTTCAAGCAGACACACACAGACACCGCACCAAACCAGTAGCATATCATCAAAAGCTTAGATTTAAGCGTGGTGTGTATGCAGCACACTCTGGTCTGGAACCCATTTTAGAGTGGGCTGAAAACCACATGAAAGCTCTGCCCCTGTCCTTCCGCCTATACCCCCATCCCTCAATTTCTTTCCCCTTCTACTTCTGTTAGAAGATTAGACAACTTTACTGGGTTTTATAATCAGAGATGTCAACCGCAGATGAAAATGCCCAACCAAATGCTTTTTGATAGCTCCCCAAGAAGACGGAGACATATGCAGGTCATTACGCTTTTTCCTCAAAGACAGCTGCTGCCTCTGGATCTCAGGACTCCCTGAAAGTCTCTGGCATAAATGGAAGGTAATTACCATATCAGAGATCAAGACTCTGGGCTCTGACACCACTTTTTCAATTACTCAGAAAGGTTGTTAAGATGCAAATTCAACAAAATGGCTGAAACCCCCAGAGAGGGATACAGTTTCACACCCAAAGCTGCTTCTTCAGTTTCTTAGCTCATCACATTTTGACAGACAAAGAGAGCAAGAGGAAGAGAGAGATAGTGGTTAGGTGGTGTGATGCAGGCATCTATAATTCATCCTTTTCGTTAGCGTGACAACCCAACATTTCATCTGTGCACAAAGTCTCTTAATTCTATATTCTTGGCAGTTTATATGCTAGCATGCAAAGTTACCTCATTCATCCTTAATTTTGGTGTGATTTTGTGTCCATACCGTGCCAAGTGCTAGAAGTCTAAACCCTGGACTGACCACTTTCATGTAAAACAGCACTTTTGTTGACTATACACTTCAGTATCCAAAGTTATTATCCTTGCAGTAAAATATGTATTATAACTTTAAAACTGTGTACTGGTCATTAACACTATCAGAAGTGGAATCTGGACCCAAATGCATGAGCCAGAGAGGTAGCATGTAAAATGCAGTCATTTTAATGAAGAAGAGGATTCAATAAACAGCTAATCCATCAGTGAAGCAAACACGATGAATGAGGGACAGGCAGCCAAACGGTCGGTACACAGGTTGTCTATCAGCAAAGCAAACAGATCCAAAAAAACAGCAAAGAAAAGGAGACAAAGGCAAGGTTCAGGAAACAGGAATAAGTCACATACAGGGTGTAAAAAAGATGAGAAGATTCCCTGGAACATTTCACACTAAGTCAGGGACAAAGTGGCAGAAGAGAACAGAATATATAGGGGAAAAATAATGAGACGCAGGTGGACAAAATGAGGGAACACAGGTGACAGATGAGGGAAACTAGGGGAAAGGTGAAACACAGAGAAGGAGAAAGGAAACACAAGGAAGTGATGAATCTAACAAAATAAAACAGGAAATGGACCGAAAAGACAAAACATGAACTAAAAAAAAAATACAGTTTGACATGTGTAAAACATGGACTGACTTTAATCTGCTCTTCATGTCCAAACAACACTTTAGTCGACGATACACGTTGTTATCCTTACAGTAAAATATATATTACAACTTTAAAATGTTGTACTGGTCAGTAAGGTATCACTCTCTATGCTACAGAAAACTGCCTTATTTGAATTTCATTGTCACGCTTGTTTTAAAAGTTCTAATATTTAGCTTCCTTATATGATGCTTTGTAATAGAAATGAATTATGCATCAGTTCTATACAGGATTGGACTATGTATCCCTTGTGCAGCTTAGCATATCTGTGATTTTGCCTAAAGGGCATGCTCGAAGGAGTGATTCAAAATATATGTAACGGAAGACATTGCTGATATAATACATGAAATACACTCAGTCACATCCAGCTGAGAACGTGTAAAAAAAAGAATATTATAAAGAAAGGATATCACAAGACAGCTATTATTTCTCTATCATATGAATATGAATGGTTTGACTGACTCACACTTATATTTGTAAAAGTTACTGAGCTGCTGTTGAAATGTGAATTATATGAATAAAGCAGTTGGTGTTTCTGGTCTTCAATCATTTTATAGTTTTCAGGCTTTGAACAAAGATAGAAAAAAAAAGTATTCCCAGACATGTTAAAGGGATTCAGGCCATTATGTTTGCAGAGGACAATGCATATTTATGTTATGTTTCTGGACCCATTGGGAAAATATAATTACAAGAACTGTAGTTAAATAAATGATGGGCAACCTGCAGGGAAGCAACAGAAACAGAAAAATGTGGAGGAGCAGATTGGATTGACTGGTGCTGCCAGGAACGCTGGGAACACTGTGTGTGTGTGTGTGTGTGTGTGTGTATGTGTGTACACCGCACCAGGGCTAAGAGGAGGAAAGTCTCTCGCTGAGGTCATGCCATGTAGGCCTTTCTACTGGGGCCCACCCAGCCTGGCAGACACACACACACACACACACACGCACACACACTGGGGTTAGTGCCAGATAGAGACCTGAGGAGACTCTATGGCTCAGTGGTATGAATGGGTGTCTGTTAACTGTGTGCTGCCCTCATCCTTGTGGCCTCATTATGACAGTTGAATTGTGTATGTAATTGTGTAGCATGTGTGTACTTGTGAGTTAGGAGTGAGATCGAAAGAGAAAGAGAATGAGCGAATGACAGACACAGCTCCATAAAGAGTGCATGCTTGTGCTCTCATGTGCAACGTGTTCATTCACTCACTGTGTATGTTAGTGTGTGTGTGTGTGTGTGTGTATGTGTGTGTGTAGCCATGCTCCCAGGGTATTCCAATGTGTCAGTTTGCTGAAGTGTATCAACAAGATGTTTCTTTTCAATGAACACTTTAGGTAGAACATCTTCATTTCGACAAAAAGGAAGAGTACACTAGTTTCCAGGAAAACACTGAAGGGTTTATGTAATAATTCATTAGAAACATATTCTGCACATATACATAAAGTCTTCCGGCTTTCTATTGTTGCTGCTGTTCCCAATTTTTCCCTTGACAGTCTATACTGAGAACTCATACATTATGCACAGTACACAAGAGATCTCGTTTGCTATTTGAGTAAAGTGTGAAAAAGTATTGGCTCCATAGTGAATTATTAGAACACACAACACAACGTTGTTCATACAGGCTTACGTATTCATAAAGAAAACACAACTAATGATTGGGGTGATGTTTTATACTTTTCCCATGCCTCTCTAGATCTATACTGACTCCTTTTAGAATGAATAAAAAACAGTGGAAGGAAAGGAGGGGGGTATATTAGCATTAGCACACCACATTTCTGGATACCATTCTTTGTTTTCTTTTAAGTAAACATGAGTGTATCCTGCATGTTATGCCGTAGCTTAACTTTCACCATCTCTTTCTTCAGGCTTGCATTTATCTCACTACCCAGTTGTGTAGATTATTTGCAGAGCTTCTTCCTCTCAGTCTTTCATGCTCCACTCAGCCCCCCACACATTCAGACATTTACACCCCTCTCTCTGCAACCTCATGCCCTAGTTTTGCTTCCTCTATTCTCAAGTAGGGCCGTCTCCTGCTCTCCCATGTGTGCCCCCCCCACCCCCACACCCCCCAATGGCCTCACGTCTCCCATTCACTCATTGGAGCCATTGCTGATGCATAATAACTTTTAATCACCAATCCTCCCTTTGCACCCAGTGTTTCATTATGGCCTTGGCTCTGCTCCCTACTCACACGATTCAGATTGTTACCGGAATGGCTCTCACCGAGCTCCTGCTTGATTAGAGGAAAAGAAAGAATGAGCACAATGGAGAGAACAAGAGGTGAGAATGATCAAGAAGGAAACTGAGCAAAAGATGAAGTATTTGCTCAAGGGAAAGTACACTGTAGGGAAAAAGACAAACTGTTACAAAGACTTAAGGCCAATTTATGCTCAGGCTACGTTTATACGATTACGATGAAAACAGAGACGCAAAAGTGGCATCTCATCTTCTGTTTTTCATCCACATTTAAATGAGCGTTTTCAGGAGGAAATCTTTGTTTATACTAGAAAAGCACTCTGAGAGCACAGACCTCTGCTGGATCACCACCAAAATCTAATCATTTGTTGATCTCTCCATCACCACCACAGCCTGAAAATGTCATTAAAATCCATCCATACGTTTTTGAGTTATGTTGTCCGCAAACCAACCAACCAACCAACCAACCAACCAACCAACCAACCAATCAACCAACCAACCAACCAACCAAATGCAGGCAAAAACATAAGCTCCTTGGTGGAGGTAATGAAGACGCAACAGTGGACGAAATTTGATTGCATATGCATTCCAGGCCACTAGGTGGTACTGTGATAGAACATAGGTGTGTCTGCAAGCATGTGCAACCTGTTGTTTTAGCAGATCAGTGCATTGAGTGTCTATGTGATGTGAACATGTGGATGTGGACTTGATCCCGCTCGTCTTCAAAACTCCCCACTCTGGGGTGGGGAGTTCGTTTGCCTGTCTGCTGTCGCCAGTACCGATAGGTCTTTGATTTTTAGATTTATCAGCTGCATCTCAATCAACGTCCGCAATCGTCCAGTCGCCATTGTTGTCGAATGACTTTTTCTTCCTCTGTAACCGGAAGATAAATACTCCACCCACCACACCCACACCCCTCTGACCACAATCCTAGCGAGTTTGTGAGAGTGCCCCTTGTGTTATGGCGGTGAATAACATACTGTGCATCATGTGCTCCCCGTGCTGCAAAATGTGGCATAAATTACAAATACCTGGGATTCGCTCACTGCGCCATTTTGCCATGAGAGCATGCAGAGCCATTAACACTATCAAAGTGCAGCAGTAGTCTTAGCATCGGCCAGCCTGACGGTTATAGACGTCACCTTAGCTTTTAAAATAGTTAATCTGCTACTGAAGGGACAATGACTGCTTTAAGTCACTCACCTCTCTCTCTCCCTCTCTCTCTACTCTTAGTCCGTCCCATGAGCTAAAACCCTCTGGGGTTCATTGCTGGGATTAGCTTCTGCTGTTGTTTCATCTCCCCAGCTCAACACCAGCCTGAGATGCAAATAGGCCGCTTATATGCAGTATACAGGCAAAGCCACGAACAGTCTGATGTTGCCTGAACACAAAACATCTGGGAATTGGCTTTTGTTGCAGTATATCCTGTGTAAATATATGTATATGCAGGAGCACAAAGCCATTGCATTTCTGTGTTTGTTCAGGAAGAAAGGGCTAACATGATGGACGCACATTGATGATGTGATTTAACTCATGACAGTGGTAGTTACTAGTTGTGCTACAAATAGTTATCTTTTGGCACTTGCTTAATTATATTCTTTTTCTAACACATTAAAGTTATTTTACACAGAAACATCTTAAACACTGAGTTTGCTGCACATTTCACAAGGTCTTGCTTATTTATTCTTCGAGATGTGATCATTTCACTGTAGATATGGAGTGAACTGTAGTGCCATATACTGTTTGTTTTGTAAGAGATTATTTTTTTCTACAGTACAGATTATCCTGTCCATTTGGATTAATATGATGATGTGCTTGTATTTTAATGATGGTGCACGTCAGTGACCCCTTCCACGAGCTGACTTTCATTACATTGCCTCCGAAACATAATATATGAAGGTGGGTATTATAATTATTATTTTGGACACATATCAGTCTTGAAGTAACCTGTTGCATGTTCAAGTTAGTACGACAAAGCTGAAACTAGGCCTGTAGCACCCAATAATGTAATAATTTATTGAAAATTTAGAAACACCTGTAAATGTAGTAAAATTCAAATAAAATCGAGTTGAGTGTACTCTATTGAAAATGTAGTAAAACCCAAAAATTTAATAATTGCACCAAAAATGTTATAAAATATCCTGACTGATATATTGTAATAACATTTCTACAAATAATATAATACCGTATTACACTATTGGGGACCCAGTAGTCATTCATATATATATATATATATATATATATATATATGTATATATTAGGGCAGGGTTATCACAGGGTTGCTTTGGATTAATTTTGAATACTCAGGATCAGAACACTTTATCTCTCTTTAGGTTTTGTGTTACCTAAATTTCCCACAAAATACACAAAAAAGGCAGAGAGGAAACCATGCAAAACATGCTAAAATCAACTAAAATCCACCAACAAATAAATAAAGTAACAGAAAAAAGCAATGACATAACATCATCAAAAAACAACATCAAAAACTTTACTAAAAACAAAAAAAGTGATAAAATATCCAAAACATATGTAAAAATATGAATATATATGAACTTAACAGGTTTATTCAACACCTTTAACAGTTTCAACAACTGAAAGCAGCTGTTCCATTTAATTGCATTACATTTTTAATCATATGAATCACAATGATGGATTAATCTGCGTTAGTTATCAGACCCCTAATATATATTATTTAACATTCTTAGATTCTCAAAACACAAAATGTAGAACTCTATATTACATTATCTGTCAAGTTGTACATTATCAGTTTTAAAAAAAAAGTCTAATAAGGTATCATACTATTGCCACAAATGTTATTACAATATCAGTCTGGATATTTTATTACATCAGTGGTGACGTTATTACATTATTAGGTTTTATTACATTTTTGATTTACTTAAGTGCAATTTTATTACATTTTCAGGAAATTATTTCCATATAAGGGGCTACAATGCCCTTATTAAACCCAGATAATCCACATCTATTTAACATATTGCTGTTTTCTACAACATCCCAGCGTTCTTTCACTTCCTCTCCTTGTGCAATCGTCCCATGAGTCAGCTGGGCATCCTCGTGGCATGCGGCGTTGCTTTGGCACGAGGGGATTAGCTTGTGCATAAGCCTATCTCATCAACCAGTCAACGCACACCAAGGGGCACCAGTGGACGAGTAGTCTAGAGGGTCATTTTGCATCTAACAGGCAGTTTTGACAGCCCTTTAGTTGACAGCTTCAGTTTCTGGAACATGTAGGAATGGTGTCAAAGGTTAAGCAGATGTCTGTGTGCAAGTATATGTGTGCGTCCCAGACTGATTGTGTTGAAATGGCAAATATTCAACATGACAAAGATACACAGACAGTGTCTTTTTACATGCTTGTTGCTCTAACCTCAAGAGAGGAAGTAGTATTTCAACAGAGTCACTGGCCATGGAACTATTTTCCAGGCTCTGCTGTAAATACATTTAGACACAAACCCAGCTTTCCTTTCTTCTTCTATGGTGTCTTTAAAGAGGGTGTCCTTGCCACATCGATCAACAGCACCTTCCTCTATAACCACCCGTATCAGCTGTCTCCTAACCTGTCAGTGAGTGATTATAGTTCATCATATTAATGCACCACAAGGGGATGAATCTCTAAGGCAGGGGTGTCAAACTCATTTTAGTTCAGGGGGGGCCACATTCAGCCCAATATGACCTCAAAAGGGCCGTACCAGGAAACCCCCCCCCCCCCCAAAACAAAAAACAAAAACAAATAATATATCAAAGTATTTAAGTTACTTGGTTGAAGTACAAATGCCTTAAAATTACATACTGTATATTATTTATATCAAATATTTCTTGAAAACTTGAAAATCAGAGATTGTTTTGAAGTCACTTGTGGTGGAAAGGGTGTCAGTATTGTAAGCTCTATTAAGTATGAGCTGATCGAATAAAAATGAGTAAATAAATTGCAATTAAAATGATTGATAACACTTTAAAATACCTACACACAATTCACTATGTATTAACCATTTATTATCCATTTGTTAATGTTTGTTCATTATGTATTAACCATTTATTAACTATTTGTTAATGGTTTATTCATACAAAATTGATCATAAACCAAGCATTTATACTTATTTTCTATGAACAAACCATTTGTACCCATGTGAACAAATGCTTTATGATAAATTGTGTGTAAGCAATACAGCAATAAACAATAACAAATAGGTAACAAATGGTTAATACATAGTGGAATGTGTGTAGGTATTATAAAGTGCTTATCATATTAAAAACTGACACAAATACTTTAATTGATAATTTGCCCTTAATTATGGAATTTCATCTGTATCAAAATGAAAGTAACTACGTTGACAGATGTTGTCATTCAGCACATGTGTGACTTTTTCAGAGCAATAACTGCTTTCATTTGTGAGAAAAATGTAAAAAAATGCTGTTGTTTTTACAGAAAAAAAACTGGCAGCTGTTGTTGCCAGAATAATCCTGTAAAAAACATATCAAACTGTAAACATATTTACAAGACTAACATGTGGGATTAACATTTTAAAGCATGTAGATTTAACATTTTAAACGTATAGATTTAACATTTTAAACGTATAGATTTAACATTTTAAACGTATAGATCAGAGGTTATCAAACTCATTTTAATTCAGTTCTACAATATGATCTTAAAAGGGCCAGACCAGTAAAATAATAACAATAAAAAGATAAAAATTACATTAAGATAATGTTTACATCTATAATGTTTCCCTCAAAATGTGAATAACATCAACAGTTTGACATGTCTTGAGAAAAACAAATGTGATTTGAACCATTTTCTCCTTCAGTCTATCAGTTTGTCTTTTGCACATATGCAGAACAATTTAAAAATACACAAAACATTTTGTAATAGGCAGAATATTTGTAAAATTACACTTACTTCTCTTCAGATATTTCAGGTGGTTCATATTTGTTCAGGTTTTTGTAAAAGAGTCATTTGTTAGTATAAACATTTTTACATTAAAATCTGCAGTTTTCATTATTTATAGGTAATTATGATCATATTTTACCCAATTCAGATCTAATTATTCTGTGTGTAGAACATGAATTCAAATCATTTTCCACCGTTAATGTTACATTACATTGTTATTCATCCTACGGGCCAGATTGGACCCTGAGGCGGGCTAGATTTGGCCCCTGCCTTATGTTTGACACCTGTGGTGAAAAATAAAAATGAAAAATGAAAAGTTGTGGAATGCTGCACCGAAACCAGTGATCTGAAATAAGTACCAATTAACAATTCCACCGAAGAATGAAACAAAGACAGGAGATGATTAGACACGCTCTCTTGTTTGGTTTGAGTTTTTTAAATGTATTTTTTAACGTGTGCTGCTTGTACAAAAATGAAGAAAGCAAAGCAAAAGACAGGATTGGGTGTAATATTTATACTGAGCAATTATTTCTGTGTAATCTCATAGTTTAGAATGACTGTCAGTGTGAAATGTGGTAGTTAATTGCCATTTTTTCTTTCATAAAGTCATGATTATATAAATGTAGGCAAAGTTGAATAAATAATAAGGGAATGCATCTTAGCTGAATAAATGAGGATAAAACCAAGGATAGTGTGATGTCAGATATATACATAAAAAAAAAAAAAACACTGCAACTATTGCTAATTATCCTTTGTGGTATTATCCTTCTTTTAGGACTTCAATTCCTTCAGCGTTTTAAGGTAAAGTTAATCTGCAGATCTTTTCCTAACAATGAGACTAGACGCTCTGGACGATGCGTACTGCTGCGTTTGAGCTTATAAGGCAATTACACAAAAGCAAAGTTTGCATTTAGTAAGCACTGGAAGAGGAGGAGCCATAAAAACCTTTGAAAACAACAAAACAAAAGGTTTACAGCAAAATAGAAGGTTATGATTGATAAGTTTGTTAAAGTTACTAAAGTTTTTGTCAATTCGATTAATCCAACTTGATCAGGGTATTAAGCCTCAGCGTTGTCTGGAAAGATAGCTCCTTTGCATTGTTTTCGGTTTAAAAATTGTATGTATCTGGAATTAAAGGCACAAACAGTTAAATGGTTTAAGTTACCGGATGAGCAACTTGATCCTCTTATGTCTTTAGGGGCCCTAACTCTGTCAGAAAGGCACAGATTTCCTTGTTGCAGTTGGTAGAGTGTAAAGAGTCGACCTGAAGGCTCTGTCTAGGATTGTGTGCATGCAAACTAAGGGCTGCACGATATGACAAAAAAACACTGATAATGCGATGTTTGTTTGTTTTTGTTTTTTTAAAACATGTGATATATATTGCCATGTGGAAAAATACTCGGGTATATAACAGCTGTGTGGTGCAGACACAAACAGTCAAACAGATTAGTGGTCGAGTGGGGTTACTATCATCCTTCTGGTAACTGAAAAAAAAGAAAAAGAATAAAATAAATAAATGAATCTATTAAAAAAAGTTACAAAAAATTAAATAAAAAAAAAGACTACATACATTTTAAAAAGACAGATAAATAAATAAATGAAAAATAATTAGATAAAAAATTATGTATATATATATATATGTATATATATATATATATATATATATATATATATATATATATATATATATATATATATATATATATATATATATATATATATATATATAATTAAAAAAATACAATTAATAATAATCATAATAAAAACATTAAATAATACATAAAAAATAAAATAAATTCATAAAATAAGAAATAATTTAATACATACAAATATAAATAAATACAAATAATTAAATAATAAATAAAGAAATAATAATAATAATAATAAATAAATAAATAAAAGTTATTCCACATAATGGATGTTGCTTTTCTTTCTGGCACTGAGCCGTGGTTTTGGGTGATTTACTCTTGTTCGTTTTGGGTGATTTCCCTTTGTTGGTCTTGGATGATTTTCTCTTGTTGGCCTTGGGTGATTTTCTCTTGTTGGCCTTGGGTGATTTTCTCTTGTTGGCCTTGGGTGATTTTCTCTTGTTGGTCACGGATGATTTTCTCTTGTTGGTCATGGATGATTTTCTCTTGTTGGTCACTCATTTTTCAGTCTTGTTACCAGTGACTCAGTCCAAACTGCTTCAGAATAATTGTGATGTGCTCAGCGTGTGTCAGGTTCTATTGAAATTAAATGAGAACATGTTGAGCTCATTCATCTCCTACATTAACAGGACCTGTCATGTGACTATTGCGAACACGTACATCGCAATATCGATGCTCAAACAATATGTTGTGCATCTCTAACTACAAACCCTGTCCTTGGATTACGGAGCGCTGTGGTTACTGGGAATGTGCTCATAGTTTGGATAGAATTATATCTGTATGGATGAAAGGAGTTTGGGGGATGGATGAGGAGGTGGAAGGGTGGGCGGGTACCTCAGGGACTCATCAAAACAAGGCAGAATGAAGGAAAACAAAAAAAAGGAGGACATTGCCGAGCCTCTTTTCTTTGCTCCAAGGCCGGTGTGACAACAGCTGAGGTCTGCTCACTGTGGCTGCTCTTAGCTGAGTGGATATTTGAACCCTGAACAACCCTCTGCTTGTCTTCCTCCATCTCCTCCTCCCTCCTCTTCACTGTTTCATTTTGTGTCTTCAATTCCATTAAGTTGATTTACATTACTCTGACAAACTCATTAATCAAGTTTCCCCTGGATATAATCTGCTTGTCAATCTAAACTCTGCTGAGGAGGAAGGGAGGGAATCAAGAAAGAAAAAAAAAAAAAAAGCAGACAGAGGAGGTAAAGAAAAATGAGGGAGGCAGATGGATTGTGTTCTGTTGGGGCGACGCATGGAGCAAACAGACAAAGCAGCGCATTTGACTGTCGTTATACTCATATTTATAGATATTTGGTCTGCATGACGACAGCCAGGGTGGTTCTTTATCTCAAGAGCCAGATGGACATGAGGAAGAGAGAGAAAGAAAGAGAGAGAGAGAGAGAGAGAGAGAGAGAGGAGGGGGGGGGTCCTGCAATTATTTTTACATTTCATATTTATTAATGTTTTTTATTTATTTGTGTTTTTTTAAGTTTATTTATTAAATTTGATTTCTATGTATTTATGTATTCATTTGTATTAATTCTTTTTTATTATTTTGTTTAAAAAAATAATTGAAAATTTTTCATTCGCAATATATGTGTGTGTAATAGTGATATTGCAGGTCCTGCAATAATTTTTTGCTATTTTTTTTTAATTATTATTATGCGTTATTTATATATATATATATATATATATATATATATATATATATATATATATATATATATATATATATATATATATATATATATAATTTTATATATATAATTTTATTTTCAAATAATTGTAATTTTTTTTCATGTATTTATTTATTATTCATTTATTTCTATGTATTATTTATTTATTCATTTTACTTTTTTTTTTTTTATTTATTTTCAATGATTTTTCTTTCATTATTTTAGGATGCTACTGAAACATATGTCCTGTGTTGACCACTAGCATTGACACCACACATCTGGTACTGTATATACTCCTGAGTATTTTTTCACATCGCAATATACAGGATTAAACTAGAAAAGCACTCTCTGAGACCGCAGCCCCCCCCCCCCTGGATCACCACCAAAATCTAATCATCTCCAGATCTCCCCTTTACCAACCTACCCTGAAAATTTCATCAAAATCCGTCCAGAAGTTTTTGAGTTATCTTGTACACAAACAAACAAACAAACAAACAAACCAACGTAAAAAAAAAAATCGCAATGTCAGTTTTTTTCTAATATCGTGTAGCCCTTCCAGAAAGGAAAGGCAGTGGCGAGAATAGAGGTAGAAACTAAGAGAGAGCGCTGTGGAGTCAGGGGAGGCTCCAGCCACGGTCTTTCAGTCAATGATGATGAATGACTTTGACAGAGACAATCAGGATAAAATGTTAATGTGCGTGTGCCAGAGGATGCAGTAACAGCCAGACTAAGACTCCTATGGGGAAATCAGATGGTTAGTTATAGTTAGAGCACAGGGGAAAAAAACACACACACACACAGGCACAAATAAACACACAAAATACATCAAACCAGTAAAGAAAGTCCAGGTCTATATACTGCTGTTTGTTCATGTGTCGTATATATCACCATCACTCTGCTGACCTTTATACACACTGAGAAGGTCTGTGTGTGTGTCTGAGCATGCTAACATGTACAGCTGACCAGGAGGACGCCTGTTCAGAGGTGGTCAGTGAACATAATACCAGAACTGTGTTCATGTACAACAGGGATGTCAAACGCATTTCACTTCAGGGCCCACATTCAGCTGTAATTTGATCTGAATCGAACCTAAGCAGTGAAATTATAACATAATAATACATAAATATTGTCAATTCCAAAAATGTTTCAATATTTTAGAATGGAAAAAAGTCAAATTAAATAATGAAAATGTTTACGGTGACAAAATATCCTTCAAATAATGTGAATAACATGAAACAAATGAAGGAATAAGTCTAATTTTAACAATAATATGCTTCCATTTATCATTTCCACATGTTTATTATAACTCACAGCTCATAGTGGATCAAATACAAACATAACATATTTAATATCAGGCAGATTATTCTTAAAATTATACTGACTTCTCTTGAAACACTTCATATTTGTTCAAGATTATTCAAATATTTTGTGAAATTATACTTTGTTTTAGTGTAAATATGTGGCAATATTAACATTTACAAAGAGAAAAAAATTGGACTTGTGAGTATTTATAGATTATTATGATAATATTTTATTGGTCTGACCCACTTCAGATTGAATTGGTCTGAATGAGGACCCTAAACTAAAATAATTTATGTCTTAATTAATTAATTAATTATTACTATTATTATTATTATTATTATTATTAGACAGGAGACTCAGTTAAGTCATGCAACAAATGAAAAATCGGTTTAATCCTTTTTCTTTCACTCTCTCTAATGTGAGTTTTTCACAATTCCTTGCAATCGTATTTTGTCAAAATCATATTTGATTATGGATGCATTTGACAGAATGTTGAACGTCCTCCTCTTATTCATTCTTTTTTAATAAAACAAGGGAAATCATCAGTCACGTTGAGCTGCAGCATAAAGGCAGTTGGAGAAAGTGCTCCAGCCATGAATCAGTGTGTACAGACGCTCAATCATTATGTTTGATAAAGAGTATCTGTTCTTTTGTCTCTCTAAACTACCAAAGAAAATCTGTCCTGCCACATTATTAATCAAACTCTCCTGAAAAGTGGAGTGACATGATAACTCTTCATCCACTAAATAAAGAGCTGTGATGGATGCGTTGAGCAAAAAAAAAAAAAAAAAAAAAGGAAAAAGTCTGTTTTTCTCCCACCTTTTCTGGCTCTTGAACCCACTTCTTTACTAGCACACTCCAGCAGTCACATCCTAACTTCTTTTTAAAATCCCTCTTCAGATCTCTCCATGCACGGTGGGAGTGTGTAATTAAGAGAAGCTGCTTTAAACTGTTTCAGAGCTCATGTACTGTAGGTTTGTCGTCTGGCAGCCAGGCCGGCAGACAGAGCAGGAGACAGACACAGAACAAATCCAAGATAGGAAACAGACACATTTCTTTGTAGGGGTTTTGATTGAAAGGAAGCTATAATCTTGGCATTAGCTGAGTGAGTGGGATTCCCTCTGAGTTTCCACTGTGGAAAGACCACGAGCTGCAGGTAGACACACGCCCACTGTCTGAGCAACTGTGACCAACTGCTACACAACACCTGCAACACACCTCCAACACACACACACACACACACACACACACACACACACACACACAACAGCAGCAAACAAATGCACACTACAGCGCACACAAAAACACACAATGGCACACAAACACACACAACAGTGCACACAGACACACAACAGTGAACAAACGCACACTACAGTACACACAGAAGCACAACACTGCACAAACACACACACACACACACAAACCCACACACAACAGTGAAAAAAAACACACACATTACAGCATACAAAGACAATTGCACACACAAACACACAACAGCACAATCACAGACACACACAACAGTGCACACAGACACACAACAGTGAACAAACACACACTACAGTACACACAGAAGCACAACCCTGCACGATGACACACAACACTGCACAAACACACACACACATCAGTGAAAAAAACACACACTACAGCATACAAAGACAACTGCGCACACAGACACACACACACACACACACACACACACACAGACACACACACACACACACACAGACACACAACAGCGCAGATGTAATGTCTCCTCTTCACTCCATCCTTCATTATCACTCAGAGCAAAAACACCAGGTCACTTCTTATTTCCGCTCTTCCTACCTTCTGCTGACAGGAAGTCTATGAATGCAGATCTTTACACCTGGGTCCAAGGTTACGAGGTTAAGATAAAAGGCAGAGCAGCCGTTTGAGGTTTGCTAGGAGAAACCTATACTGTGGTTTTTTTTCTTCTTCTACTAAATGTTCTTCTCTTCATGTGAACGACTGAAACACAAGTTCTCCTTAGAAAAAAGTAAGAAGTAATCACAATTTGTAAGCGTGAAATTCTCAAATGGGAGGCAGTTATAGCATTTATCAGTTGAGAGGAACATCATTTGGTTGAGTTAGTGTGTGAAAAAGAGAAAAGAGATGAGAAAGAAATATTTTCCACATTTGAGACACATTTTAACAATCACTGGAAACTGTTTTTTTCCAATGCTCATATTTCTGCCATTCCCTTTTTATTTGTTTTTAATATTTAAAGGACACATATCATGACCATTTTGCACAAGTTGTGTCTGGACTAGAAGTAAGATCTTTAGCACAACCCGGCCCGAAATTCGGGTCGGGTTGGGCCTAAAATGTCAATCATTACGTTCGGGTCGAGTTGGGCTCGGGCTTCTCTCTCGCCGATTTTTTATTTTCTCCACGTAATTAAACAAGTGCGCATCAAGATCTGTCTTTCACTCTCATTGTCTGGCCTCTTATTCTATGTTCCAGTGTTATTTCGTTGTGTAAATGCATTTATCATGATAATAAAAATATGCAGATTATTTTAATCTTAAAAAATCTTGTGTTTTCTTCTGCCAAAAATACTAGGGGATAAATTGAAATTTCGGGTTTGCTTCGGGCTCGGGCCTGTAAATCAAGTTAATTGGTCGGGCTTGGTCGGGCTTTAATGCCTGCGGGCCTGGGTCGGGCTGGATTTTTTAGGCCCGATCTTACCTCTAGTCTGGACCCAAATACACAACTCAGAGAAGCACATGAAATACAGTCTGTTTTTATCCACGTAGTTTTTGTTTTTAGACCTGTTTATATTGTTTTTATTCTGTCTGTTAAACGCCTTGAGACTTTTGAAAAGCGCTGATAAAATGTATTATTATTTATTGAAGAAGTGGGTTCAATACACAAGTAATCCATCAGTTAAAACAAACAGGATGAATGAGGGACAGGCAGCACTTTGGTACAGAGGTGGAGTATGAGCGCAGTGAACAGATCCAAAAAAACAGCAGTAAAAGTAAAAATCTAGGAGACAAGGGGAAGGTTTGGGAAACAGGCACAAGTCATACACATGAAGTAAAAACATGAGAAGAAACACTACGTTTAACACTAAGTCAGGGATGAACTGGCAGAGAAGAACAGAATATATAGAGGAAAGATAATGAGACGCAGGTGGACAAAATGAGGGAACACAGGTGACAGAGGAGGGAAACTAGAAACCCAAGGAAGTGAGAAATCGAACAAAAATAAAACAGGAAATGGACAGAAAATACAAAACATATCATATCATAACAGGAAGAAGAGAAAGAAATGTCACCTGCAAAAGTTGAGGCAGCAAAAAACAGACAAAGACAAAGATTAAATCATCTGGAGAGAATCAAAGTGCTGAGTTTTACAGCTCCAGTGCCTTTGGGTCCTGGTCCATTAGTAACCCCGATGTGTTCAGGTCTGGTTAATGTGGACCTGGGCCGGCCAGATGAGCCCACACCATGGTCACGGTGCCACCCACAGACCTGGACGCAGGCACAGAGACCAATGCACTAGACGCACACAGGGGCAATAATAGAGAATAATGGTGGGTCCGGGAAGAGGTGGGGTTAGCTGAGCGGGAGAGGTGGGATGGGGTGGGATGGGGTGGGATGGGGTCAAATAAATCTATGCATGTGACGTACAAAGCATAGAAAATCCAAAATGGAGCCTTTTTATCTCCTTCAAACAAGTAATGGATGAGGAGAAAAGGAGAGTGGATGTTTTTTGTTTATAATTTAAGGGTCTCCTCACACACAGACATTAAAAAAGTGCATGTGTCCCATTTAAACTAGATTAAAATGCAGCTATTGTTTGTGCATTTGTTTCATTGTGTTTTTGTGGAATCCTAAGATCTCCAGAGTGTCAGTGCTGATGAATGAATATCTTTATTTTATCAGAAAATCCTAGAACTATTCAGCTCAGAGCAGAAGCCTTAAGTTTTTATAATGTGACACAAAAAAAAACAAAAAGAGCAGAAAAAGAAAGTTGTTCCCGAGTAAGTAGTGTTACATCTTTCTTTATTGGTTCTTTTTGTTTTTGCTCAATGTGTGATATGAAGAAGCTAAGCACCACTGGCTCTGCTCAGTGCTCTATCATTAGTTATCTGTGCCTTGAAAGCTGCTCAAACATCCTAGCCTGGTATGGCCTGGTCTAACCTGGCTCGGCTCAGCTTAGCTCAGACCCCACAGGGGAAATTGCAGCGATGATGTATAGCTCTAGCTGCTGAATTAATGCAACGCTTCCATTAGAAAAATTGCATGACACAGCTGATATAAGAAGTTAGTGATCACAAAGATGCTGTGACACAGCACGGAAAATTACTTATTGGAGAACCGTCATCTGCGCTTTGCTGAAATTTGTGACATGAAGCAGTGATGGACGGAGACTGTATTATAAACCTATGGAGGGAGACGTTGAGAGGGAGTGGAGAGCTTTATTATTAGCTCTCATTTATTTAACTTCTGGTATAAACTTTGAATAAATTATGTTGCGCATGTTTTAACATTTAAAAATTAGGGCAGTCAAATGATACAAATGTTTAATCAGAATAATCAGAGCGTTGCTTTGGATTAATTATGATTACGTATTCATTTTTAGTTTATATTAATTGTGTTTCATCTTTCATGGGAAAACAGACTCAAGGAAGAAGGAAATAAATGTGCACTGAATGTGTTTCTTTAAGCTAGGCGTAGTGCTTCCATTAGCCTCGTGCTTCCATCAGCCTAGTGCTGCCATTAGCCTCGTGCTATCATTAGCCCAGTGCCGCCATTAGCGTAGTGCTACCATTAGCCTTGTCCTGCCATTTGCCTAATGCTGTCATTAGCATAGTTCTATCATTAGCCTAGTGCTATCATTAGCCCAGTGCTGCCATTACTTAGTGCTACCATTAGCCTAGTGCTACCATTGGCTTAATGCTCATGCTAACAGAATCCCCGACTAAAGGGTTAGGGTTAGGGTTAGTAACCCTTTTTTTGTTTTAAAACAAAAAAAGTGTTAAAATATCCAAAACATGCAAAAATTTGAATATATATGCAATTAACATGTATATTCAACATCATTGACAGTTTCAACAAAAGTACTTAAAACAAAACAACTGTTAATTTAATTGCATTTTTAAAAAAACAAATCTGATTAATCACAATAATAATGGTTTAATCTGCATTAACGGATACATTTCTAACAGTTAAAAATTGAAAGGAGGTGCTTCAGATGTCATTTCAGATTGTTTTCTATGAGTTTGGATATGATGCTGAAGTCTCTGAAGGACAACCGGTGTTCAGTGTAACTGTACACTGTAATTACCGCATAATTACTGTGATGAAGACATGAGAAATGATGCCGTGAGTTCTGCTTCACACAGCAGTAACCCAAACACAAGGTCACATTCTCTTTGCCTTCATGCCATACTGCCCACTATATGTTCCATTTGTGTCTATGTGACATTGGCTTTTTAGGAGACCTCCCTATGTGTTGGTCTGGATCCTGAAAGGGCGAGTGTGACCTCCCTTAAGAAAACTGGATATATTTTTAGTTGTCACGCACTGTTACATTCATAATTAGCATGTGTACTTTTCAGTCAAGCTACACAACCAGCCAAGCATTTAAAGTGCTGTGGGCACTTGCATTACAATTACATCACTTACAGTAGGCAACAACAGAACTAACAGGGGGGGACTTGTATTTCTTCTCTCTATGTTGATCTCATAACATTTCTAACTTGAAACACGTTTTTCCTGGGGGCTGTCTTTTAGACTTCTGCATAAATGAACTTGTAATGCTGCAGAGCTGCCTCTCTGTATTGATTTTGTGGTATCATTATAAAGAATTCACCTCTCTTGTGGCAGTGATATTCATACAGCTCATTAAATGAACCTGACATTCGGTGTTTATTAGCTTATGCTTCACTGTGGAACTTTGTCGGCTTTATAATTTGCTTGGCGTAAAAAACATCACATTCATTTATACGTCCACGTTGCATCATTAATTATTATTGACAGGGATCTGAGAGCACTCAGCTTACCCTGACGATATACAGTAGCTGTGCACATTTTGAGTTAACTGAGGTTAATTTATAATCCAGCCACAGGTACGGTTGCACCTAAATGGATTTGTTTTTCAGTGGATTGTTAAAGGATAATTAGTCTGCACTGCTAAAGAATCTCTTTAGTTAATGGCCTCAGTATCATGAATAGAGATTGGATTTTTCTTATATAAGGCTGTCTTTTGTATATATGCATGAGGGCAACAAAGATCACGGATACTAAAAGTTTCTAGTAGTAGTTATGAGGCTTTCAGAGAAATAGAGAGAACATATTACCTGCTTATTTTGTAGGATGCTGTAATTTACCAGAAATATCATCCATCCAGTCTTCCATGAAGGTAAGGGGGGGGGGTCAAAGCACTTCTTGGTTACCTTTGGGGCATGCTAACTAGCACAAACATGCTAGTCTTCCATGCTGTGGGTTTGGTAACAGACTAAGTGGTCTATCTGCACTGATTGGCTTGTCTGTAATCAGGTTTGGAGACGGAGACTGGCTCCCTGTAGGATTAAATGCTTTACATCACCACTCTTGTCTTTGGCTGCATCTTCCTGTCCTGTCTTTTCTTTCTTAATTTGTTTAATTACTTCCTGTTTTCCTTGCGATGTGATATTTGTGGCAGCTGAACCAACGCACATACAACACTCGACTTTATTAGTCTTTCCAATTTCAGAGTTGAACATCCTGGTGGTATTACGTAATGGTTATGGCAGTTACCTCTCTGCTGCAGACTCAAAACAATTACCTGCAATAGGCTGTAGCGCACCGTATAACACGTTTTTTTTTTTTTTTTTTCGTACATTTTGTTTTTCACACTGCAGGCATCACAATGATCTGCCTGCCTGAACATTGTCATGTCGTTCATTAGTTTAGAGCTGGATGCAAGCTCCATCACTCCTACAATATGGTGTGCAGAGATAACATTCAGACAGATTCATTCTGTATATGGCAATACAACTGCTACTGTGGTGTAATGTGTTGTCAGTCAGTGGCTGTGGCCTCGTGCAGCAGCAGGATTGAATGTCCTGGTTTATCGGAGATGATTCATAATGCTGTTGGATGTAATGCACTAACAGAAAACAAGATACTCTGTTATCAGTATCACAATATCACGGGCTAACACAGAGCATAATTGTGTTTAGTTTATTCTGTTCTCCGTTATAAAAATACGTTTCCTGTCATGTAGGAAAATGAAGAGAAACAGAGTCTGCGGGTTAGGGTTTTATTTTATTCTGAAGATATATTTGGAGTTTTGTTGCAGGGAGAACAGAGGATTTAAGACGCAAAAGAAAGAGAATAGGGGATGTAAGATGTAATGTACAGAGACTGAACATGATGGTTTGTATTCTGTGGATGAGAATGAAAGAGAGAGAGAGATTGGCAGAGATGAAGAATGCGTGCGCTGGTGGTGTGCTCTGTTCTCCGCCGACCCGTGGCCAGCACATTACCTTAATAGAGATTAGCATCATGCTCAGTCAGATCTGATAGGCTCGTTGCTGTGGAACGAAAGGCCAGCTAGCCAGTTATCTGCGAGGACACAGCCTCAGTTACTTAGCATAATGGAACCTGCATCAAATGAACAGGGAGCTCAACAAGAAAAAAAATGATATTAACGGACCTGAAATGATTTTCTCTGATGGTAAAACGGAAAAATTAAATCATAGTACATTTGCAGCCCTTGTTACCGAAACAAATGCTGTGATTTAACAGCATTATTTATGACACAAGAGGGTTTCTTCTTTTTTTTTGCCTCCATCCATAGATGGTTGACATGAAAACCACACCGTTTGAAACATTGCTTGTGACATTTTGCTGCGGCTAAAATGCACACTTGTGGAAAAATGTGGAAAACTTCAAAGCTATCCCAACAGCTAAAGGGTAGGTGGCATTATGTACACAGTAGAGATGGTATCACACCTTGTAAAACTCTGACGCACACCTATTATGTAGAAGCACAAGATGCGAAAACTGCACCAGATGGATACAACAACATCACACCTCTTATTCAGTCCCTGCAGGCCATCCTTTTACTGTATATCTGTCTGCTTTTGCAGTTTAGTTGCAAGGAGAGGAGAAAAACACAACAAAAACAGCTGTATGAATGTTACAGAATGGATTACAGAGGGACTTTTTACATGCACTGAAGGTCGGAGTTTTTCACCAGATGTCTTGAAATGTTGCTATATAAAGTTTAAGGTTAAATAAAGTGATCATATTAACACTGGTATCTCTACGTCTGAAGGTCATGAGTAAATGAGTTTAATTATTATCCACATACCTTCTACATAAATTAATATCTATTTAAACAAGGTCCTGCAAGGGCAAAAAAAAATCATTTCACTCCTTCCTTCCACTCTCCTTGAGCCTTTTACACCCATGTAAAAACCACTTAGTAAGTCACGGTTGAATATTGACTTTGAGGCTTTTCTCATTTGCAGCCCCAGCCTGTTGAGGAAAAGGGTTTGTTACTATCCAGCTCTGGGGCCAGAATTACAGCTATTGTTTTATTGATTACATCCCCGCACACACACACACTTTCTTTTCTTTTTTTTTTATTTGTATGAAAAATGGCCATTGTGTCCCTTATTGTTTTAAATATCCAAACTAATTTCTGCTATGACTCAAACAACTGTGAGTCTATCAAACTGACCTTCCAGTTAGTGAGCTGTTGTAGAAATTACACAAAAAATCTTTTTGAGGTTCATGCATTTTGGATTGAGGACTAGTTAACCACACACCCAAAGAAATGGATTTCTCATCTCAGCTATACCTCTCTGAGTTTACAGACGACACACAACGTAGAAGGATGTGCTTAAAGGGAGTGAACACTTTAAGTCATTTATGCTGGGTGAAGAAGTTGTCCCTGCATTTAGACCTGAATCATATGCACCCTGATAAACAAATGGCCATATATATATATATATATATATATATATATATATATATATATATATATATATATATATATATTAGGGCATTAACAGACGCGGCTAGTCGACACGTTGACTCCCATAGCAGAAGTCGACAAGTCACACGTTATTCTTCCTCCCTCCCTCTCTCTCTCTTGGTGCGTAAACACAGACCAGCCTTAAGCTAGACACGGCTGCTGCAGGTAAGATATATCTGGTGGGTCTGACAAAACAAGAGAGTGACAGACACACATCGCATGTATGGAAATACTTTACCTGAGATGAAAAAAAAAATGCCACGGCCATCTGAAGAGGCATCCACTAGCTAGAGTGTAACTAGAGTGTGAGCAGCAGCACAGACAACGCGCATTAAGACAACGTATTCTTTTTTTTTTCTAAACATGATGTGGACAGTGTCGTGTGCGTCTTAGCGTCCGCTGACTAAAACGTTTTGTACTTAATATATAAAGTGAGGACGCGGGACAGATGTGTGGACAGTCTGGTTTTAGAGCTGTGGGTCCAGACATATGTTCACCCTACTGATGTTGTGCACTTAAAGTTGGTTATTTCATTAATATTGCTGTGTTCTCAATTGTTATTGAATGCATTATGTGTTGGTTCTATTTAAAAAACGACCTGGTGGTCTGCCAGGTTTATAATGCACACACACATATATATATATATATATATATATATATAACCCCAAGCTGCCTAATTTAAAGCATTACTTGACTCTCACCAACCTTAAGGTGCTTGATGTGTGAGGTCTGTATCATGACTTAAGTGTAGAACGGCGCAGCATTGCCTGAAGGCACCCCGCAGTCGGCCTTCGTAAAGTGACTTTCCAAGTAAAATGTGCATTATGCCGTGTGACAGTTTCAACACCCCCAGCGCTGCTCCACAGGGTGCTGTGGTTCAGTCAATCCCGGATCTCTGTCTCTCTCTCTCTCTCTCTGTGGAGTTAATGTGGCATTTAGCACAGTGATAATCTGATGTCTGTGACTGCCGCTTCCTCTCTGTCGGCCTTCGGGAGGAGTACAGAGTCTATGTTTGGATGGCTCAGGTCCTTTTGCTCTTTAACCAGGGTCAAACTGTAGACTAGACAGGTGGTCTTTTCTTAGAATGACCACTGGCTAAACCAACCCTCATCATCTTATAAAGTTCATCAATGAATAAGTAAAAGAGCAAAACAGATAAAGGCTGAAATGACAGAATGGTGAAGGCCATGTGCCACTGAGCATGTCTTTATCAGCAGCAGTTTCCTTTTGCTCAGCCCACACTGAGTGGCCCAACGTGTAACATCGACAGCCATGATTGACAGGCCTGAAAGCGTTCTGATATTTAAATGTGCAACCTCTTTCTTTTTGTGGGGTCACTATCCTAAGATGCAGTGCTGTGTGTGTGTGTGTGTGTGTGTATGTGTGTGTTTGTGCGCACACCACAAAGCGAGGACTATGAATCATAAATGCTTTTTCCAGACAAAGCAAAGGAACAGCCTGCACCGCAGTCGCTTTTCTTCTTGGCTGCAATTATTGCAAAGATGAAAAGAAGCGAAAGGAGAATTAGGATGAAAAGAGCAGGAAGATGGTTAGAAATGATGGTGACACTGGAACAAATGTTTTCATTAGAGACATAATTTGCAAGATTAAGACTTAATGGTATCAACAGAGGGGGGCAGAGTTTTACTGGAAAGTTGTGGTGTTGTAAGAACTAGTGCTTTTTTACATTTCCATGACTGTACTTGGACATCAAATAGCTTTATGGGGTTGGGGGTGAATTTCCCTGAACATGAGTTAGTTTGTTAACAAGGTGTAGATGCATCTTACAGTGATATTTAGCTATTTTAAAATGGAATTATGCATTTTAAAACATGTATCTGTGTTTGGCTTTGAATTCTTCATCAATTCAACTTCCCAGGTCCATCTTCGACTTTATCTTGCCCTAATTTTCACTGTAAATCATGTATTTAATTCTTTGATTTACTTTAGAGGGTCATGAAAACTCAGTTAATTCAAAGGTTGTTACATTATAACAGAGAAAAGTGAAGAAAAATTTACTTTTTCAGCAATTCTATTCTATCTATCTACCTACCTACCTACCCACCCACCCACCTACCTACCCACCCACCTACCTACCTACAAACCTACCCACCCACCTACTTACCTACCCACCTACCTACAAACCTACCCACCCACCTACCTACCTACCTACCCAACTACCTACCTACCTACCTACCTACCCACCTACCTACCGTTGATATTCTAATGTTAGATTTTTGCTCTAAAACATTTTTCTATGTTATTAAGTTATTATTTTACTGGTCCAACCCACTTCAGATCAAATTTAGCCTCTGAACTAAAGTGAGTTTGACACCTCTGATTTAAACCATCAGTAGATGCTTCTGGTCACCAGTGGATCTTTGGGTCTTTATGCGTTAAATACAGTGCATATATTTCTCCCATATATTTTAATGCATATTTTTAATCCAGTTTTAGTATTTTTTTAAAAGTATAATGACACTAATGAGTGTCCTGTAGTTACCTGTTCAACGTTATTTACATCGTTGTGATGACTATATCTTATCTGATTGGCTCTTAGTGTTATCTTTTATTTTTTTAAACTAATCTGACTCTATGTAAAATAGTCTTTGTCAGTAGTCTTAAAACTAAGCTGTAGAGCTTTTTCGTAGGTAATTTGTGGAGATGAGCTCCAGCCCCGGGTACCGAACAAGTTCTTGACCTACTTTTAAAAACAATGTAGTGAGTTGTAGGTAGTTATCTCTTCTCATCTTCCTCCATGGTTGATTTGTGCTGGTGGCAGGGCTGGTGTGATGTCACTTTACTTTGGATCATTCTCAGACACAGAACACCCATTAACTCCCCTTCTCCTTCCTCTGTCTGCGTTTTGATCTACCCGCTTTTCCTTTTCTTGTATCCTTGTCGCACTGTTTTCTTTTTAGTTTTTAATTCATCTTATTTTTAAATCTATAGTAATTTGCTGCAAAGACTGTCCTCAATACATTCCCCCAAAAAGGATATCCATTTTCTCTGTGACAGATAATTGTTTTTAATGATTAAGACCCATAGAAGCATGTCCAGGGCTAATGGCTTTTACATCACACAGTTATAAAGATAGCAGCTTATCTTCACTCACTGAATGTCTTTGTTAGCTTGCTGTTTTTCCAACTTGGCGTTTTGCCTGTGTACTCTCACTGTTCTTCTGTCTCTGGTTCCTTCTTGTCTTTTTTTTGAGTCGTCTTTGGCCTGTTTCCAGAATCAATCCGTCACCTCTTTAAAGGAAGACGTTGGTGCATTTGGGCTCCTGCTCCAATAAAAGGCCGACAACGACAGGGTGCCTCATTCATGTCCACTTCATTGTCTTTTAATAATCAAACCATGATGGATTACCTCCTTACACGTATTCACTTGAGAGGAACATGTAAGGGATTAGAAACATAAGGAGGAGAAGGAAAACACCAATATGCTTTTGGATAGAACTGCTCAATATATTGTTTGAGCATCGACATCGCAATTGTACATGTGCGCAATAGTCACATCGAAGGTCCTGCAATTATTTTTATTTTAATATATATAGATATAGATAGATGTATAGTATTTCTTATTAATTATTTTAATTATTTTCGATTTACTCTTTATTTATTTAATCATTCATTTATTTTTATTGAATTTATTTTTGTTATTTTTTTATTTTATGTATTTATTTATTTATCATATTAACTTATATATTTATTATTATTATTTATTTATTTAATAATTAAAAAATATTAATTTATTTCATTTTGTATTTATTTTTAATTGATTGACCTTTTATTTATTTTTTTTATCTTTATTTATTTATTAATTTCTTTCTTTTTATTTGATTTACTTTTTTAAAATGTATTTATTTTTGATCATTATTTTATTTAATTATTTCGGCTATAAAAAGGATAATACTGTTCTGTGTCGACCACTAATCAGTTTTAACGTTTGCGTCGCCACCACACAGCTGTTATTTACTCCTGAGTAGTTTTTCATATCGCAATATATATATCGCAGGGTTAAAAAAAAAAATATCGCAATTTCAGTTTCTTCCAATATCGTGCAGCCCTACTTTTGAATAGCTCCAGGACTGTTCATGGGAGTGTGTGTGTTTTCGTGCTCGTATCGGATGCTGTTTTTGGCTCCCTTTGTGGGATAGGAGCAGGAGTTCCTCCCTCTCCGTTCCCTCCTCTTATCGAGGCCTCCTGGGTTCAGGCAGACAGCTCCTCCTGTCTTTTCTCTCTGATTTATCAGGCCAGAGCTGACAAGTGTAAACACCTGCCAGGGTATCCACCCCCATTTGGGACCCCTAGGAGGTTGGATGTGTGCCATTTTATATCCCCATATGGTGGATCAATGCGTTATTCTCACCTTGCTTTTTTTTCTAACCTTTTCTGTCGGCTTCTCTTCAGTTCTGCGTTCACACCTCACCCCAAACACTATTTCCTCCAGACTCTTTCTTTTACGATGTTCTCAACAAGGTGTTACCATGAACGTTGGTCTATTACATTGTTTAGGTTTATGTGGTTGAGTTGTAAAAGTGTTGACTTTAAGCGATGTATGGTTTTTGGGGAGTGGGAGTGTTCACACCCTCCTGTTAGATCTGTTTGTGTTCTGGACTTCAGGTCTGGGGGGGGGGCAAAAATCACCTCCCCTCTAAAATAGGCATCCCTCCTCTCATCCCTTTGTGTAACTCAGGGGTCTCAAATATGCGGCCCAGGGGCCAAATGCGGCCCGCCAAAGGTCCCAATGCAGCCCATGGGGTAACTTTGAAAAGACAAGGCTGTGGAACTCTTTTTAGTCCTGGTTCCACATACAAACCAATAACAGAATAACCTACAAAAAATAATGACTCCATATTTATTCTTAGTTTGATGTGGAAAATAATATTTCATTATGCCTAAAAATAATAAATTTCTTTGCTTTAGTGCAAAAATATCACATTTTGAACATTTTTACATTTACAAACTATCCTGTAAAAATAAAATGTGAATAATATGAAGGAATATAAACAAATTTAAATGTTAAATTAACTGTTAAAATGAAGCACATTTTGATTTTTTTGTGCTATTCTTAGTATTTGCAACAAATATTTGGAGTTATTATTTACTATTAATAGATTATCTATTATTTTACTATATAAATATTTTAGTATATAAAAGAAAGAAAGAAAGAAAGAAAGAAAGAAAGAAAGAAAGAAAGAAAGAAAGAAAGAAAGAAAGAAAGAAAGAAAGGAGGGAGGGAGGAAGGAAGGAAGGAAGGAAGGAAAGAAAGGAGGGAGGGAAAACTGAGTATTGGTTTTTGGTGATTTTCTCTTGTTGGTTTTGGGTAATTTTCTCATGTTGGTTTTAGGTGATTTTCTCTTGTTGGTCGCTAATTTTTCAGTCTTGTTACCAGTGACTCACTCCAAACTGCTTCAGAATGATTGTGATGTGCTCAGTGTGTGTCAGGTTCTATTGAAATCAGATGAGAACACGTTGAGCTCATTCGTCTCCTACATTAACAGGACCTGTCATGTGACTATTGCGAACACGTATATTGCGATGTCGATACTCACACAATATATAGTGCATCTCTCATGAAGACATCTAGTTTTTTCTTACGTGCCATATACCTATAAAAAGTCAATTTAAAGTTACAAATAGCAGCATTTCCAACAAATGTGGAGCCTGGCCATAATTACTGGGCCTGTAGCATCACGTTGCCAGTAAACAGCCCCTTCTCTTTGGCATTCCTGTCATCTGTAAACCCTTCAGCACCAATCTGTAGACATTACCCAGACGGCCAAATATAAACACAAGCAGACTGCACTCATATCAAAGCTGTCACAAAGCATTTATAGGAAGCTGCTGGTTTTAAAAGCCTCATACGGGACACTTCCTTCCTGACCATGAGCAAAAACCCCAACACTGAAGTATTTGTCTTTTCAGAGGTGTGACTACTACAGAAAAATTAACAGACCGCTGCAATTCATCATGTGATCATGTATGACAACCATGCCATTCCTGCATCTGTTCAGTTCACAAATACACCTTATTCTACTGAAGAAACATCTGATCCATGTTTTATTTCAGGAACAGAAGAATAAACAGCATTAATGTAACCGTCACTATCTTCTTACAAAAGTCAAACACAGTTCTATTAGTCATGACAATCCAAAAATACATCTGCAAAACTACTGGGATAATACTCTGATAACGTTCCCAACTGGGAGTGCTCCCAGTGCTCTCAGGTCAAAGGTCAATGTTCCTGGTTTTATTATTTGGTCAAAGGTCAGTACTCCTGGTTTTTCTATCAGGTCAAAGGTCAATGTTCCTGGTTTTTCTATCAGGTCAAAGGTCAATGTTTCTGGCTTTTGTATCAGGTCAAAGGTCAATGTTTCTGGCTTTTCTATCAGGTCAAAGGTAAATTTTCCTGTTTTTTTCTATCAGGTCAAAGGTCAATACTTCTGGTTTTTCTATCAGGTCAATGATCTTGGCTTTTGTATCAGGTCAAAGGTCAATGTTCCTGGTTTTTCTATTCGGTCAAAGGTCAATACTCCTGGTTTTTCTATCAGGTCAAAGGTCAATACTCCTGTTTTTTTCTATCAGGTCAAAGGTCAATACTTCTGGTTTTTCTATCAGGTCAATGATCTTGGCTTTTGTATCAGGTCAAAGGTCAATGTTCCTGGTTTTTCTATTCGGTCAAAGGTCAATACTCCTGGTTTTTCTATCAGGTCAAAGGTCAATACTCCTGTTTTTTTCTATCAGGTCAAAGGTCAATACTCCTGTTTTTTCTATCAGGTCAATGATCTTGGCTTTTGTATCAGGTCAAAGGTCAATTTTCCTGGTTTTTCTATCAGGTCAATGATCTTGAGTTTTGTATCAGGTCAAAGGTTAATGTTCCTGGTTTTTCCTATCAGGTCAAAGGTCAATCCTCCTGGCCTCAGTTAGATCAGTAAAGGTGTAGATGACAGAGCAGCAGCTGCAGACCCTGTCATGGGTTACAGTCGGGGTTAGGGTTAAGGTTAGGGTCAGACCCTCTCATGTCCAGCCCAATCTTTAGACTTGAACCCACTTTAAAAACTTGTGCAGGAACATGGATGGACACAAACCATCTTTTTGAACTTTTTGAATAAGTGTTCAGGAGCTGCAGACTGTATCTAGGGTGTCCATGTGTCCACATTTTGTCCATATAGACGATAGAGAAAGTGATCATTCTGCAGTGATCTGTTTTTTTTTTTTCCACAGTCAGTAGACGGAGCAGATAAGCTCATGCCCTCAACCCACAGGTCAGTTATTTAATACAACTGTGTTCTGTGCAGCTACTTATACTCATAGCTGGTATTCAGAATATGACCCAAGGAATGAGGATTGGTCATGGAGCGAGCGGTGAACAACATGTAGATACACACAAACACATGCAGAAGTATCAGTCAAGCATCAACAGGTCAACTTGCATGTAATTAAACACCATTCTTTCACTTCATTGAAAACTGACCCAGTGGGGACCTTCAGGAGATGAATGGTTTGGACCTGCTCAACCTTAACCCATTGTATGTGTGTGTGTGTGTGTGTGTGTGTGTGTGTGTGTGTGTGTGTGTGTCACATCCATCTAAACCAGGGGTGTCAAACTCATGTTAGTTCAGCTAAATATGATCTGAAATGGGTCGAACCATTTAAAACATTTAAAAAAAAGGACAAGAAAAAGAAAAAAAACAACACAAGCATGTTCAAAAGGAGTGGGTGGAAGTTAACACTTATAAAATACCACCCCTTCCATACATTTTCCTACAATATATATATATATATATATATATATATATATATATATATATATATATATATATATATAACCGTAAACAAGAATAAATACAGAAACAACAACACTCACACACAATAATAATAATAATAATAATAATAATAATAATAATAATAATAATAATAATAATAATAATAATAATAATAATAATAATAATAATAATAATAAAAATAAAAATAAATAAATAATAATATTTGTGGAAAAATACATGAAAAACACAAAGTAAATTAAAACAAAAATGAAAAGGACCAGACACTAATAACTCAATATGGATCCAAAATGAACCAGTGTGAACAAAATAAATACAGAATTATTAATGACAGAACAAAGAAAACCGTCACACCCCCATTTCATTCTCCTACTGTAGAAAGATATATTTTTTATATTTTGTTTTAAACTGATGTAGACTATGACGATCTTTAAGCTCCTCCCCCAAATGGTCCACAGTTTCACCCTTCAAAATGAAATACAAAATGATTAGAAATAATAACATAATAATACATAAATAATGTAAACTCCAAACTTTTCTCTTTATTTTAGAGTGAAAAAAGTTAAAGATAAGATAAGATAAGATAAGATGCCTTTATTAGTCCCACAATGGGGAAAGTACAGTGTTACAACAGCTCCAGAGCAGGAATAGAAATAGAAATAGAAATAGAAATAGAAAAGCAGTGCAAGATAAAAGAAAAGACTCAGTGCAAAATTTACAAAAAAAAATAAAAAAAATAAAAATAAATAAATAAAAAATAAAAAAAATGTACAAAAAAAGACAATATACATGGCAAAAAAAAAAAAAAAAAAAAAAAAAAAAAAAAAAAAAAAAAAAAAAAAAAAAGTGCAACAGTAAACAGGATACAGTGCAATTTTAAAGAGTGGCATTGTGCAGTCTTATGGCCGCTGGGATGAACGACCTGCGGAAGCGTTCTTTCTTACACCTAGGGTGTACCAGTCTGTTGCTGAAAGTGCTTCTTAAGGAGTTCACAGTCTGGTGCAGGGGGTGGGAGGAGTTTCCAATGATGGTGGACAGTTTGTTCAGAGTCCTCCTCTCTCCCACCACCTCAATGGGATCCAGGGGGCAGCCACAGACTGAGCTTGCTCTTTTAATCAGTCTGTTGAGCCTGTTCTTATCACGCTCAGAGCAGCCCCCTCCCCAGCACACCACTGCATAAAACACCATGGATGCCACCACAGTGTCGTAGAAAGTCCTCAGCAGTGGTCTGCTCACCCCAAACGATGCGAGTCTCCTTAGCAGGTATAGACGACACTGACCCCTCCTGTACAGAGAGTCAGTGTTGTCCGTCCAGTCCAGCTTGTTGTTCAGGTGAACACCCAGGTACTTGTATGTCCTCACCCTCTCAATACCAAGTCCCTGGATGTTCAGCGGTGGAGTGTTTGAGGGTTTTCTGTGAAAGTCGATCACCATCTCCTTTGTCTTGCTGGCGTTCAGTTGGAGGTGGTTCTGTTCACACCAGTAGACAAAGTCCATGATGACCTTCTTGTACTCACAGTCGTTCCCCTCCGACACACATCCTATGATGGCGGTGTCATCAGAGAACTTCTGGAGATGGCAACTGTCTGTGGAGTAACAGAAGTCAGATGTGTAGAGGGTGAAGAGGAAAGGTGAGAGTACAGTACCCTGGGGGGCTCCTGTGCTGCAGACCACCACATCAGACTCACAGTCCTGCAGTCTCACATACTGCGGTCTGTCTGTGAGGTAGTCCATGGTCCATGCAGCCAGCTGGTCACTGACTCCCATCCTCTCCATCTTCACCCTCAGCAGTGAGGGTTGGATCGTGTTGAAGGCACTGGAGAAGTCGAAGAACGTCATCTTCACGGTGTTCCTGGTGTCCTCCAGGTAAGACAGGGATCTCTGCAGCAGGTAGAGGACGGCGTCATCTGTCCCAATCCTAGGCTGGTATGCAAACTGCAGAGGATCCATGTTTGGACTCACCAGAGGACGAAGATGGTTCAGAATGATCCTCTCCAGTGCCTTCATCAGGTGAGAGGTTAAGGCCACAGGTCTGTAGTGGTTGGGCTCCTTGGGGCACGAGGTCTTTGGGACCGGAACCACACAAGAAGTCTTCCACATGGCAGGAACTCTTTCCATTCTCAGGCTTAGGTCGAAGATGTAGCGGACCACCTGGCAGAGCTGGTCTGCACAGTCCCTGAGAAGTCTGGAGCTGATGCCGTCCGGACCCGTGGCTTTCCTGGCTCTGGTCTTTTTGAGCTGCAGCCTCACCTGATCCACTGTAGGTGTGAAAACAGGGGGAGGAGGTGGGGGGAGAGATGAAAGCCCCGGAGATGGTGGAGATGAAGGAGGTGAGGGGGAGGGGGCCAGCAGGCAGGATGAGCAGGAGGTCAGCGGTACGGGGTTCAGGCTGGAGGTGGGGGGGACGAGACCAGTATCAAACCTGTTGAAAAACAGGTTTAACTGGTTGGCCCAGTCTCTATCCCCAGGTTCAGGCTCCCCCTTTTTGCCCTTGCCCTGTCCTGATATGGTCTGGAGTCCTCTCCAGACCTCTCTGACGTTGTTGCTCTGAAGCTGGTCCTCCATTTTCCTCCTGTAGCTGGCCTTGCACTCCCTGATCTTTCTCTTAAGGTCCCTCTGGACCCTCCTCAAGTCTTCTCTGTCCCCAGACTTGAAGGCCCTCCTCTTCTCCAGCAGCAAAGCTCTCAGCTCAGAAGTCACCCATGGCTTGTTATTTGAGAAACACCGTACCCTCCTAGTGGGCACAGTGGTTTCTACGCAGAAGTGGATATAGTCTGTTATGCAGTCTGTTAGGCTGTCGATGTCCTGTCCGTGTGGCTCACAGAGCACCTCCCAGTCTGTGGTGGAAAAACAGTCCTGGAGAGCCTCACTGGCCTCCTCAGACCACTGCTTCACACACTTTTTGGTTGGGGGTTGTCTCTTCACCAAAGGTGTGTAAGCAGGGAGCAGATGGACCAGGTTGTGGTCTGAGCGGCCCAGTGGGGGGAGGGGGGAGCATCTGTAGGCCTCTGCTGTGTTTGTATAGAGCAGGTCCAGAGTTCTGTTGTCCCTGGTGGGACAGTCCACGAACTGATGGAAGTTGGGGAGAGTGGCAGACAGGGAAGCATGGTTAAAATCCCCAGTGATGAGGAAGAAGGCTTGGGGATGCGCTGTCTGTAGACGTGAAATGACACTGTGGAGGAGCTCGCAGGCTGCGTCGGCGTTGGCCGAGGGAGGGATGTACACAGTTACCGCAATAACATGTGAAAACTCCCTCGGCAGGTAGTACGGCCGTATGCTAACCGCTAGCAGCTCAATGTCCCTTGTACACCGCTGCTCCTTGATATAAATGTTCCCAGGGTTACACCACTTGTCGTTCACAAACATCGCTACCCCACCGCCCTTCTTCTTACCACTCTCCCTCGTGTCTCTGTCCGCTCTGATGAGGTGAAAGCCGTTGAGTTGCACCAGAGAGTCCGGTATTTGCTCCGTCAGCCAGGTCTCGGTGAAGTGAAGCAGGCTGCACTCTCGGTACTCCAGCTGTAGCCGCGTTAGCGCCGCTAGCTCATCCATTTTATTAAGGAGAGACCTCACGTTTCCCGTGATGACAGATGGAAGGCATGGTTTAAACCGTCTTCTCCTTTCCCGGCGTCTTACTCCGGCTCTGCATCCCCTCCTTCTCCTCCGTAGTTCGGCGGGGATCTCTGGTCGCGCTTCGGGATATAGCCTAGCTTGGCTAAGCGCCAACAGCTGATCGCGTGTGTAAACAAAAGCCGGGTTACGGCCGAGAGTGTCCGCTGATGCGGTATTTAAAAGTACGGAAAACAACAGAAAACAAAGCAGCAGTCTCACCAGCTTAACGCCAGGGAATGGACGTGTGCTGGCACGACGACTGCAGAAAGAAAAACAGTATAGAAAAACTGAAAGTGCGAAAAACTCACTAAAAACCAAGGCAAGGATCGGAGCTGTTGCAACTGGCTGCCACTCGTGCAGCGCCATTTTTTAAAAAAATGAAATGAAACAATGACAATTTATATATGGACAAATGATCCTTTCAAACGATGCGAATAACATGAACAAAGTGTAAGAATCTTAACAATATTGTGCTTTTGTTAATCATTTCTACATGTTCATTATAACTTACAGATCACAGTGGATCAAATACAAAGACAGAGAACATTTAATATCAGGCAGAATATTGTTAAAATTGCACTGACTTCTCTTAAAACATTTGAGGTTTTTCATATTTGTTCATATTATTTACATTTTTGACAAAATCATATTTGGTTTTTGTGTAAATATGTGAAAATATCAACATTTAAAAAATAGACTTGTGAGTATTTATACATTATTATGATAGTATTTTACTGATCTGACCCACTTCAGATTGAATTGGTCTAAAATGTTTGTTCATATCTTAACTCAATTCACAAGTTCATTCTGGGCTGGACCCTTGAGCGGGCCAGATTTGGCCCCTGGACCACATGTTTGACACCTCTGATTGAAACTCTCTTGTGAGTCTTTCAGCTTGTTTTTACTGTTAACTAGTCTGACAATCGGACTAACGACCGAGTAACATTTCCGTCTTTTTCCCCATGTGACGTTCACTGCAGACGACCTTGTCACTGTAATAAATTTGTGTTCATCACGTGTATGTTTTACCTTCGAGGAAACATGTCTAAAATGTTTGTCCAACTGCAGCAATAACATCATTACGCCCAGTAATGTGTTTATTGTTGAAGCTAATGCTGTTTAGTTGGGCTGGCCTCACGGGGCGCCGGTACGAAAAGCTTATGAATGTGAGCGTGTGTGTGTCTTATTTTGACTTTAGAAAGGGTTAGGATTAGAATTTGTTCATTTCTTTAATTTTACTGCTGTTAAATGATTACAATTTTGAATCGATTAATCACAGGGTTGCTATGGATTAATCATGATTAATCTCCTGACATCCAGGAAAGTGAAAGTTTGAGCTTTTTTGTATTAAACAATTTTCATGAATGCAACCGTTTTTTCCATATACATTTAAAATAAATATTTTTATTTATTATTTGAATATTCTTTGCTAAAGATAGCATTTTTTATTTTTTTTTTTTAAAGTAAAACTAAAACTTTTGTCCACTGTAGAGGACAAAGCTGCATTATTGGGTCACAGGAAGTTAAATATTTAGTTTTAATCTATATTAATTAGGTTTAATTTTGAATAAGCAAACAGACTCAAGGCAGACGGGAATATATCTACACTTAAAGTGTAGTCGCAGGACGTACGTTTCACATTAATATGGTTTGTAAAACACTTTATGTCACTTGACTGTTCTCTCAAGGTTTCCAACAAAAAATGTGTTTGTTTGTTTATTTGTTGTTTGACTCCCTGATGAAGGCTTGGAAACATGTTGGGGTCTTTTATGGGTTTTTTTTTAAAACCAAACCAATGTAATAAAGGCTTTTTAATTTTTCACATATAAGAGAGCGCCTTGGAATTTTCTCTTTTTGTCATAAAAAAATTTGTTTTGGTGTATTTTTGTTTGTGTTTTCCATTACTTTTTCCACAAATACATATTAATATTATTATTACCGAGTATTGTGTATTATGTTATTGAATGTAGTGTTCTTTTTTTTTCTTTTAGAGGAAGGGGATTTTCATTAGAAAAGTTGACACAGTAAGAAAGGGTGGGATTTTATAAGCGTTAACTTCGACCCACCCCTTATATATTGACACAGACTTATATTGTTTTTTTTTACTGTACGTTTTTTTTCTCTTTCCATTTCTTAATGTTCAAATAAATCAAATCAAAATACGCACAAAAAAATATACAAAACAGGCTGAAATAAAAAAAAATAAATAAAAAAAAAATATATATATATTTTATTTATTTTACAAGACATACAACAATAACAACAACAAGAAGCGGACCAACAAACACCCAAAACAAACAAACAAACAAAAATAAAATAAATAGGAAAAAAAAAAAAAAAAATCATCTTTCATTTTGACAACCCCAGTTTTTTTTAAAAATTATTACTAATGTAGTTAACGTTTCTGGATACTTATTAAAGGAGTTTACCTTTGTCTGAGGGTTTTTCTTCCATATCAGATGCAAGGTGACTGTGTGTGAGTGTGAGTGACTGAAGGAGTGTGTGTGCACGTGCATGTGTGGATAGTTAATCAAAAGATGGCGGGGTATGTAGAGGAATTCTGGGGGGTCCTTGTGTTTTTATTACCTGCTGGTGGCCTCCTGCCAGCATCCAGCTTGATTAACTCTCCCACCCTCCTCCCCCCATCCCTCACACACACACACACACACACACACACACACACACACACACACACACACACACACACACTAGTTTCCATGTCTCATAAGGACCACGTTTGTAATCAAGTAGCCATTAGGTAGTGAGTGTAAACGCTTTTTTTTAATGAAATAAAATTAGAAAATGAAATAAAATGAAAATAAATAAATACATAAAAGTGAACAAAAACAAAACATTAAATTAATTACATTCAAAATAATAATGAAAAAAAAAATAGAAAGTAAATACATAAAAATGAACACATAAATACAAAATAATAAATACAATAAAATAAAAAAATAATACATTACATTAATTACATTAAAAATAATAATGACAAATAGAAAATAGGTAAATAAAAATAAAAAAAACTACTTTTTAAAAAAAAAAGTAAACACATCTTCAAACCTTGAAAAAAATACACATTGCACCTGTTATGTTTTATCGGGACTTCTGTAAAAAACTAATTCATGTATTTATAGGGCCACATTATTTCTACTTTACTAGTGGGGACTTTTATTTATATTTAATGCTCGTGGGGACCTGAATTTTGATCCCCATAGTATCAGAGGTCCCCGTGATGTGACTTTAAAAATATCACACACACACACACACACACACACACACACACACAAACAGATGTAGTGAAAAAGCAGCAAAGGTTTTGAAAATGTTATTATCTATTAAAAGCCTGAGGAGGAGGCGCAGGGCTTCACTCTTACTCGTTATTTCTTCTCTTTGGTTGTTTTTCAATGAGAGCTGTTAAGAGGAAATCCACACTCTTCCACCTGCACGAGGGTGTTGTTTTCATTATGGGTAATTTAAAACATTGTTGAAATTTAAGCTCATTTAATCCTCGATTCCTGTTGGATCTCCCTTTTCCTCCACGTACATGCCATTAAACCCTTTATAACGTGGCACCAAAGCAGTATTTTATATCAGGATTTAGCAACATTCTCACACAAACGGAAGCTATTTGGTCTTCCATTAAAAAAAAAAACAAAAAAAAAAAAAGAGGGAAGACAACCTCTGGCTGTGTTTCACTAGGCCTAGAGAGCCACTATCCTGGATGTTTTAGATGATTCCCTCTTCTAGCACACCTGACCGTTGTTATCAGGCTTAATGATAGGCTGATCATTTCAATCACATGTGTTGGAAGAGAGATATATCAAAAATAGAGGTGTTCAAATCCAGTCCACGAGGGCCGGTGTCCTACATGTTTAAGGTTTAACCCTTTAACTTCTGAAACTTTAGCAGTTCCACAGTAAAAATAATTAAAATAAGCAACAACATGAGCAAAAATGGCCAAAGTCATCAATAAAATGAACAAAACGGAATAATAAACTGACAAAGTTTTGGTTCATTTTGTTGTTCATTGTTTATTTTATTATTTTTTTCTTTATTTTTGCTCCATGTGTGTCTTACTTTCTTCATGTTACTAATTATTTTGTTAGTTTATTATTCATTTTTGCTCATTTTGATGCTTTTTTAAAAATAATTTTTACCGTGGAACTGCTAAAGTTTCAGGAGTTAAAGGGTTAATCTAAAACATGTAGGACACCGGCCCTCGAGGACTGGATTTGGACACCCCTGATCTAAACCATGCAGGACAGTGCCACTGTAGGACTGAAGTTGCAGACCCCTGCAACGTTGAAACGTTGAATCTACATGTTTAAAATGTTAAATCTACATGTTTAAAAAGTTAAATCTACATGTTTAAAATGTTAAATCTACATGTTTAAAAAGTTAAATCTACATGTTTAAAATGTTAAATCTACATGTTTAAAATGTTAAATCTACATGTTTAAAATGTTAAATCGACATGTTTAAAATGTTAAATCTACATGTTTAAAATGTTAAATGTACATACTACTTCTGTATATATGTTTATGGTTTGATGTTGATATTTTTACAGTGCACAGAAGCTATTTTCTTGTCCATGAAGAAAAGAGTCATTTGGTAAAAGACAGACTGTGTGTTGTTGCCTTCTGTTACTCGTGTGTTCAGGCTGGTAATGAAAGGGTTAGGGTTTCACTTAAGTCATTTATTTTACGCATCAAAGGAGACGGTATGAGATTATTTGACAAACTGTTTTTAGCGTTCAATTACAACACAATGGTAAAGATGAAAGTAGAGATTCTCAGCACGTGCAAGATAAATGTGTGGTGCAAAATTACTCTCCAAAGATTAATTTATGCAAACAATAACAGCACAGTATCTACACTCATATAAGAGATACAGATATTGCTTTGCATTTCAGTCTGGCATCGGTTCCTCTCAGAAAATATAATTATACAGTATATACATTCAGATTTAGCTTATTATCCAGGTTTTTTTTCCCCTCAGTACACAACCTCCATTTGTCATTAAGTGTTTGCTCAGCTCCCTCTGGGCTATAACTGCTGCTTCTACACACTTCCTGCTCATCAATCAGTCAATTACAAGAGGATTTCCAGGTCAAGGTTCAGGAGGGGGGGGGGGGGGACAACAACACATTTACAACCTCTATATTTGTGTTTACTATATTAAAAAACGAAAAAAGAGAGAGAGGCAATTCTGGTTTACATTGGAAAAAAAAAAGATTATTCAGATTTACATAAAAACATAATGTACATCGGTTGCACATGTTTATGCATATGTTTTCTGAAAAAGAAATTTATGTTGGTTAAAAAAGATTTAATTTTGTTGAATAAAAATGATGTTTTCATATAAATCTGCCATGTTTATTTTATGCTTAGTATATATAATTACATAAGATAAAATAAGATAGACTTTATTGATACCACATCAGGGAAATATACAGCAATACAGGGACAGCAAAGAGAAAAAAACAACAACCTATAGATAATAAATAAGACACAGATATAGAGAAAAAGAAAAAAGAATATATGCTATACAGATTATATCAGCATGATTGATCATTTACTACTTCATAAAGCATTACCTTAAATTAATATTTTAAACAGAATGCAAATGCAGAGTGCTTTAATTGCTATGTAAAAATGCAAACATATTTACCAAAGCTACAGCAAAGCAACAACATCTGCTATTGAAGTTGGAGGCAGATGCCAACAGAACTTCAAACACAAATATGGTCATTTACAAAACTGAACATTTCAGTTAGGCTGTGTTTGAAACTACATACTTACCTACTACTCATACTAACTTTATGAGTTCCCGGAGGCATACTAGATTCAGCAGAAATGTTGAGTATGTATCATGAGCTTCCTACTCGTACTGACATTGCCCAAGATGCAACATGATGTGACGTCCGATTGTCACATGACCGGACAAATTCTGTAAACGGGACATGATCAGTGTAAACGCTGGTGTCAACTTAGTAGTTTGCATATAGATTTGCTTCTTGTTTAGAAAGTAAAAGCACAGATGTATCAGTGTGGTTTTTCATATAAGAAAGACAAAGGGGTGTTTTATTTTGTGGAAATATAACAGTAAGTGCGTTACTCACTATGGCTAGCTAGTGTTTCACTGAATTCCTGTCAACAAAATTATAAAAAGGCAGTATTTAGACAAATGAACGCCACATTCAGTGTCTAAAGAGGCACTTTCTGTCCTGATTTAAAAATAACAACAACAATAAACTGATGTATTTAAAGAGGTAGGCAGTACAGAGTATGGATAATATGAGTATGGACATATGTAGTACGTGGTTCCAAACACAGCCTCACTGTTTTGCTGTTAAATAGTGGAACACAACCCCAGGAGAAATGGTTGGTAAGATACAGAACCTACAAGAGTTCCATGTGTTTCAAGTGTTGCGACCTAGGATTTCACATAATTTATATTTAATATGAAAGGTGTTAGTAAGAACATGTTTATTTCAATGTATTATTTTTTATTTGCATTAGTTTACATTACATTTGAGACTGAAGGTTAAAGTTCATGATGATGACATCATCAGTGTGCGCGAGCGAATGTGACGGAAGGAAGAAAGAAAATCGTGCTCGAATCGTGCTGTAAAAAAAAAAAAACGAACTGTATTGTTCATCTAAACTCCAAACGAACTGTAAGTGAAGTTGCCCAAAAAGAAGACCGGGTGCAACACAAGCAAGGGTTAGGAAAAAGAAAGATGGCCGTTGTTTGCTGCTTCTTAACTAATCTCTAATTTCAAACTAAACATAATTATTTCTTTCATTCTAAATATGACTTTATTTCAAAGATTGTACATCCCCCATTAATACAATAGTTCAACATAATTTATACATGTTAAGAGAAGGAATATGAAGCAGTTATATTTCATATAGTAAATAAATACATAACAAATCAACAACCCCTGTTCTCCCTTTTTTCAGTGTCGAATTTGACCAAAGTTATAACGTACAAGTTATCCTTCAGTGTAGGATAAAGGTGAGAGAAAATCCATTTTAGAATTGTTTTTCTTTACATAAAGTATGAAGTGCAGTACAAAAAAAATCGCAAAAGGATAAGAGGAGTAGGCCAAGGAGTGAGAAAAGAGGGAGGGAAGGGAGCAGCTTGTGAGATCAAGGTCGTATCCAGGCTTTAGTATTGGTATTCTCCTCAGTGTTTAAGTGATTCTCTTCGTGAATAGTGTTTTCATTCCTCTTCTGAATGTGATTCACAGGAGCATGGAGAGAGAGAGAGAGAGATGACAAAAGAGAAAGTAGGCTCCCCTCTAACTCTCTCTCTCTCTCTCTCTCTCTCTAACTCTCTCTCTCTCTCACTCGTCCCTGTTCAGTCCTCCCTTCGGACAAACAATACGTATGAAAATACAGTGTGGGATAAACAACTTTTATCAGATTCGAGCAAATGAAATTGACTATTTTATTCAATTCTTCATCCCTGAAGCACCCCCCCACCCCCCACCCCCCACCCCCCCTTATCTACACAGCTACATCTCATCCAAGAAACTCTCATGAAAAAATAGAAGGTGCTTTATGCAAATTAAATGCTTTATTCTTGATTAGATTACAGACGCAATAATTGTCTTGGATGATTTATGGGTGCAATTTGTTGCACAAACTGCGGTGAGAAAAACTCAGTTGCCATGGTGTATGTAGAGTTCAGTGCATCGACAATAAAAATCTGCTTCACTAGGTGTGTACGCATTACTTTAGGAAATTGTCTTGTTATGGGAACAGTGATTTCAGTAATTAAAGGTAAAGACAAATTAAAGCAAAAAGGTTAAAGACATCCAACAAGGAGTCATGTCTGCAGTGAAAACACAATCACCATTTAGGATAAACTCCCCATGCAGTAGGGGCCAAGGAGAGTCTCCAAGTATATAAGGGCTGATGTGACTACAGGTTTTTGTTCCAACCAACCAAGAGTTCACAGTTTGACCAATTGACTCTGAAGACTGAGATCAGCTGATTAATTAAGTCCAGTCTGGTGTGCTACTGTTTGGTTGGAATAAACACCTGCAGCCCCCCCGGACTGTTTGGACATGCCTGTCCTAGAGCATGAAATGGGCCATAAAAGTCAGACCCGAACCAGCCCAGGCCCAATAGAAGTCGACCCAAAGCCCAGTTTGTTTTGATTGACAGCTTGCATTGTACAGCCCCCACCTGTTTGCAGCTCGATGTTTTATATGACCCAGATTTCTTATATTTAAAATATCCCACTGTGTCATTATTTTCATTATGTTCATGGTCAAAGTTTTTTCACACCTCAGACTTTGCATTTGCTGACTCGACCAACACAAACTCACCACAGGCTAATCTCCATTTCACCTCTGCAATATCCATTTTACATCTATCTCATGCAGATCGATAGACATCACATGATGGCTTATTTACAAAGAAGGTAATAACGAGACCGAGCCCGACCTGGGCCCAATTCAAATGATAAAAATTATACCTGAACCCGGCAAATATTCCCAGCTCTAGTATGTCCTCAATAAAACAGTGTTAAACAGCTCCTCTGATACACCCATTTAGTTTAAAGTCATCATCAGCCAGTAGGATTTAGGATGGAGGAAGAAGAGACTGACAAGTGGGAAATTAAGTATTGGCCAAAACCATCCTGTTCCATCTCCAGGTACTGCTGATAGTTTACAGCAGGCTAATCTGAACTAGAGCTCTACCCCTTCACTAAGACCCTGTCACAGAGAGAGAGAGAGAGAAAGAGAGAAAGAGAGAGAGAAAGAGAGAGAGACAGACAGAGAGAGAGAGAAAGAGAGAGAGAGAGAGAGAGAAAGAGAGAGAGAGACAGAGAGAGAGAGAAAGAGAGAGAGAGACAGAGAGAGAGAGAGAGAGAGAGAGAGAGAGAAAGAAAGAGAGAGAGAGAGAGAGAGAGAGAGAGAGAGAGAGAGAGAGAGAGAGAGAGAGAGAGAGAGAGAGAGAGAGAGAGACAGAGGCATAGAGATCTTCTCTGCCTGACATCGATCTATGACGCATATTACCACCCTAATCCAATTAATTCTGTTTCGCCTGCTACGTGGCTCACTTGAGTCATCGAAAATGCATATATAAATATATCTGTGACAGACTGCAATGGGCCGTGCAAAATGCACAAACAGCTAATTCAGGCGGACTTGAATTTGTTTGGATAACTTCTTTCTGTTTCTATTTCTCCACAAATGCAAAAAAAAAGTCACAGTGAAAGCAGTCAGGTGAAAACTGAGTTGGTTGACAAACTGTTTTTTTTTTTTTCTCCCCCCTCTGTGTTCCCCATCATTCTCCCCCCCTTTGTTTGTCTGTGTCTACAGGCTGAGGTAAATCTGTAGCAGAGGACCAGCAGCGGCAGCGTTGGTGCGACCATGAGGTCAGAGGCCTTGTTACTCTACTTCACGCTACTGCAAATAGCCGGGGCCGGCTTCCCCGAGGACACCGAGCCTATTAGTATCTCACACGGGAACTGTGAGTATAACTGTCTTTACGTCTTTCTATTTGCCTTTTTTAGTTTCCCCTCCTTCGCAGCGAATTTCTGGAGTCAAATATCTGGTAGTTAACCAAAAATGAGTGAAAGTGTCAAATTTGTGGAGTTGATTCTTTAACTCTAACTCAGTGTGTGTTGAGGAATACTAAGGCTACATTCAGACTACAGGCAAATCTTCCCAAATCCATCATTTTTGCTGCCATTCGACCTGTATCTGACCTGTTCAAGACAATCTGAACTGCACAAATCCTATTTTTTTTAAATCTGACCCAGGCCACTTTCATATGTGGTATTAAATATGACACGTATCTGATATTTTTCAATGTGATTTCAGTCTGAACGGCCATGTCACATTTTTCCAAATTTTCCAGTCACTTCCATGATTGACATATCAAACATAAAGACCAAGAGGTACGATATTACGAGTTTACCACTAGTTTAATATATTTACAACTCCCACAGACACGTAAACATTTGACTATCCACAGGTTGACCTTTGACCTTTAGCTCTACAGTGTTTCAGTCATCAGGTTGTAGATATTAAACTTTGCACCAGTCATAGTAAAACTGTTCATAGTTGTTAAATGAGCTTATTCAACTATGTCGAAATTTATGCCCAGAACCAGACAGTGAAATAACTGTATGCAGATCCAGGGGGGCGGGGCCAGTCGGTACCGGTGAATCCCAATATTTCGTATCATCGACATATCCTTCATATCTGATCTTCTCCAAATCCCTTCAGTCAGTCACATTGAGCTTCTCTCCATATGAACCTCTTGCTTTCAACTCCAGCTTATACATATTTTTAATCTTAAATCTTATTTTTTTGGCTCTTTCCTGGATGCTGGTACTACGCTATTGTCCATAGCAACCACTAGTGTCTTAACCTTCCACATATGTCATGTACTATGCTGTATTTCCTCATTCATCATTATGTCAGAGCCTCTTGTGCATGTGGGGTCACTTCGGGTACGCATTCCATTCACACTCAAGACTGATAAAAATCACATTTAATGTCTAATATAAACACGTACACACAAAAAAAAATCATATTTCACCAAAAAATATGAATTGTGCATTAAGACCTGCTGTCTGAATGTAGTCTTTGTGTGTTCCTCCTAACACCAGATGTGAGTTAATATTTAAATTAACTCTGTTTTAGTGTTATATTTACTCTATATCAGATTAGAACTTGATTTGATTTGATTTGATTTGAATGATTTATTTCCAACATGTGCAGAATGCAACAATAATCAATACAACAACAACAACAACAACAACAACAATAATAATAATAATAATAATAATAATAATAATAATAATAATAATAATAATAATAATAATAATAATAATAATAATGGGATTATTGTCATGTTTTGTATTTAATCGAAGTGATTAAATATCACATTTTCTGCTTTAGAATGAAAGGCTATTTATTACATTGTCAAATAATTTGGGTGATATTATGTATTAATGAACAGCTAATCACAAAAATACATAAATCAATTTTTTAGGTTTTCCATTTCCATTCGCCAGTGTGCGTGCCAAATTTGGTGAGTTTTCAAGCATGTTAAGGGGTCAAAATCCAGTTGAAAGAGACAGAAATAATAATAATAATAATAATAATAATAATAATAATAATAATAATAATAATAATAATAATAATAATAATAATAATAATAATAATAATAATAATAATAATAATAATAATAATAATAATAATAATAATAATAATAATAATAATAATAATAATAATAATAATACACAATGACATGAACATCAGATTAGACCTTGAACACCCAAGGAGGAAAATTGTAACTCAGAAAAAGGGCTTTAAGATCAACTTAAAAAAAAAAAGTTACTATTACTCAGCCTTGGAGTATATGTGTTGGTCATACATGTACACTACAATTGAGTTGTTTTTGACTCACAGGGAGTTTTATTCCAAAAGCCAACATTTGCAGCGTTCTTTCTTTAATTGTTTCTCTTCTTTCCTTCTCTTTATGGAATGTCCTTTCACTCATTACAAGTCCTGCCTCGCTCTTTCCCTGAACTCTTTGCACTCTCTTCTTTGTCTTCCACTACTTACCC